>JAVGWX010000002.1:126200049-126635049 GCA_036924085.1 Ariolimax columbianus
TACATCTTGAGAAGGTGGGCCAGAGTCCTCATTGTAGAGCTTCTCAGTCAGCTTATCACCAAGGCTACTACATAGTACAGTTCGATCCCCACCTTGTTGGCCAGACTGCTGTGACAGCATGTTTACAGGAGCACCAACGAGGTGGGGGTCTTCATCAGTATGTTTTATCTTACCCTGGTTACTCGTCGCTTCAACCAGGCATGTCGTAAGAGGCGACTAAGGAGGGTTGCTCATAGGGCTGGCTACCCCATACGGTGTAAACCTTTAGCTACAAAAGCTTCAACGGATATTTACAAGGTCGCCATTCGCTTTTGGCTCATATGTGTTGAAGATATATGCCCCACATGGAATTGGAAAAATTTTGATTGATTAATTGATTGATTGATTGATTAATTGATTGATTTTATATGACAATAGGGGTGTATTGTTTTCGTGGTTTTCTTTCAAACCGAATCATCAGACCTTTGACCTGTGTGATTGATTTGTGGAAATCCATGACATGTATGTTTTTCTACCATATATGGGATAATCCGGACTGTGATACTTATTTCTTGCTGATAATCAATTGTATAAAAATATATAGGCTGTTTTATGCATAATCGATAACTCAGCAAATACACATGTGATCAGCCTCTCTCTCTAATCAAGAAGCGAATGGTATTGGTTTGTAGCTCGCTGGTCGTACACACTCCTACTACATCGAACGTAGTGATCCCCTCCGCTCGTTCATCAAATACTTCCAACCTGCGGATCACAAATTCATTAATTTACAGAATAAACTATCATCGACATTGATCCCAGTTGCCGAGGTTCACTGGTAGGATCAATAACGGCTATTCATCCTCCATTCGCCACGCAGTGTGTATGTTCAACATTTATTTCACATCCGATAGAAGAAAAAAAACAAGCCTATGCCGTAACGGAGTTTTGAACCCTTCATAGTCTTCAGAGGATGATATTCAAACAGTTCGTCCAGCTTCTCTTCGTTTCGCCATAATGAGACTAAAAATATCCCCCTAACATCAACAATGCGCCTGCTCTCCATTAAATATATCAAGGTCAACACGTACCATAGAATAAGATCCCAGGCCCTGGTTGAAATTATGGGAGTTGAACCTTTGCATCCAGCACATGAATAAAGGCCGTTTTCATCGCTGGAATGTGGGCCCATTCTTATTTTTGCACTTGTGACTTTACCTAGAGGGCCAAACGACGAAGGTGGAAACACGATTCCTCTGTCATTCTGTCGGTCGTCATAAAAATTGCCGGAGGGGGGAAACGTCGCTTAGCAACGACACTGAACATTTTAGATTTTGTTTTACAGCAATCACTCTTACGTCTCCCAAAGTTGTGTTGTACGGGGCAAAGTTTTGAGTGTGTTTTGTGCACGGGTCTTAAACCGTTTCTGCCTTATGCACCAGTTTCGCCATCGCCTGTCAGAATATCCTTCACCATTTCCAAGATTGTCTATGACCCAAAAAAGGTGCATTCTAAATAATGTGCATACATTATTGAATAGCTTGAATTTCTTCAAAGTTAGTACACATTCATTTCCTGATCTTGATGACCCGTTTCTCAGCGTAGCTGCGGGTCCCAATTTCGTCTCCAGAGGACCACGTCTTGGGCCACAGAAATCAACTTCGGGCTAAAAAGTACTCATATAGAGGTATCTCGCATGTTGCAGCGTATAGCAATGGAGTTTGACAAACGCATTGGAGGTTTTCCTCGCGGTCTCTTCCTACCACGGGAGTACTAGACTGCTGTCGCCGGACTTCACCGACCACCGTTTCGTCGTAACATGTAACACATACATTACTTGGATTTTCTGTAAACTTTTTTCCAATTATATAGCAATAACAATTGTTGATGGATTTTAAAACTTAAATAAAAGTAGTTTTATAAAAACTGTTCATGAATTACTTAACAGACTAAACTCAATTACGCCTCCGGATGTAAGAAAAACCACGTACATTGACGTTTATAACACATCATCCTCAACGGCAGTGTCTGCTATGGAATGATCACTGCATCTACCGTTATCAAATATCCAAGGGAATGATTGTGGCCAAGAGGATTCTTCTTCTTCTTCTTCGTACGCAGTCAGACAGTAACCATTATTTTTTCGAAAAAAGCGGCGGTCATCCTGAGGCTGTCGCCACTGCCATAGAGCTTGTCAAGTGGTTCCACTGGTGATGGCCACATCTGCTCTCTCTGATCCTCGTATGTCGGGCAGTTCTGCAGCAGATGTTCAGCGGTCATTTTACCAGTACCACACGGGCATTCGTCGGTACCACCTATCTTCAATTTGTTGAATAGGTGGTACCTCAGTCTATTGTGGCCAGTGCGAAGTCTGAAGACAACGACCTGCTCTCTTCTGTTCAACTGGTAATAGGCATCGTTTTTGGTGTAAACCAGTATGTTCTGTATCCCATTTGGTCATGTATCTGGTTTTGATAAGCCGTATCGACTCTTCGTACGTCATACTAAGAGGATTCGAGATCGGCCTTCTGACCAAGACAATAACATCTTGATAAAGCATTTTTGTTTTATAAATACGGAGGTAACATTTGAAAAAACATATTCTATACAGTGTGGCGACTGCATCGAAACGCAGTCTTTATTCCTAATGTATTTAACTCCTACTGATGGAATACAACAATGTGAAAGATCACAATAAAGATAATGACTCAATATCCCCCTGACGCACTAAGTTTGTATGTGACAGTTCGACTCAGCAACCCTACAGCTCGATGGAACAACCGTAACCCGATGGTACCATTTGTTTATCCAGTGTTCTTCATGCTACACTCCTCGTGTTTAACTCAGTACATTCTTGCGGCTTGAATTATTTCGTCTCATCGATAGTGTGAATAGATGTGACACCATCGCCGCAAACAGCACACTGAGCATGTCACATCACTAGCTGACACAAACAACACACTGAACACGTCACATCACTAGGAGACACAAACAACGCACTGACCATGTCATATCATTAGGTGACACAAACAACGCACTGACCATGTCATATCATTAGGTGACACAAACAACATAATGACCATGTCACATCATTAGGTGACATACACTGACCCTGTCACATCATTAGCTGTCACACACTGACCATGTCACATCATTAGCTGATACAAACAACAAACTGGCCATGTCACATCATTAGCTGACACAAACAGCACACTGACCATGTCACATAATTAGGTGACACAAACAAAACACTGACCTTGTCACATCATTAGCTGACACAAACAACACACTGACCATGTCACATGATTAACTCACAAAAACAAAATTACAGATAAGGCGCTCGTCTCTCGTAAAACAAACGAACGAAACTACGAAATGGTGCAGAGTTCAAATCCCACAGTGTTTCAAGCTTATAGTGGCCTGACCTGGAGGTTTGACCTTGTGGCTTGTCCTATCTAGATGGACGATATGCTCAGAGGTCCCGTGTACAAGAAGTGCACGTGATAAAATCAGTGGCAGCTTAAATTCGAAAACTAATGAAATTCCTACCAATTACATCACAGGCCAAGTATAATAAGTCTGGGAGAAAACCTGAGATAAATAAATCTGCGTTCCATAAAGTGAGGAAGGGAACTCTCCTCTCCTCCTCCCTCTTTCTCCCCCTCCTTTCCTACCCCCACTCTATCTCAAGCTATGGCGTATTACAATGTAGTCTCTACACTTTATCCTCGACAGCAGTGTATATGTTTTGTCTAATTATACCTTTAGATTTATTCAATTTACTAGGAAGAGGCGGTTAAAACAGCTTTCATTTAAGGAAAGAATCCTTGGAGTTGGATGGCAGAACAAGATCACCAACGCAGAGTTATTGAAGAGAACATGAACTGATCTTTTCTATGCATAGTCTTCGAAGACTCAGATGACTGAGACACACCCATAGGATGAAGGAAAGCAGAATATCAAAGGATCTTCTCTACAGGGAATTACAGTTGGATAAAAGGTTTTGGAACTGGCCACTACTTTGGTACAAGGATGTGTGCAAGCGAGATATGAATTATGCAGGCATCGACTTCGAATCATGGGAGCAGGACTCCATAGATAGTGTTGCATGGAATACAGATACAGGTAACACTGATTACAGATATGCTAAGGACTCAGCGTTTGAGAGAAGACACCATATCACGTCATGACGCAAATAGTCCTTATTTTCTATGAACACACTGTGGAAGACGCTTTTTCTACTCGGATTCGTCTTGCGAGTCACATTTGTCATTGTCATTGACTGTAGGCACATAATTTATTTTAAAGCACAACATACTCTCGTCTGGTAAGACGGAGATGGCCAATAACAATGAAGTGCGGGTGACCGACCAGTTTCTATATCGAACTTTTGACTAAGATGATGAGCGGGTTAAAAACCTCGCTGCATCACAGATGTTTCTATAGAGGTAACATAATGACAATCTATTCTTCACATTGTGTGACGACTACACGGACAAGTGGTCTTTATCCCTCATCCCTATAACTCCTACTGGTCGAACCCAACAATGGAATGATAGCTGTAAAGAAAATGACTCAGTACCACCATGAGGAACCCAGCTAATACGAGTATGTAACAGTTCAACTTAGCAGTCCTATAGCTCGGTGGAACTCCCGTAACTCGATCGTGCCAGTCATCCCTTCAGTTCGCCACGGTTGACTACTTTTAGGTAACTCGGAACATTCTTCCGCCTTAAAGATTGTTAGTATAAATCGATCGTCTAGCACGCAGCAGGTTATTTTAGACTGGACTGTATTTGTATTTAGCGATCATGAAAGCGATATGCCAGGCCTTTCACTGCTACTTCTGAATTTCGCTGATGACGAAGCGTGTATCTTATCGGGATACTTTACTTGTTTGTTCGTCTTCTATCGTGGGAATGTATAACTCTAATAAAAACAGCGATAACAAACCGATTGCCCAACATGTAGGTCAAAAGTGTGTTGCCCATCGCAAGCGATGATGGTGACATCATTAGACGGGTTTGTCTTGATTATGTAACTTGTGTGAAATATTGATTATAGTGAGGAAGAAACTGTACTGTTCTTTCAATTCCACTATCTGATCTCGAGCTACCTTGGAGTAGTGTCAAGACATTAGTCAAGACAACTGGAGGCGCTCTGATCAACAACTCAGAACTGAACATGCAGGTTGGAATGGACGGGTTCACTGTCGCATGCAAAATTTTGGCCTGACCATAAATGCTAAGAAAACAGAAGTCATGTACCAACCAGCACCAGGCATTTCGTACACAAAATCAGAGACTACAGCCATCGAGCAGACGCTGAATGTCGTAGACAAATTCATGTATCTTGGCAGTACGCTGTCGAGACCTGTCAGCTTCGACGATGAGGTAGCAAGCAGAATAGCAAGGGCCAGCACAGCCTTTTGCAGAATGCGCTCGATGGTGTGGGAACGTCACGAGAGTGTCAAAACTAAACTCAAAGTCTACCGTGCCACCATCATTCCAACCCTACTCTACGCCTGTGAAAGCTGGACTGTATACTCTGGACATGCAAGGAGGTTAAACCACTTCCACACAGTTTGCATGAGAAGAATATTCCCCATCCGATGGCAAGATCGTGTCACTGACATCGAGGTTCTCTCGAATGCTGACATACCCACCATTGAAGCACTGCTAGAAAAAGCACGACTAGGATGAGCCGGACACCTCGTTCGTATGTCAGACAAACGGCTCCCCAAAAACGCTTCTCTAAGGCGAGCTGAGAGAGGGATTGTGGGAGAGAGGGCGCCCAAAAAACGTTTTAAAGATGGACTGAGAGACTCACTGAAAAGTTGCCAGATAGATGTCGACACCTGGGAATGTCTTACGCAAAACAGATCTGACTGGAGAAGCGCAGTCAAATCGGGTGTAACCACCAGCCAAGACGAGGGTGTTGTGAAAGCTCAGAGCAGACGTGAGACCAGGAAATCACGAACAGCGGGAACACCATCACATTCTACAGACCTCGTGTGCCCGTTATGTAGCCCGTTATGTAGCAGATGTTTTCGTGCCTGCATTGACTGCACCAACTCCCAATATGGAAATATGTGACAGGTATAATGTAGGCAGTCCTCGCCTCAAACAATGAACAGCTATTAATTCTTTAATATTTCTGACGAAGTCGGGTCCATGGCCAACTCCCCTAAGACGCATTGCAGGTTAACTTGCAAATATGGCGGCGAAGATGCAGCGGTTAGTGAGCTGACGGCAACCAGTGACTCATGGCTGGCTGTTTACATCATGATCAGTGACCTAGAACTGAGTAAGACCTTATTCTGTCTCCAAGTGGCGGCCATATAAACAGACTGCAACTATACAGCCTAATCAAGAGATTAAGGTTAAAATAAGGAAGACAAATTCCGTTAAAAAAATGTGCAAAAAATTAGATGTGTCGGGTCTAAATGGACGGATATCGCAATGCAGCTGTAAACTACGATACAACATCACAAACGTCCTTTGCCACGACGAACGCCGCAGAAGAAGAAGAATAAGATGAAGAAGACACATGTTAACATTTTTCTATATAATATCTAGCTCCAGTAACATATATGTATGTGAGGCCATAATCTAGCTCCAGTAACATATATGTATGTGAGGCCAGAATCTAGCTCCAGTAACATATATGTATGTGAGGCCAGAATCTAGCTACAGTAACATATATGTATGTGAGGCCAGAATCTAGCTCCAGTAACATAAATGTATATGAGGCCAGAATCACAGACGCTTGATGCACGAGGAAATACCAATATAAATTAATACATTCAGGAGGAGTAGAGAGCCCTGAACGAAGTGTAGGAATTTTAGTCAACAGAAATCTAGAAAAATGTGCATGTGGATATTGAGCACACAACGATCGCATGATGATGGTGAAGAGACGAATCAAAACTGTTTTTATTAATGTAACATGCGCCCCACCAACGTAGCTGAAACTTAAAAGAAAGTAAACTATGCCTTCTTAGAGGAAACTGCTTTTCAGTTTTGTCAACATATCCCTAGAACAACTAAGACAAGTAACAATGTCGATAGTAATAGCAATGCCATCATTCAAGTCTCAAAGGCATCACTCCAACGTGGCATACGACGAGACTACAAACCTTACTGGAGTGAAACCTAGAAAAAAACAACTGCATAGTGACCTCAGATAAGCAAGGAAAACAATGGAGCAGAGCTCCACAGTCGAAAATGCTCAAAGCATAACAACATAAAACATGGCTTCGACGAACAGAAGGATAAAACACAAAGGAGTTGGCACGAAAAGATCAGTAGACTGAACATGGACAGACACAAGTATGTTGTGAAATCTGACAAAAATTCTTAACGAAAAAACAAAAACAGGACTCTGCACGACTGTGATAAATGAAAATGGAAAACGCTACATGGGAAAGATGGCTGCATATATTCTGGCTGACTACTACAAGTAAGAATGCACCTCATACACTCTCACGAAGTTAAGAAGTCCAAACAGAAATTAAAAATAAGATGAAACACCCAAACCCAGACCAATACATGAAATCATCTTTCACAATGAGTGAACTTATCGTCTCTGTGTGGAAATTATAGACCAAGATAGCCTTAGGAAAGGATGACATCACAAATCACATTATCATGCATCTACGACCCACAGCCAGACCCAAATTCTTACTAATATTTAATTAATCGTGGAGGACTGTGAAATTTACAGACAGCGAGAGGCAATAATCACTCCCATCAGAAGGTAGCTGGAGAAAACCTGAAAATCAATCTATCGGCCAAATAGCTAACTGAGCTGTCTGGGCAAGGGCACGGAGAGAGTGGTCAACACGAGCGTTTTAACACATCTGGAGAGGAACTTGCTTGCTGGACAACTCACAATTTCCTTATAGGAAAAACCGGAGTCCCGAAAATCAACTAGTATATCTAACCCAGGAAGTAGAAGATACTTTCCAAGAGAAGAAAAAATGACTGGCTGTCTTTGTCGAGTTAACTAATGCCTTCGACAAGATGTGGAAAGAAGGACTTCTCCTCAGTCTGCTAAAAAATAAAATCGAAGAAAGAATGTTTATCTGGATACGAGACTTCCTGCAGTACAGGACAGCAAGAGTGAAACTCGATGGAAAACGTAGCCACCATGTCAACCTCCAGCAAGGTGTGCGACAAGGAGGAGGGAGTCATCTCGCCCACTGTCTTCATAATATTCATGAGACATCCCCAAACATATCTCCAGAGCTATCCATGCTGTTAGCCTTGCAGTATGGAGGGCTGCAGAACATTTGCCTACTGCAAAACACAGAAATCAGACAGCACTAAACACAATTGACAAATGGAATCTCATTGGGGTGTTCGAATTAACCCCTTAAATACAGTATCAACCTGCTTCATGCTTTCAAGCCAAAAGGAAATGGTTAAGCTCCAGTTGCAAGAAAGCGGGCTTGCATAATCCCATATACTTGGGTGCGAGCTAGACAAGCGAATTATACGAAAGTCACACCTAAATGCCATTGAGAAAAAAGCCACCAGGAAACTCTCCCTCATGAAGAAATTAGAGCAGCATTCTAAAAAAAATGACTACACAGGCACAATCAGGAATAAAAGTCTACTAAACTTCAGAGCATTATTCTTTAGTAGCATATGTGATGACGGAAACACATAACCTCTGTTATCTTGGACTGTTTTGCCACGGTAATGAAGAAGGCTCACACTGGCCTAATAAGTGATCCAAATGGTTCATGTTTTAGAGTTGACATTTCCATTGGGTGCATTGTTGAGTTCCTGCTTGATACTAGTATGACATACGAAGAGTCAAAACGGCTTATTAGAGCTAGATACATGACCAAATGGGAAACCGAACATACTGGATACACAAAAAACGATGCCTATTACCAGTTGAACCGAAGAGAGCAGGTCGTGATCTTCAGACTTCGCACTGGCCACAATAGACTCAGGTACCACCTATTCAACAAATTGAAGATATGTGGCACTGACGAATGCCCGTGTGGTACCGGGAAAATGACCGCTGAGCATTTGCTGCAAAACTGCCCGACATACGAGGATCAGAGAGAGCAGATGTGGCCATCACCAGTGGAACCACATGACAAGCTCTATGGCAGTGTCGACAGCCTCAGGATGACCGCTGCTTTTTTCAAAGAAATAAAGGTTGATGTCTGACTCCGTACGAAGAAGAAGAAGAAGAAGAGTTCCTGCTTTGTGTAAACAAGGGATACATGTCAAAATTATAGGCGATATTCTCTGTTCACGTTGTTTGCAGCTTTGTTCTCTAGCAGTTTTACTGTTCAACATAGTCAATATGTTTTTAGTTTTTATCTCTAGTAGTTTTACTGTTCAACATAGTCAATATGTTTTTAGTTATGATCTCTTTAGTTCTACTGTTCAACATGGTCAATCCATTTTTACATTGTGTATATAATGACATACAATCAATCAATCGAACATGGACAATTGTTATTTGGTAATGATATTGTTTTGATGTCAGTCTTCTGACCACGAGGATGTGCGTTGAATACCTAAAACAAAGTGCCTATTTTCTATTGTAGATTACATTTTAAAAACAAAACTATTTCTCACCAACCCAGTTCATGTACCATCTTCACATGGCTGCAATGGATCTCTAACGTTTTCTGTCTCTTGACTAGATTGCACACTTGGTCACAGGTTTTTCTGTCTGCCTTTTGATGTTATCCTCACATTAATAACGTTGTATACCTCTGGTACGTTCGTCATCCCGTTTTCCTTCAACTTTTGTTTTCACCGAGGTGTTTTACCTGTTAATGGAACCAGCATATCTTGACTGTCTGACTCTGATTTCGTTCATCTATTCTCTTTGCAGGAAATGGTAGACATGGTAGTTCAACAAAGTAAAAACAAAGGCCTCAGCATAAATAAAAAGAAATCGTTAGGGATGGTAGTGACGAAGAAACTGGACTCTCCAAAATGCTGCGTCAAATCGTAGGTGACCGAATTGAGACAAGTTAACACGTTTAATTAACTTGGCATTTACATAACAGCAGATGGAAAATGCAATTACGAAATAAAATGCAGAATAGCCCAAGAAAAATATATTTTCCAGAACATGAAAGGAATATTGTGCAACAAAACCTTGTCGCTGGAACTAAGAAAGAGAGTCTTTTGGAACCAGTACTGACATATGGCAGTGAATTATCGACAATTAACAAACAAGCGCTTAGATCTTTGAAAGCAACGGAGATGGAGTTTTACAGAAGAATGATGCGGATCACATGGACTGCAAAGAAAACTAACGATAAAGTACTCGAGGAGACACAAACACAAAGACACAAAGACACAAACACAAAGACAACTTATTGCAAGGATCAGAACAAGACAGTCATCATTTTTTGGGCATGTTAGAAGAAGAGGCGGCTTGGGGTACATTGTGACAACGGGAAAGACAGCAGGAAAGAGAAACAGGGGAAGGCCGAGAGAGAAGATGCTGGACAGTCTGAGACTACGGCATGGGCGACAATCAACAAAAGAGTTGGTAAACAACACACTGGAAAGATGTGGATGGAGGTCCATGATCGCCAACGTCAACCGGCAGAGCACGTGATGATGACTAATTTCTTAAAGTCTTCCTAATTTTCTTTCTTTTCTTTAAAGGAGAAGCGCCAGATTGTTTTACGAGAGCGTTTCAAATTTAACCTTAAAAGTGGGTTATACATTTGTTTAAATCATGCCTTTGTGTTGTATCTTGTTAACATAGTTGCTAAGAATGACAAGATTGTCCTGCACGTGCAATCATGATGCAGACAAACAATATACCGTCATAAAAGTTAAAAAATGGACGTCCCACTATTGACATGCACCAAAGTGATGCAACGTTCTATTATGTTTTTTTTAGCAGCGAAGGGGTCATACCTATATACAATAATTGTAGAATGAGGTCCAGTATGGTGATGCATACCTTTCACTCCAGCAAGTGTATGAGTAGAGTAGGAAGTTTCAAAACGCGTGAGTTCTGTGACAGACTATTCACGACCGGGTCAGGCGTATCGAGTAGTGATCACAGAAATCGATTGCAGTCGTTGACCGTCTCGTAAAGGAAAATCGCCGATTGACAGTGAATGAACTTGTCACACATTTTGACATCATTCAAGATTCAGTACATCAAATCATCTATGATATACTGCAGTGCCATAAAGTGTCTGCAAGGTGGGTGCAACGGCAGCTTCCTCCCGAATTGAAACAACGATGCCTTTCAGTAACTTTTAGGACGTTTTGAAGCAGGATTTGATAGTTTCCTGGCAAGAATTGTTACTGGAGATGAAACCTGGGCTCACTACCAGGAGCCTTAAAAGAAGAGCGGACAAGGAATGACGTCATCCCTTCTCACCGAAACCGAAGAAGTTTCGCGCGCAGCAGTCTACAGGGGAGGTTATGCTGACGCTCTTTTGGGATGAACGAGGCCCCATACTGCCCATGAACCGGCTGCAACCATCGAGGACCTCCACTTTCAGTGTCTACCACATTCGCCGTACTCACCTAACCTAATCCAAAGTGATTTTCACGTCATTGGACGATTAAAAGAGGCATTGGGAGGAAAGACTTTCAAGTCCGATGAAGAGGTCCTGTAGATGGTGCATGAGTGATTACACACGCGGCCAAGAGATTTTTTCTTCCTACAGTAATGCATGCATTGTTTAGGCGCTTGTGGAATTGTATCCGTCTTAATGGTGACTACATCGAAAAATAATGCAGATGCATTTCACTTTTTCAGAATAAATGAACTAAAAAATATATTTATGGTTATCATTTGAATCCCCTTCGTTTATACGGACATTGAAAGGTGCGAGTTCTATTCCTCAGCAGGTTGTTCATAGTCAAAAGTTTCTACGTTATTCAATAAATCCGAGAAAACATAACATTAATGCAGTGCCTATACAGTGAGTTGCGACTGCATGGTCAAGTGGCCTTTATTCTTCAGCCTTATAGATCCTCCATGTGAACTTCAGCAATAGGAATAAAGGCTGTGATAATAGCCTGTCGCGAGTGGTACGTCGTTGTCTTTGTGTATGACAAGGACAAGAATAGCATCACTATCTCACAGCGAGCATACTCTAAGAGGCGACTGTGTAACATGGCATAACACTGGTCATGGTTAGATGGTCTCCAGTGCTTGAGTTTATTAAGATGGACTCGTACATCAGTTAACCACCTTCCGTGGCACTTGTCCCAAAGTAGCGGAGTAATAAACAGCTCGAGCTTGTCTAAGTAGGAAATCCTTCGTCCGGCTACATCCAGCTCATACCAGAGCTAGGACCTGCACAGGAGCATTTGCCCACATTGAAGTACAGGTCAACTAAGAACTAAGAAGATAGTAGTCTGTTTAAATTATATATTTACAAATTAATGAACAATCAAAAAAACATACATGTTTAAAACTATAATATAGTTTATTGAGGGCGATTCACCGGCACCTGACTAATATTTCAACGCATCCTGTGACAGATAGCTCGAGCACGGCTATTGCATTGTAACGTCCGTTAAATTCCCACGAATTTTCGTAGTTCAAAGGTCAGAAACCACATATAAGGTTCAGAGGTTAAATATCGCTCTTACGGTTCAAAGGTTATATAAGACATCAATTGGTCGTCTATTTATTTAGTGCTAACGTACCGGCTTTTCAATTCCTGTGTCACAATGCCGAACTACTGGCACCACTGACAGGATCATCACCGGCAGGGTTAAACAGTGAGAAGTATGTTGGTCGAGTTGTTATTGTTGCTGTGAAAACCCACAATGAGTATGTTGACTCGTTTGCGCGCCCTGAAAAGGTCGTCAAGTGGCGGATTGCAGTAACTTCCCCTCATCCCGAACGTCCTGACAAAGGTGGACCTGGCTCCTCCAAGTGGTTGTGCTGTGCTTGCTTCATATGTGTATCGCTTACTACCACTGGGATCACGTCGATACCCCATTCAGGCTGCCAAGAAGAACATCCCGTTTCCAATAAAAACTACGAAGAAGTCGAGGGTTGGGTCTTGGCCACCATATTTTGCCTGAGCAGGATTTAGTCTTCTCTCCCCCAATGTTGGTAGCTTGATCAACATCTTCGATAGACAAAAATAGGCATGGATTCTCTTGGATGTTGTTATTGTTCGGAGCTACTCCAGCTCAGTTAACTATTAATGTCTCTTTGATAGCAGGCTACCGGTTCCTGCATCTCAAGGTGTACTTAAGATGGTGGACTGTGTCATTCAAGGTGTAGCGCAATGCGATTTTCCTTAGCACGCTCGCCACAGTGTCAATCTCTACATTCTTGGCCAGTCGGCTATGCCACAGCCTGTTTCCAGGAAGACCGACGCAGACATGCGGTAGATATTGATCACTGTGTTTCACCTCAAGCTGATGTTGTTAAAAGATTTAACTCTTGGAGGTCAATACGTCATAGCCAATCAGGTGGTCTCGTCTTGCTAATCCCAGTGTGGCTTGTTGACGAGCAAAGATAAAACTAGTACAACTAATACGCAGACCGTAATAGGCGACATAGAAGGGTTGTTCATGTGGATAGCATGTTCATCTTTTATAACAAAGTGCTATAGAAACCATGAATACGCATGTATGCTTTTTATGCAGGCTTCTGAATTTGTGACGTCTTTCAGGCATACTCACTGGCTCTCTCTCTCTTTTTCTTTTTTTCTCTCTCTATCTCTCTCTCTCTCTCTCTCTCTCTCCAAAAAGCAAAGGGTGTGGATATTGATGAATCCAGTAGCTCTTTGGCTGAACGAACTACTCCTTTTTCTAATGTGTTCCACTCAACTCAACCTTTGTTTGACTTCCGAGCTCTACAGTTTCACAATTGCTGATTCATCTTTTACGGTCATCCAACCGGCAGACATTGATATAATTCAAAATTCCACTCCTATCCATATCAGTAGTTCTTCTTAGTTCTTAGTTGCCCTGTACTTCTACAGGACCAGATAAACTTGTGCAGGTACAAGCTCTGGTATGAACTGGATGTAGCCGGAAGGATAATTTCCTGCTTAGAAAACTAGACTCGAGCAGGTTCATTCTCCGCTCCGTTGTGAGAAGAGCTGCATAGGGGGGTTAACCGATGTGTGAGTTCCTCTTACAAGAGTCAAACACTTGCTTGTTAGGCGCCATCGAATCATGACGGCATCACTGCGCATATTGTAAGAACTTATCAGCGAATGTCCTATTAGACGAAAGTGGCGTATGATGAGAACTCATACGACAAAGGTACATCCCCGCCCTCAATCGATATGGGTTGGATGAGGTCATATGTATCAATCTTTGACCTAAGGGTCATCAACATCATTGACCTATTACAGCAGATGTTGGAGCACAGGTACAACACTACGTTTGTTCACACGTTTCGTTACTACGTTTGGTTTGCTCTAACCAACGTTTAGGGAACTCCGAATTCATTTATGTTGCATTACAGTTTCATTATCTTTGGTTTTATACATCGAGGTCGTTAACCCTAGAACAATATTCTCCGGTAATCAGTCACAATATTTCAGAAAAGAAACAGAATAGACTTGGCTTTTTATTATTGAGAAATGGTTAAACTGAATAAATGGTTGGTTTATTGTGGGACTGGTTGGGCTAAATCCATGGTGGGTTTATTGGGGCTGGTTGGGCTAAGTCAATGGTGGGTTTATTGAGGCTGGTTGGGCTAAATCAATGGTGGGTTTATTGGGGCTGGTTGGGCTAAATCAATGGTGGGTTTATTGGGGCTGGTTGTGCTAAATAAATGGTGGGTGTATTGGTTGCATTCTAAAAATGGTATGCGTGTTGGAACTGTTGGAGATCAAGTTTTCTCGTGGTAAGGTACTCGCCTCGTGTCCCAGGGGTCGCGGGTTCAAATCACGGAGGACACCAGCATTTTTTCACGTTGATCATCCGGTGAAAAATTTCGTAACAAAGGAGGTCACACCACCCCATAACGTCTAACGACACAAGAGGACTGAAGACAGACAGACAGACAGACATAAATGCAGACCAGACCAAACTAGACCAGACCAGCCAACCAACCAGACCAGACTATACCACACCACAACGACCACACCAGACCAGACATCCAGAAAGGCAGACAGACAAGACAGAAAGGTAGACAGGCAGGCAGATAGGCAGACAAATAGGCAGACAGGCGGTTTAGACTGTTTGCACGGAAGAAATGTTGAGCCTGTTAAAGCTTTTCGAGTTGAAGAAATCGTGTGTAGTTTGGGACTGAGTGTGCTGAAGAAATCGTGTGCAGTTTGGGACTGAGTGTGCTGAAGAAATCGTGTGTAGTTTGGGACTGAGTGTGCTGAAGAAATCGTGTGTAGTTTGGGACTGAGTGTGCTGAAGAAATCGTGTGCAGTTTGGGACTGAGTGTGCTGAAGAAATGGTGTGCAGTTTGGTACTGACTATACTGAAGAAATAGTGTACCTGCTTCCACTGGTTGTGTTTAATAAATTGTGTCATTCCATGAGAATGTAAACAGATCAGCTCCCACCTGATGGCTTGCAAGGCTAGTTGCTACAACTGATGGCTTACAAGGATAGTGGCTACCACTGATGGCTTACAAGGATAGTGGCTACTAGTGATGGCTTACAAGGCTAGTGGCTACCAATGATGGCTCACAAGGCTAGTGGCTACCAATGATGGCTCACAAGGCTAATGGCTACCAATGATGGCTCACAAGGCTAGTGGCTACCAATGATGGCTCACAAGGATAGTTGCTACTAGTGATGGCTCACAAGGCTAGTGGCTACCAATGATGGCTCACAAGGCTAGTGGCTACAAGTGATGGCTTACAAGGCTAGTTGCTACTAGTGATGGCTTACAAGGCTAGTGGCTACCACTGATGGCTTACAAGGCTAGTGGCTACTACTGATGGCTCACAAGGCTAGTGGCTACCACTGATGGCTCACAAGGCTAGTGGCTACCACTGATGGCTCACAAGGCTAGTGGCTACCACTGATGGCTCACAAGGCTAGTGGCTACCACTGATGGCTCACAAGGCTAGTGGCTACTAGTGATGGCTTACAAGGCTAGTTGCTATCACTGATGGCTTACAAGGCTAGTTGCTACTAGGGATGCGCCATTCAGGCTGATGTATGAGATTAGAATGATCGTGGAAGATCAGTGGCTCACACTGAGTGAAGAAGAACAGGTGTCGAAGATGCTGCAGTGAACGAGCAGAAAGCAGACAGTAATCAATTGTTGGCTGCTTGTATCGGGTCAGTGACCCATAACTGACCAAAACTCTACCCTATTTTCTAGTAGTGCAACCATGCAGTCTGGCTTAGAGATTAGGGGTCGATGAGAGAAGGCAAACCCGGTTCCAAAAATGTCCTGCTTAATTCGGAAGCGTGAAACCAAAAAACGCAGATATCTCAGTCTCGATGTAAACTGAGACACAACGTCATAAACGTCCATTTCAGCGCGAATGCCGAAGAAGACCCAGAACTTAACTAGACGACAACTAACTATAAAAATGTCATATCAATAATAAACACAACTGACCAGCCTGTGTTCCCGGTATACAGACGAATAAGTCGAACACATGCGAATAAGTGTTGACTAAAGTGTAAAGTCATTCATGAGGAGTACGGATGTGTATTGGATGTGGTTATGGGGCCACAGATGCAGCAGGGAATGAGCTGACAGGCCCCAGATACTCATTGTAAGTGGCTTGCGTCAAGGTAAACGAACAATAGTTAACCAAGACCCTATTCCGCATCTAAGTGGCGGTCCTCGAGACAGTCTGCACACATGTAGTCTGTTTAAGGGAATACGTATATATAAGGGAATAGGTATTTTTAAGAGAGTACAGACCCGGTTCACAAAATGCAGTGCTGAAACCGAATGTGTCGGACAAAAAGACGCAGATATCGCATCTTCTCTGTAAACTACAAAACAACTTCACAACATTTGTATTTAGAACTATCGCCAACATCTATTGAATATCATGAGTTTTGTTAGCAATCCCTCCCCTGAAAATGTTCAACTTATTTCTATCTCTCTCTTTCACTCAGCATGATTGTTGGTTTACATGCTTATATTTTTTCTAATATTGTCGTGCAACGATTGTACTTCTTATGTCTTGGCCTCTTAATTTTTTTAAATTTTGGCAATTGATTAACGATTTAAATTTTCCTACCAAGAACATGAACTGATAATTTACTGCTTAACTTTATTCTTAGAGTTGTCTTCCCTGAAACACAGCGGTAAGTCGTAGGGGAACAAGAAACAAAGACGCATCCACAGCAGTCTTCCAAGTATACCGTAAAAGGCAACAAAAGAGGGTTGTGCATGAGATGTGCAACTTTATCATGTAAAACATTTGCAAATTATATTGCAACTATAATACAGAATTCCTGTAAAGTGGTATGTAGTAGTGTTTAATATATGTATCACTTGTAGCAAGGAGAACCATCATGATAGGTGTAGGCTACATTTAATAGTGAAGCAAAATAGTGTAGTCTTTATTATTTCTTTCCATCACTGAGAAAACGACCTAATCAATCTTTTTTCTTATTCTGGAAAATCGACGCTTAACCTGTCGCAAAATTGCACAAGCCTGTCTCTGAACACTGTTATTCTTGAACATTTGCATTTTCGGAAGGCTAGTGCACGTTGGGTGTCAAGACAGCTTTCCGGCTTGACTGGGAGAAGAGTTCAAACCTGCAGCAACCCGGCTGGGAGGAATTGCCACATCCACCTTACAGCCTAGACCTAGCCCCAAGCGATTTACACCTGTTTGGACATCTAAAATAATTCCTTTAAGGTCAGAAATTCAGCACTGATGACGAAGTGAAACAGGCTGTCTTAGAATGATATAGACATTCTGACAAATATTTATATGCTGAAGCTTTTCAAGTATTATTTAAACGATGGGACAAATGCACAAACGTTGCACGAGATTATATCGAAAAATAAATGACATTTTGACAACTTCAAATTTTTTTTTTCAATAGGCCCGGTATGATTTGAACACACCTCGTAGCATTTACAGTACATGGCAACAGCAAGTACAAGCTACCTTCATTTTTCAGTCTTAAAAATCTCTCCAGTGGACCTCAGAAATGGGATTCATCCACGTAATGATAGCCGTTAGATGACTGGAATACAAATAGCATTAAATATAATTGTACTTGGTATCAGTCTAAGGTTACCGAGATAAATATGTCTTGTCTTGTCTTATCCCCTTGTGCCGTGAGGCGCCGTGGGGAGCCGTAGTTTTCTGTTCAGGACAAAACGCGTCGCTGAAGTAGTTGTCATCCCATGGCAATTTAGAATATCCGCACCATTTCCCATCCATATGAAATATGGAGAAATATAAAAGTTATTAATTTGTGAAAACCTTTTCCCTTAACTTCTTAACTCAACTAAACGTCTTTATACTAGTTTAGAAGACTCTGGACAGTTTGTATTCAACCAGTGTTATTTACATTTCCTTGCTCTAAAAGCTATGCGCGTCCAATCTATTCTTTAATGCATTAATTGTCCCTGCCTCTACTACTTTTTGTGGAAATGCATTCCAAGCATTCACCCTTCTCTGACTAAAAAAAATATTTCCTAATATCTAATCTGGACCTTTCTTGAGTTAATTTGTAGCTAGCTATGCCCTCTTGTTTCTTGCAGGTGGTTATACTTTGATTTTTTTTAAATGTGTTATAGTCTAATTCATCCGTTCCTTTGATTATCTTATAAACCTGTATCAAGTCACCTCGCGTTCTTGTCTTTTCTAGAAACGGTAAGCTGTTTTTCTTTATCTTTCCTCATAACATTATACGTATATGCATTCGTGCGTGCGTATGTACGTACACACGCACGTTCGTACGTACATATATCGCGAATGTATTCCCTCTCTCCCTCATTCTACTTTCAAGGTCAGACTGCCGATGTTATGTTACGCATCAACTAAGGCGTTACCCATTCAAGGAATTGCAGAAATTTAACAAAAAAAGCGTGATTTGAAAACAAATTTCGTTTTGCTTTTGCACATTTAGAACTCATTTTTTCAAGAGGAATTCACTCAAACTCTCCGGCATACTGAGCAACCTTATGAGTATCTTATTATCTAGCATTATACCTGTCTCAACCTTATAAGTATCTTCTCATCTAGCATTATACCTGTCTCAACTTTATGAGTATCTTCTCATCTAGCATTATACCTGTCTCAACCTTATAAGTATCTTCTCATCTAGCATTATACCTGTCTCAACCTTATAAGTATCTTCTCATCTAGCATTATACCTGTCTCAACCTTATAAGTATCTTCTCATCTAGCATTATACCTGTCTCAACCTTATAAGTATCTTCTCATCTAGCATTATACCTGTCTCAACCTTATAAGTATCTTCTCATCTAGCATTATACCTGTCTCAACCTTATAAGTATCTTTACATCTAGCATTATACCTGTCTCAACCTTATAAGTATCTTCTCATCTAGCATTATACCTGTCTCAACCTTATAAGTATCTTCTCATCTAGCATTATACCTGTCTCAACTTTATAAGTATCTTCTCATCTAGCATTATACCTGTCTCAACTTTATAAGTATCTTCTCATCTAGCATTATACCTGTCTCAACTTTATGAGTATCTTCTCATCTAGCATTATACCTGTCTCAACCTTATAAGTATCTTCTCATCTAGCATTATACCTGTCTCAACCTTATAAGTATCTTCTCATCTAGCATTATACCTGTCTCAACCTTATAAGTATCTTCTCATCTAGCATTATACCTGTCTCAACCTTATAAGTATCTTCTCCTCTAGCATTATACCTGTCTCAACTTTATGAGTATCTTTTCATCTAGCATTATACCTGTCTCAACCTTATAAGTATCTTCTCATCTAGCATTATACCTGTCTCAACCTTATAAGTATCTTCTCATCTAGCATTATACCTGTCTCAACCTTATAAGTATCTTCTCATCTAGCATTATACCTGTCTCAACTTTATGAGTATCTTCTCATCTAGCATTATACCTGTCTCAACCTTATAAGTATCTTCTCATCTAGCATTATACCTGTCTCAACCTTATAAGTATCTTCTCATCTAGCATTATACCTGTCTCAACTTTATGAGTATCTTCTCATCTAGCATTATACCTGTCTCAACCTTATAAGTATCTTCTCCTCTAGCATTATACCTGTCTCAACTTTATGAGTATCTTTTCATCTAGCATTATACCTGTCTCCAGCATATTTTGTATCTGACCCCCATAGATCTGAAATAAATGTGTTGCACCTGCCACGAATCCCGCAAATTTCTAACATCCAAATAGGTTGACAGTTGTAAGAAGCAACCTGCTGCAACGAACACCCCTACATGATTATAACATGGCTTTCCAAAATGTTGAACCCGCGTGACTTTGGTCAATACTTGTGTCCTAATCACTTTACCACCATCTCCAAAGGAGATATACATTATTAAGTTGAAAATAATTGATCCTATATTACTTATTCAATTCTCCTAATTTTTGTAACGTCGAAAAGTTATAAAGGGGTATCTTCTGGTAAAGAAATAGATATACCTTGTTCATTGAAGATACTTTCTAATGTAGATGTGACATTGAAAATACTTTCTAATGTAGACGTGACCTTGAAAATACTTTCTAATGTAGGCGTGACATTGAAAATACTTTTCTAATGTAGACGTGACATCGAAAATACTTTCTAATGTAGACGTGGCATTGAAAATACTTTCTAATGCAGACGTGACATTGAAAATACTTTCTAATGTACACGTGACATTGAAAATACTTTCTGATGTAGACGTGACATTGAAAATACTTTCTAATGTACATGTGCGTATTAGGAGGGTTAATATGCTGGGTCTGTGTCGTTGTCGAATAACTGATGTTGTTGTTACGAATGCCAAAATGTGTAAGATTATTCTGTTGTGTGACCTGAAAAAGACGTCAAATAGCTGGTAGCAATAGCTTTCCTTACATCCCGAGCATTCTGATGAAGGTGGGCCATTGTCGTCTTCTAAGCGGTTGTGCTATGCTTCGATTCATCTGCGTGTCACTCACTACTAGAAGAATTACATCGATCCTAAACCTCATTAGCCAGGCTGCCATGAATACAGCTCGTTTCCAGGGAGAGCTACGAGGATGTCAAGGTATTATGCCTGTCTTATTAACATGTCTGATCAGTTTGTTTTGCGTGACCATACGTTAGTCTTCCCATCCTGTGGCGTTTTAGTAGATAGAAGTATTAGAAGGGTTGTTATGCTCGGTCTGTTTCGTTATGGAGTAGTGGTCTGACTGTTTGAAGATGTGAGTATGAACAGTTTTAATATGCCTGGGTTGTATCGTTATGGAGTAGTGGTCTGACTGTTTGAAGATGTGAGTATGAACAGTTTTAATATGCCTGGGTTGTATCGTTATGGAGTAGTGGTCTGACTGTTTGAAGATGTGAGTATGAACAGTTTTAATATGCCTGGGTTGTATCGTTATGGAGTAGTGGTCTGACTGTTTGAAGATGTGAGTATGAACAGTTTTAATATGCCTGGGTTGTATCGTTATGGAGTAGTGGTCTGACTGTTTGAAGATGTGAGTATGAACAGTTTTAATATGCCTGGGTTGTATCGTTATGGAGTAGTGGTCTGACTGTTTGAAGATGTGAGTATGAACAGTTTTAATATGCCTGGGTTGTATCGTTTTGGAGTAGTGGCCTGACTGTTTGAAGATGTGAGTATGAACAGTTTTAATATGCCTGGGTTGTATCGTTATGGAGTAGTGGTCTGACTGTTTGAAGATGTGAGTATGAACAGTTTTAATATGCCTGGGTTGTATCGTTATGGAGTAGTGGTCTGACTGTTTGAAGATGTGAGTATGAACAGTTTTAATATGCCTGGGTTGTATCGTTACTAAATAGCTTTGTGATTTTTAGTAGATATAAGTATTAGAAGGGTTAATATGTTGGTTCAATTTTCCTTATGGGGTAGTGCTATAGAGCCGCGTTCTTCAACCTTTATACACCCACGGACCGGCGAAAACAGAATACATATTTCGTATACTGGCTGACGGCTGAGACAGAAACAAAAATCAATGTACTCGTAGAAAATATTTCATTGATTAAATCCAATGTTATAAAATTTCAATTAAAAGCAAATGCGACATCTGCGGCTGCTTATAGGTTCGATAATGTGATATAAATGGCTGGAGTGTTGTTATCGAGAGACGAAGCGCTGTAATAATATCCATCTGATTTCTCTGTTTGGTTTTTACATGGTTGAAAAACTCTTTCCACACAAATAGGAAGTCGAAACAACGAACAACAATTTGATATATTTATAACTGAGTTATAGATATCTTTTTTTCGAGTGACATCCAAAACTGAGACAATGATTGCATGTTATGTCTGGACACTAGAGTGACATCATACGACAACACATGTTATGTCTGGACACTAGAGTGACATCATACGACAACACATGTTATGTCTGGACACTAGAGTGACATCATACGACAACACATGTTATGTCTGGACACTAGAGTGACATCATACGACAACACATGTTATGTCTGGACACTAGAGTGACATCATACGACAACACATGTTATGTCTGGACACTAGAGTGACATCATACGACAACACATGTTATGTCTGGACACTAGAGTGACATCATACGACAACACAATAATTTTTTTGTTCCACGTGGATTAAGTGCGCATGATTTTACATCTTCCAAAAAGGGTTTATTAATCCAGAGGTTACCTTTACGAGATTCATCATTTTCAGGAAAATAATAATGAAAGTTTTCAGCTACCGTCCTGAAATGTTGGCTTCATATGACTTCCTGGATGACATCAGCAACGATCAACAATTCTCCCAAAGGTGGAAACATTTCTACACCTTCCTCTTGTACGCAACTATTCCAAAGAGCCAGTCTCTTTTTGAAAGTATCCATTTTATTTCTCAACAAACATATTTGTACAAGACACCTGAAGAGAAATATCAAGTTCGTTAAGAAGGCTAAAAATATGTGCCATACATGCAAGCTGATCCATCCATTCTTCATCAACAAAAGCTCTACTTGGTCAGATTTTCGTTCTCCCAGAAACTGATTTACTTCTTCCCTCAGTTTAAAAAGAGGTGAAAGAACCATTTCTCTCGATAACCACTTCACGTCGGCACGGAGAAGGATATGTTGGTGTTGGTCCATACTCTCACACTGTGAGAGTGAATAGCCTGGAGTTCAAAGCTCGACTACGAATTTCATTAAAGATGTTCACCGCGGTTATTTCAGTCTAAAGCTTCTTTGCAGCTTGGTGCTCCCGGTGGATTATAGAGAGAGTAGACAAACTTCTGGGTGCGCGACTTCCTTGATTATCCCAACTATTACTGAGGGGCGTCCAGTCACGCTCACAGTACAGCCCGTACACACTGTGACTTCTTCTTCTTCTTCTTCTTCTTCTTCTTCGTACGCTGTCAAACGTCAACCTGTATTTGTTCGAAGAAAGCAGCGGTCATCCTGAGGCTGTCGAAACTGCCATAGAGCTTGTCTAGTGTTGCCACTGGTGATGGCCACATGTGCTTTCTCTGGTCCTCGTATGTCGGGCAGTTTTTCAGCAGATGTTCAGCGGTCATTTTCCCGGTACCACAAGTGCATTCGTCAGTGCCACACATCTTCAGTTTATTGAATAGGTGATACCTCAGTCTATTGTGGCCTGTGACCTCATTAAACAAAGTAGGATAGCGTGGTTACTCACGTCAGTTGATTCATCAAGTTGAATCTCAAAACATCTTGATTTCTTTTTCCATTTTCTAATCTGCTTTACAGTATCGGCGGCCATTTCAAATATTCTCCTCTGAATGATGGTGTCCGAAAGCGACATGGCCTCCAATTATTTAGTGGCTTGAGGACCTAACATTTCTTGTACGACATCTAAGATGCAAGGCTATACTAGCTTCTCACTAATTGTAAACGCGTTTTTACCTATGTGAAGATCAACTAAATAAAACACTCAAAGCAGCCACATATCACTAGCCATCATCATTTTCATTTGACTTTTCTGACTTTTCATCTGGTCATATAATCTTTGACAATCATCCACTGGCTTCTTGGTAATATCACTATGCTTCGAATGAAAATGGCGATCAAGTTTGGAAGGTTTCCGAGAGTCATTTGACAGCATTTCGGAACATACTACGCACATAGGCCGTGGCAGAAGGCCAGGGACTACAATGAAACCAAGTTTGAAATATCCCTTGTCATAGTGTCTAAGAAAGTTTCTTTCTCTTTAAAAAAAAATGTATATTGCCCATTTCGAAGTATCAACATATTTCTCTTTCTTTGTTTCTTATTAACTTGAAGCCCCTTGTATTTGACATACTTTCGGTAACACTACTTTTATCTTGGATATTGTCCTCGCCTCTGCTAAAGAAGGTTAAAAGGTTTTGCCATTTGACTTTTTTTATCTCCATTTTGCAGGGTTTTACATCACAATAACACAAGAAATAGCTTGCGTTCCGAAATACCATAACACAGTATTAGCAGATAAATAAACTTGTCAAACGTGTTCATCAATTTCCTATTGACCTAATTTACGTTTCGCTATATGTGTAACCCTAGCCAGCCATTTACCGAAATAAACCTACGTACTTTCACAAACACAGAGGTGAGGAAGACTAACGTATGGTCAGGCACAATATACTGATCAGACATGTTAGTCAGGATCAGGCACAATATACTAGCCAAGACCCTCACCTCGGCTTCCTAGTAGTCCTCCCTGTTTTCATTGCAGCCTGGCTAACGAGGTGAGGGGGTCGATGTGATTCCCGTAGTAGTGAGCGACACTCAGATGAAGCCAAGCATAGCACAACCGTCTAGAGGACCCCAGTCCACCTTCATCAGCACGCTCGGGATGTGAGGAAAGCTACTGAAACCCGCCACTTGACGTCCTTTTCAGGGCACACAAAAGAGCCTACCTACTCATTGTGTTTATTCAACACAACAACACAAACATGGAAGGTATAGATGAGCGTCTGTGTCCAACAGGTATGGATACTTGTGTAGCTGATGTCATTGAAGTTTTACAATTAGTCAATCTGAGCTTAGATCACCTAGGTGCGATAACCGCTATAACTTTTTAATATTTACGGACCGACACCGGTCCGCGGACCGGCGGTTGGGAAACATGGTTGTAGAGTAGTTTAGATGTAAGTATTAGAAGGGTTAATATGCTGGGCCTGTATCACTATAGAATAGGGTTGTGACTGTTAGTAGATGGAAGAGTTAGCAGGGTTAATATGCTGGGCATGTATCACTATAGAATAGGGTTGTGACTGTTAGTAGATGGAAGTGTTAGCAGGGTTAATATGCTGGGCCTGTATCGTTATGGAGTACTGTTGTAACGGATCTCCCTATTCGCTCATCTATCTTGCCAAATTCAGAACACAGTCATGTTTATTTACGGCTGGGTAACTTAAGCGAACTGTGGAAAAAATATCAAACTATGTCCTATTTCTCTGTGCTACAGACACGCTTACTAACCTTACTATTAATTGCAACTCCCAACCCCGTCTCATCCACCGACATACGACATTTAAAATTCAATTCTTATTTCTAACTCAGGCTACCGTTGAATTTCAGGGAAAACCTGTTTCAGAAGAAAGACGTCAGATGTTCACCATGCCAGCAAATGATTCTATTTCAGTTGGGGGTCACATATGATTTGGATATGGGCAACATGTCAATGGATATCATGTAGAACAGGTGTAGCACAATGAGTACTCGCAAGCATGAGTTGGAGACTATTCTTCCCTTGATGAGATAGAGCACACCGTTAGTCTGCTGTTTTGACACGTCATCATTGTGGCAATGCCCTATTCTTGTCTCTGTCTCACAGTCTTCTACCCTACCTGCGGTAAGTCGTTCTCATTCAACACCATTCAGCTCCTTGTGAAACACAGGGATTTCATGATATACGCGTCGGGTCATCAAATGTTGACCTGCTCATATCTAGTGAAGTTTTAGATAAGATCAAAATGTCGTCTCCGACCCTTCCATCACCCTGTTATCGTCTCTGTCACACAGAGCCCTCAAGAAAACTTATCGGATTGTTTGTTGTTGAATGTCCTTGATGTCCTTGCTCATTTTATCGGTACGTTTATTCTTTCGTAGGCCCTGAAATGGGGTTAAGTGACCGGTTACAGTAGCTTCTCTTACATCCCGACCTTGCTGATGAATTTGAACGGAGTCCTTCACGTTGTTGTGCTATGCTTGGTTTTATCTGTGTGAAGTTCAAAACTATTGACATCACAAGCCAGACTGTTTCAGCAATGAAACTGCCTGTTTCCAAAGAGAGCTGCATTAAAGCGAGATGGGCTCTTGATCAGTATGTTTTGCCTGACCCTAACTAACATTATCTGATCAGTATCTGTCTAACCGTGACTAACATAGTCTGATCACAATGTTTCATCTGACCCTAACTAACATTATCTTATCAGCGTATTTGCCTGACCCTGACTAACATAGTCTGATCAGTATGTTTCCCCTCACCCTAACCAACATTATCTAAACAGTATATATTGCCTGACCCTGACTAAGATTGCCCAATCAGTATGTTATGCCTGACCAGACGTTAGTCTCTTCTCCCCAACTAATCGGGTAGTGTCTCCTATAATGTTTGAATCAGCTACTGTCAGGCTTCTTCGTAATATTGAAATTCTAACTATGGAAATTTTTGCCATAATAAGGAAGGAAATTACTGCCAGTGGTCTTGATATGGAAAGACATACGCCTCCAAAACAGTCGTATCGCTGTGTAAATGACAATAAAGGGAATTGCAGCAGTTGCAGGCTTGATAAGCTGACAATCACAACATTCTGAGGGCGGCGTGGTTAGTGCACGAGCCCATAACTCAAACTTGCCGCCTTCCGATTTATGGAACAGATAGGTCGTACCTCTTTAGAAAAAAGTTCATTTATACTGTTTTCAAATCGGATATACTGTTCCATTTTGCGCAAAACACAATGTATCACACGCATGTTATATGGGAAAAAACAAAAAACACCAACAAAAAACAAAACTCATAATAGGAGAATTTAGTACACTTTGAAATCAATCATTACATGTTAGATTATGGCTTTTCTATCCATGAATACATGTTAGATTATGGCTCTTCAATCCACGAATACTTGTTAGATTATGGCTCTTTAATCCACGGATACTTGTTAGATTATGGCTCTTTAATCCATGATTACGAGTTAGATTATGGCTCTTTAATCCATGAATACCTGTGAGATTTTTTATAAAGTCAGAGAGGAGAACTATAATTGTTTATGCAGTCAGAGAGGAGAACTATAATTATGCATACATAGAGGAGAAATATAATTGTGTATACCTGTTGTCAGAGAAAAGAACTATGATTGTTTATACAGTCAGAGAGAAGAACTATAATTGTTTATACAGTCAGAGAGAAGAACTATAATTGTTTATACAGTCAGAAAAGAGATATAATTATGTTTACAGTTAGAGAGGATAACTATAATTATACATACCTGTTGTCAAAGAGGAGAACTATAATTATGTATACAGTCAGAGAGGAGAACTATAATTATGTATACAGTCAGAGAGGAGAACTATAATTGTGTATACCTGTTGTAAGAGAGGAGAACTATAATTGTCTATACCTGTTGTAAGAGAGGAGAACTACAATTGAATGTACCTGTTGTAAGAGAGGAGAAATATGAATGTATAACTGTTGTAAGAGAGGAAAAGACAGGAGTGGGTATACCTACCAAACAATGGAAGCCATCAGTGTCCTTATCTTTGCCAGTTTCCTGTGAGAGGCTGAGCACATACATGCCTCTCTGATGTGCAATTAAATCGTTTGTGTATGATGTGTTACAATACAACTGCTGGTGATTTATACAGTAATCATATTTTCTCAAAATTACTTTATTTAAAAAAATGTTTATTGCTGAATTAATTTTTTTCATATTGAGTGTGTCTTTTTCTCTTCTTAATTTGAATTTGTAATCACAATTATTGAGGAGCGAAGAGTAATCAGGGTCAGGAGAAACAAAGTAATCCAGACTCCACCTGACGTCCTATCGTTCGTGCTCCTGGAAACAGAAGATATGACAACAGGTCAACGAGGTGAGGATCGACACTATAATCCACAAAATATTGAGCCAGCAGAGGAACTTCGTATTGCACTACAGCCAGGAGGACGTCGGTCCACATTCTCAAGTACACATTAGGACGTGAGAAAAGCTACTTTAACCCGTCACCAAAGAAACGTGTCAAAATTTCACTCGACCCAGCATGAGAAGCTCCATCCAACAGCATCATCAAAGTTACTTTGCTTTTTCAAGATAGCTGCGTTTTGTTCTTCCAACTGCAGTGTTCTTCGAATTGCACTGTTCTGTTTTTTTTAAATTTTCAGTTTTTTTCCTTTAAATCGTTCTATTTTTGTTTCTTCAAACTGACCTGATTTTTTTTTTCTTGAAACTGTTGTTTCTTAAAAAGGCAATTTTTTTATCTTCAAACTGCACTTTGTTTTTCTACAGACTACACATGTTTTCTTCAAACTGCTGTTTTTTTTAACAAAATGTTTAGTTAGGAAAAAACCCATGTGCCTGAAGTTCCACATCATTAAATTAGCACTCCAGCAAGAGATGGACTGCAGGAGATTCCATTAAACGTAGACGAACCAAGGAGCGATGCGTGAGAGAGTGGGTTACGAGTGTGTACAAACATCGAGCTTCACGGACTGCCAGTATCCCCACTCATCTGCTAAAGAAATCAGAGCGCCTATAGATCTGCCATGTGAGTCGTAATGTTTAATCGGTTTAAGAAAACAAACTAAAAAGATATCGATCTTCATTTTGTTGGTTTAACTTTGGCTCTCTACTTCTGTCATGGGCATGTATAGGACCTCTTTTCTTTTTCGTGTGGCTGGTAGGTTTTACAGACAAGTTAGCTGCCCCCTATGATCAACCTTTCCTAGTCACCTCATTCGCAATACATGACAGGATATAATTACTATGCTTTATGCCCTTTTCTGGTTCCGGTAACACACAGTTCAACATGGTACCCCAGAGGAACAAGACCTAAAAGAATTTAAACAGTTGACTACCAGGCATCCGGAAATGTCTGAATAAATACTAGGAGGACAGATAAAGGACAGATACAGACAGATTATGACTTTGAAGATATCATAATGGATTGGCAGAACCAATACTATAGTCCGTCTTTTAATTCATAAACAAGGTCTGAAGAATTTTCTACTAAACTGCAAGTCAGATCCAAATGATTTTTCACATGCTACCTTAGAACATCCATGACGTTAAGAATATATTTTTTTCTCTAAGAAATTTGATATATTTAGAAAAATGTATTCATTAGGTGTGTACCTCGAGGAGGTGAGGTTGGCTTGTGAGCTCACTTAATCGGCAGGCTACTAATTTCACTTTTCACTCTTCCAGGGAAGAGCTAGCCGATCCCAGCGCCACTGGAATGCGGTGCCGAGCATGAGCACACCTTACACACCTCGGGGTACACACTGGGCAACTAGAACCGTGAGGCTATAGGCTAACGAGGCAATGGCTCGCCTGGGGGGACGGGCTCCTCCAGGCTAAATGCAGATGTTGGCCCACCGCAGCTTGGAGAGGAGATGGGCGCCGTCAGGTTATTTCAAGCATATGAGGACAAAAACGAAATCTATTATACCGGATCGGTCGCAGCCCGGGTCAACAAGGACCGCTCCTGCCGTCCCACACCAGGGCGGAGGTGTTAAGTGTGCAACTAGTGATACCATACGACTCAGAAGAGAGGATTTCATTCTGGGCACTTGGAATGTTAGAACTCTAAGTGCAAGTGGGAAAATAAAAGAACTGACCCATGAGATGGATAGATACCATTGTAATGTGCTTGGCATATGCGAAGCACGTTGGAAAAATGTCGGAGAACACACCACAGAAGAAGGTCACAAGTTTTATTACAGTGGAAGATCTGACAAACACTCTCATGGTGTCGGAATGCTGGTGCACAAAGACACAGCATGTTGTGTATTGGGTTGCCGACCAGTATCAAGCCGATTGCTAAGTATAGGACTAAATACAAAGCCCTTCAATGTCATAGTGATACAATGATATTCACCTACCTCAGATTACGAAGACAGTGAGGTTGAGAGCTTCTACGAGGAATTGCAGGCTTTGGTGAACGAAGTACCGAAGAAGAATATACTGGTGGTATATGGAGATTGGAATGCCAAAATTGGCGAAGACATGGTACGTGACTGGAAAGGCACATATGGAGCATATGGAAATGTGACCACGAACGATAGAGGACTGAGACTCCTGGAATTTGCGTCTTATAATAAGCTAATAGTAGCGAATACGCTGGGACCACATAAAATATAAAATGTCGAGACGGTGGACGTGGCACAGCCCAAATGGTACACTTCATAGTCAAATAGACTATATTCTGGTCCAAGAGAGATTCAGATCTAGCGTCAATAGCGCCCGGACAAGAAGTTTTCCAGGGTCCGATATAGGGAGCGACCACGACTTAGTGCTGATGACCATGCATCTCAGACTAAAGAAAGTTCTGAAAAGAGAGATAAGTAGACTGAGATTTGACTCGGAGAAATTGAAGTACCCGGATATAGTGGAGACCTTTGGAGCAGTGATAGGGGGACGATTCGCACCTCTCTTGGTTCTTAACGAGGAGGCAGATGTTGAGACGATGACTGAAGCCCTGAATTCGGCATTAATCTCCACGGCATCTGAGGTTCTAGGTAGGAGCAGGATTAAGAAGAAAGCATGGATCGCTAGTGAAATACTGGATTTATGTGACAAGAGACGACAAATGAAGAGAGCGAAGAAAACACTAGATGGGATTCAGCAATATAGAGAGACAAATGGACACATAACGGCCAAGATGAAACAGGCCAAGGTGGAATGGATAACGACTCAGTGTGCAGATATCGAACAAAATCTAGGAAGAAATGATGCCAAGGGGGCATTTAAATTAGTCAAGGACTTAGTAAGCCCTGTACAAAGTCGAAATACAACGATTCAGTACAAGAGTGGGAAATGTCTCACAGAAGCTCAAGACATTCGTGAGCGATGGACAGAGTACTGTTCGGAGCTATATAAGCATGAAGGTCGAGGTGACCCAAGAAATGCAATGTCTCCTGAAGTGAATCTGATAGAGGAAAATCAAATGATAACAAAAGGAAGAAGTATATGAAGCCGTGAAAATGCAAATGCTGATGAGAGGGAAGGCTGTAGGTGTGGATAATATCCCAGCAGCGCTCCTACAAGTGGGAGGTGAGGCAACAATTGATACCCTGACATACATCTGCAATAGAATTTGGCAGACAGGATAGTGACCAACCAGCTGGACAAAATCAGTAATTATACCACTGCCTAAATCAGGAAACCTAAATATGTGTCAGAACTATCGAACAATCAGTCTGATAAGTCATCCAAGTAAAGTTCTCTTGTGAATAATACTTAACAGACTGAAACCACAGGCAGAGAATATCATTGCCGAAGAACAAGCGGGCTTTTGAGCGGGAAGGAGTACCATGGAGCAGATATTTAATCTTCGGCTAATGAATGAGAAGTACTCAGAGTATCAACAACAACTCTACCATGCCTTCATTGACTTTAGAAAGGCGTTTGACAGAGTGTGGCATGCGGCGCTATGGTCAACAACGAAGCATAATAAGTTCAACAGTGATATTGTTTGGGTAATTGCAAACCTTTTATGAGCAGGCGACAAGCGCAGTCTCGGTAGAGGGAACGCTAGGCGATTGGTTCCGTACGACGGTGGGTGTGAGACAGTGATGTATACTCACCCCAACACTCTTCAATATATTCTTGGAGAGAATAATGGAGACGACCTTAAACGGACATGTTGGCACGGTTAAAATAGGTGACAGGGTTATCACAAACTTCCGATTTGCTGACGATATTGATGTATTGGCAGGCTTAGAAAGGGAACTCCAGGAGTTGATTGGTAGATTGAAGAGCAAAAGGGGCACGACAACATCAATACGGCACCAGAAGAGCATATGATGGCCAAATTAACAATGAGTGAAATGGAAGAGGCCATGAGAACATTACAGAAAAGGAAATCTCCCGGAAAAGACGGGATAACAAACGAAATGCTGATGCGGCTGGCTCAAACAGCGAAGAGGAAACTGCTATCGGTTCTGAACCAAAGCTGGAAAAGGGGAATTGTACCTCAGGCATGGAAAGACGCAGTACTTGTACCAGTACCAAAGAGAGGAAAGGACAAAACAGATCCAAATGGATACAGGCCTATCAGCCTACTGAGCTGTGTCGGCAAACTGATGGAACGTATGATAAACACCAGACTGATGTGGCATCTGGAAGAAAAACGAATACTAATTCCACAGCAAGCCGGCTTTAGACAGCACAGATCCACTGAGGACCAGGTCATCCTCATAGCCCAGGAAATAGAAGATGCCTACCAGGCACATAAACACACAGTAGCGGTTTGGGTGGACCTGGAAAAGACATTTGACAAAGTCTGGAAAGACGGACTTAGAGTCGCTATGAGAACACTAAAGAAAAGGAAATCTCCCGGAAAAGACGGGATAACAAACGAAATGCTGATGGGGCTGGGCCAAACAGCGAAGAAGAAACTGCTAGCGGTTCTGAACCAAAGCTGGAAAAGGGCAATTGTACCACAGGCATGGAAAGATGCAATACTGGTACCAGTACCAAAAACAGGAAAGGACAAAACAGATCCAAATGGATACAGGCCCATAAGCCTACTGAGCTGTGTCGGCAAGCTGATGGAACGGATGATAAACACCAGACTGATGTGGCATCTGGAAGAAAAACGAATACTAATTCCACAGCAAGCCGGCTTTAGACAGCACAGATCCACTGAGGACCAGGTCATCCTCATAGCCCAAGAGACAGAAGATGCCTACCAGGCACAGAAACACACAGTAGCTGTTTGGGGGGATCTGGAAAAGGCATTTGACAAATTCTGGAAAGATGGACTTAGAGTCAAGCTAAGAAGAAGTGATGTCTGTGGGAAGATGTACAAGTGGATCAACCACTACCTCAAACAAAGAACGGCCAGAGTCCAAGTACAAGGGCAGATGAGCAAAAAGGTGACACTCGAGCAGGGAGTACCCCAAGGGGGAGTATTGTCACCCACACTCTTCCTGGTATATATAAACGATATTACAGAGAATATACCAAGAAGAGTCCATAGCTCAATGTTTGCAGACGATCTGGCTATGTGGACCTCTGAAAAGAATCTCACCATAGCAAGAAATCGGATGCAGACGGCCCTAACATCGCTGGAAGAGTGGGCGAACATATGGCTGGTCAAAATAAACGAGGAGAAAACCACATGCACAATATTCTCGCTTTCATTAAAACCCGAAAGTACCAAATTAAGTCTAAATGGCAAAATCCTGCAGCCAAACGACAACCCAACCTATCTGGGAGTCACATTTGATCGGCGCATGACATGGAAAAGTCAGATTGAGAGAAACCGAATGAAAGCCAGAGAAAGAATGGCAATCATGAGGAAACTTGATGGCACAAGCTGGGGAGCAGACGAAGGCATACTAAAGAAAATGTACACTGAAAGAGTGAGACCAGTTCTCGAGTATGGCATTGCGGCATGGACAACAGCAGCGAAGGCGAACTTCGATAAAGTTAACAAACTTCAAAACCAAGCCATGAGAATTATAACAGGTGGCATGAAGTCAACGCCAATTGTAGAACTTGAAAAGATTACAAAACTGCAATCCATGACCGATAGAAGAGACTGCAGAGCCCAGCTGCAGTCAGAGAAACTCCGAAGACTGACAGACCATCCAATGTACCAGAGACTAAACAATTTGGGAAATGGGAAACTAAAGCGGAGAAACTTTGCAGAAATAGCCAAAGCAAAGATGAACGAAGATCCCATAAACACACTAACAACACCAAAACCCATCACTACTGTACGAAAACCTACCTGGAGGCAGGATATATTTCCAGAGGTGGTAGAAAATATACCAGGTATTGCAAATAAAAACTGCCAGACTGAAAAAGAAAGGAGAGACACTACCCTAAGCTTCATAACGAAAAGCTACCCAAGCATGGACTGGACCCATGCATACACCGACGGTTCTGTAACAAACACTACACAGAACGGAGGGGCAGGAGCATTCCTGAACCTACCAAATGGCAGAAAAATAACACTGTCATTCGCTACTGGTAAGTATACAAGCAATTTCAGAGCGGAGGCAGAGGCACTGAGGGCGGCAGTGGAAGAAATGGTGACACACAGTGAAAATGAGAGCCATATAGTCCTGCTGACAGATGCTCTCGCCGTAGTCACAGCGCTAAAAAGCCAGAAAAACACTGAGCTTAATGACTTAAGAGCAGCACTCTGCAAACTGTGCCAGCAGTCCGCACCAAAAAGGGTAGTGGTACAGTGGGTTCCGTCACACTGCAACATCCAAGGCAACGAGGAGGCAGACAGACTGGCAAAAGAAGGTGCAAGACTACCACAAACAGATACCAGTATGACGTACGAAGAGTCAAAACGGCTTATCAAAGCCAGATACATGACCAAATGGGAAACCGAACATACTGGTTACACCAAAAACGATGCCTATTACCAGTTGAACCGAAGAGAGCAGGTCGTTGTCTTCAGACTTCGCACTGGCCACAACAGACTGAGGTACCACCTATTCAACAAATTGAAGATAGGGTGTACCGACGAATGCCCGTGCGGTACTGGTAAAATGACCGCTGAACATCTGCTGCAGAACTGCCCGACATACGAGGATCAGAGAGAGCAGATGTGGCCATTACCAGTGGAACTGCAAGACAAGCTCTATGGCAGTGGCGAGAGCCTCAGGATGACCGCCGCTTTTTTCGAAAAAATAATGGTTACTGTCTGACTGCGTACGAAGAAGAAGAAGAAGAAGAAGAAGAAGAAGAAGGAGAAGGAGAAGGACAGGACTCAGAGTGGACTCATATTAAGCAAAGTAGGAAAAGGACATTTGTCGATTTCGACAGAGATAAAACGGGAGGTATTGAAACTGTTGACGAAAAATCGACTTGTTACTCTGCTGAAAATAAAAATAACATTGCAATCCGGTTGCAACTTTGAAGTTTCCAAAAGTACTCTTTAGAAAATTGTAAGAACCGCCAGCTTTACTTTCATGAAAACTTCAGGTGGCAGGAATATTATATGTAAAAGCCATATTTGATTGCTTCCCGAAGCAAATACCTGAGACAGATACGTGAACGACGTAGATATGGCTATGATATTGTATACTTGGACGAACCCTGGGTCAATGCTCACCACACCTATGGTAAAGAATGGCAGCCAGTTGACGGTGAACTGAAAAGACCAATTCCAAGCATCAAAGGGCAGCACATTATACTAACGCATGCCGGAAGCAGTGAAAACGGACTTGTCCATGAGGCTAAACATATTTTCCAAACAGAAAGTACCGACAGTAGAGACTGCCACACTGAAATGGATGGACAAATTGTCAGGCACTGGGTGACGAATAAACTGCTTCCAATTCTGGATAGACCGTCGTGCCTAGTAATGGATAATGCATCCTATCGCAATGCAGTATCGTAGGAAGATAAAGTACCAACTGCATCATGTATAAAAGCTCAATTTAGGACATGACTAGATAAGGAAAAATTGAGTTTCGAAGACACATATTTGAAGCCAAAGTTGTTGCACCTTGTGAGGAACACAAACAAGACAAAGATGTATCAGATTGACAAAATCATTGAAGAGTACGGTCACACTTCTCTGGGACTACCTGCATATAAAGGCGCATCTAAACCCTACAGAGCTTGTGTGTGCTAAAGTCAAAGGGCAAGTTGCCGAACAGAACATTTAAAATGTGCGGTGTTAAAGTGCTGAAACGTGAGTCCCTTTCAAACATAGACATTCAGTTCTGGAAGAAGTGTGTTGAACATGTGCTCCGGGAAGAAGTACAATACTGGCAACGAGATGGATTACAATTTGTCCAGCCAGTAACAATTATCAACCCCTTTGAATCGACAGATTCGGAATGATTAATATAATCTTTTGTAGACATACTGATTAGCAGACCTGGATGAATTAGCGTATGTTTATTACAACAATTAGATGTACACACAATGGCAACAAATACATTTCAATATTCAAATGTGTTACACAACATAAAATTAACTGCTCAGTTGATACAACCTTGCTGGTCTAAGTGTGACGGAAGGGCTGTACTAACTGTTGCATATTGGTGCACTTTTTCCGATTGCACATAAAGGGCAACACAAACAATCAATTGATCTTTCAAGCCATTAAGGAGATGCGCCTTTGAACAAAATGTGACGAGAAATTAAGCTGCGTACTGTAAAAACTTAAATATAATGCCATTTCTTAGCAATGGTCCTAAAAGATCAAAAGAATTCGCAGATGTGCTAATGTCTTAACATCTATGGACTTAATAATATCAATGTTTTTGCGTCATGGATATTCTAAGGTTGCATCCGAAATATCGTTTGGATCTGACATTCAGTTTTGTAGAAAATTGCTTCGGACCTTGTTCATGAATTGCTCATGGTATCGTCTATTATTATTCCTCTTACACTTTTTGAGTGCCTAGCCCAGCAGCTGTTAACAGCATACTTCATCCAACCAGGCTGTAAATGGGTACCTGTATATATTGCTGAGCTATCAGAAATAGGCAACGACGACTGGGCCAATTGAGAGGACCATGTATTAGAAGAGGAAGTCGGAGCAGAACTGGGAAAACGCCAGAGATCTTCAAAAAAAAGCAATCCAATGGCTATTCTCCCACTGCGGAATAACAAGAAACGAGAGAGCTGACGTTCTAGCGAAAAATAGCAGTAGAAAGACACAATTTAATCACCGAGTATCATTTAGAGAAATCAAGAACATCATGAGAAATCAGTATATACACCAATGAAGAGAAGACAGTAACATAAGCAGTACACCAGACCCAATTGAACAACTCAAAATAAACCGAGAAATGGTCACTGCAGTCTACAGAACATCTATACCGACTAAAGATCTCTCACACCGATGAATGCCCATGTGGAACAGGAAGACAAGAATCCCGAGCACATTCTACAGTTGTTCCTCTTATCTGTAGCAGCATGTACATAACCCTCTGTTATAGTATATTACGACGTCTGTTATGGCTAAACTACTCTGGTCCCATTCTGTCTGTATTCTCAGTGATCCATCCAGTCAGCTGTTTATGCCACTTTATGTACGCTGGATTGGGAAAATTAAACTTGAAGTCTTACAAAACACATCTTAGTCAGTCTAACATAGTTGCGTCTAACCGAATTCTGAAATTCCCGTTTTTAAGTATGTGGAAACGTATTCTTAATAATCGCTGTTCTCTACAGATAAAGTTACGAAAAACAAAAGGGCGTGTCCTGAGCGATGCACACACGTATATCGGATGCAGGGAGATAATTGAAGAATTGTTTATCGTCTTTTGTTAATTTCTCACAGCAGACGTGGTATTGAGCCACCACACGAGTTAGTTTCCTTTTCGAAGCTTACAAAGCTGCAACACAAACTATATTTGTGAGATTCTCAGTAAAGGTAGAGCAAGAGGAGGACTCGAAATGATTTTATCCAATACCAAAAGTAATGCGCAATTGTTTGTCTTATTGTGATCCAGTCTGTCTTGACTACACAACTTTGAAAGACGTCGACAAGAACGGCTGTGCTGGTCGCCCCTCAACAAGTAGAGTATAATCTTGGACCAGAATAAAACAAGACGTCATCACTCGGTTTGGGGGCACCTATCGTCCGTCCAGACAGGCCTGTATTGTTGTTAGGATAGGATCTTTTGTGCTTCTCTCTTCAACTCCAATGTGCTACCTACAGTGTGCAATGCTGTTAGAACATAGATTATTACAAAAGCAATGAACAAACTGCGACTGACCCTGACCTCTATCCAGAGAGCGTTGTTGGTGTTGTTGTTGGTGTTGTTGTTGTTGTTGAATGTCCACAATGAGTAGGTTTACTTTTTTGTGCGTCCTGAAAAGGACGTTAAGTGGCGGGTTGTTGCAGCTTTCCTCACATCTCGGGCGTATTGATGAAGGTGGACAGGGGTCCTCCAGGCGGTTGTACTATGCTTGGCTTCATCTAAGTGTCGCTCACTACTAAGGGGTTCACATCGATCCTATTCATCGTTAGCCAGGCTGCTATTAAAACAACGCGTTTCCAGGGAGGACTGCGAGGAAGTCGCGGTAAGGGTCTTGGTCAGTAAATTTTGCCTGACCCTGATTAACATGTCCGATCAGCAAACATATATAATGTATCATAGACGTTGGATTGATCAGATAGAAACAGCATATCGATTCCAACAAGCTGATTGATTATATGGATGAAACTAAGCGGATAGACATTCAGAATACTGATCGTTCAGACAGGTTGTGCAGTGCTGCTATAGCTGAAAGATTCGGTATTTGCCTATCAAGAAGCGAACAAAAGAGAAAAACGTTGAGTGGTTCGAATACCGCAATCTTCAAGAATCCCCTGGTCTCAGGGTAGGTGAGATCGGCGCCTAGTCCTATCAGAGACGAACGATACACTCGTAAGTCCCGTGTACACGATGTGAAATTAAAACAACTATTGGTAATTGAGAATCAAAAAGAGCATACTGTTAGGCGTGGAGGGAGCAAACATTCTGAACGCCACGAAATTGCTACCCAGCAGTGGCCTTCAAGAAGGCCAAAAGAAGGCAGCCTCTCCAGCATGTAGACAGCAAGATTGTCTACACACTCGATTGCAAGTATAACTTTTAAATACAGTCTACACGTACATACACGTACTACATTCAACGGTTGAGTTCATCATGGAAACTCGCCTGATGGTGTAAACATATATGATGTGATCACAAATAGAAGTTGAAATAAAAAGAAACCACGTTTTTCGGTACAAGCTTTCATTTATACAAAGACGTTTTTTGGTTCGAGTATCCGTCAAAATTGTACAGATTCACAGGTCACACTAGTAGAGGCTGTGTACACAATGTCAGTTCACTAAGTTATTGGAAAGTTGGTTACAACTGAAGAAATAGAAGTCCACGCGTATACTCCCATAAAGATAATCTTCTTGATATAACCTAAAAGACTGTCTGAATTTAAAAGTGGCATGCCATCGCCACAATGTATTGCAAATGTTTAATGAGCAACAATCTAGGTACAGAAGAGCGGTGACTAAGTGAAGTAGTCAAGCGCAAAACGGTGAATTTGTCAAGAAGCTCTACTGGGATGGGGATGCTACTACCACTAACAAAACTCAGGAATGCACTCTACAGCAAATGGACACTGAGCGAGTATGGTTCCTTCTTCGTACGCTGTCAGACGTAAGTATGGTTCCAATGTCAACTGATATACTGTGTGTGTACACGTATAAATATATACTTTGATCGAATATGGTTCTAGTGTCAATTATATATATATATTGTGTGTGTCTGTATGTGTGTGTGTGTGTGTGTGTGTCTACACGTACATAAATATAATGCAGAGGGTGCTTATCAACTGCTTCTTTCTATTTTACAGTTTTAATGTGTTACCAAACACAAGCCAAGTTTTAATGTCATTCACAGTGATACAAGAACATGCTAGCTACACAAAAAATGGTTATTATTACTAGTTGAACAGAATAGAGCAGGTGGTGGTCTTCAGACGCCGCACAGACCACAGCAGGCTGTGGTACCATCTATTTAATAAACTGGAAATAGGTGATATTGAAGAGATATCCACCTGTGGTACTGTGTAAATGACCCCTGAACATCTGCTGACATACAACGACCAGAGAAAGTACATGTGGCCATCACCAGTGCCAAGACTAGGCAAGCTGTATGACAGTGTCGACAGCCTCGGGATGACCGATGTTTTCTTTGAACAAATTCAAGTCGACGTCTGATAGCGTAAGTAGAAGAAGAATTAGAAGAAGATACACAGTGAAATGTGTACCGTAACATTATATCAGTCAAACTTTGTTGAGTTAGGGACGTGTATCTCTTTACAGCGTCTCCACACACAGAACCTCATCGTGAAAGGTTGATAACATGAGACTTAACTAAATTAACGTCTTTATACTGGTTTAGAAGACCCTGCAGAGTCTGCATACAACCAGTTACATTTACATCACCTTGCTCTAAAAACTATGCGCATCCAGTTTATTCTTAAATGCATTAACTGTCCCTGCCTCCACTACCTCCCCTGGCAATGTATTCCAAGCAGACACCACTCTCTGACTAAACAAAATGGTGATTATATGGTGGTATGTAAGATTATAATGTAAATATATATTATAAGAAAGTCATTTCAAATTTAGGCACGCAATCATATAGAAATTAGATATGCAATTATTGTGTTAGGAAGAGTGTGTGGCCACGGGGTTGGGGCCTTGGCTTATAAGCCCAACGTAGCAAGTTCAGATCACGCTGTGCTCGGTTTGACTGACGGAGCAATTCATTGATTTTTTGATGGTATGACCGTTTCTGATGACAGTTTCAGATCCACAATGGAAGCTACGGAGTTGGTTCTCTGTGGTCGGCACTTTCAGCCATGGAAGACGTTGAGCATAAGGCGGCCAAGTGCGGGCAGATCTGTTCTGTGAGCCCATATCACATTTCCCTGTGTTTTGGAGCCCAACAAATAAAATAAAAATATTTACATTGTCCCTTGTCAGGTATGTAGTAAGAGGGAACTAAGTAGGGTTGGTAATGGGGATAGCTACCCCATCTTGTGGAAGCTGTTAACCACGTGAAGATGAACATAAGGCAGAAAAGGGAAGGAGTGGAAAGGGGGGGGGGGGTTGAGAGAATTCAGTTAAATTATCGTCAAGTTCTCTTTGAAGAATTCTCAGTTTGATGAATACAAATGTGAAAATCATTAAAGGAAATCAAATTATAACTTTATAAAACTATCATTGCAACATTCGTTCCGTTGTCTGTGAGGAGGTTGGGGGGGGGGGGGGGGGGGAGGGGGAGTGGGGTGGGGTCACCGTGAAAAACAAAACTGGCGAATACAGAACATACTTGTTCAAGAAACAGGTATCACAACCACTCGGCTATCCTCCTCCATGATGTTGTACTACAAGATATTATCGACTATTCGTCGTCTCGTGCCCATATCCCTAATAATTGTAATTCAAATTGTCCTCTTCGTGTGCATGACAACAGCAACAATAAAAACCATTGGTAACGACTCTTTCTCTTATGGCAAATGTATTCATTGGTCTTACACAGTACATCCATAATTCACTCACAAGTGAATTTACACAAAAAAACAACTTTATACTATTAATTCACATGTCCATCAGCGACTATCTTATTTGCTGGGCTGACTGTTCATTGTCTTCTGTACGAAAGATTTGTATATATATATATATATATATATATACACACAAACACACACGCACGCACGCACACACACATACACATATACACATACACACACACGTACACACACGTACGCACACACACACACATATACACATACACACATATATAGACACACCCACAAACATATATATATATATACACACACACACATATATATCATCATCATGTAGCATGTCCTTTATAGAACGTCGCTCCAAGCACCGTCTGTCTAAAAGAAACTCATTCCCTTGCCAAAACTCCAGCCTCCGCCACAGTCATATCCAGGCATGCCTGGATATCTTTATGCCATCGTTTTCTTGGTCTACCCCTTCCTCTTTTGCCTGGCACCATACCTTCCATTACTGTTTTCTAGAGACCGTATTGTCGCTTGATGTGACCACAGTATTTGCATTTTTTAGCCTAAATGGAATCGATAAACCAGTTCTCCTTTCTGCTCAACTCTTGCCGAATGTCTACATTTGTCTTTTTCTCTGTCCAGGTTATTCTGAAGATCTTTCGGTAACATTTTGACTCGAAGGATTCTATTCTTTGTCTGGAAGTTTTGGTAATCGCCCATGATTCACAGCCATAAGCTGCCACAGGAAAAACACAGGCTCTCAAGACCTTTATTTTATCATTTTGTTGGTGCTCTGCCTTAATTTCTTCAGGCTGTTCAGTCTCTGCATTGCGATGTCTAGTCTTCTTCTGATTTCTTTCGAGCAGTCGCCATATTTGTCTATTCTGGAACCCAGATATTTAAAATATATATATTAACACACACACACACGCACCCACACGCGCACACGCACGCACGCACGCACACACACACACAGATACATATATATATATATATATGTATATATATATATATATATATATAAATATAAATTATATATATATATATACATGAAGTAACCTATTTGCTGACTAATATTCGCACAAAAATATTGTCCTGATATCCGAACTCAATACACAGCCATTCTACCTAAAGTAGTGTCAGCTGATGCAAGGCTGAGAAGGAATTAGCGCACATTTCAAGTGCCCTGTCGCTGATTACTAGGAAAAACTTTTCCCGATACTATAAATAGCATTGTGTTATTTCCATTTCTCTACTGGTAAATCCGTAATGACAATTCTTAAGGTCCTTAGAATTAAATCAGTTATAAAAGTAATTACTTTGTTCTCTGTGGGAAACAAACGAAAAAGATAAATCCATGTGCTGCCCTACAGTCAGAAGAAACATACATTTGTGCCATTGTAGATCGCTTCTTGCAGGTAAATTAAATGTTGTATCACAGTTTTCTGTGAATTTAACCGGCAATTTATGTTGTCCTTTTTGAAAGCTCCTTTTCTGGGTTAATCACTTATGACAAATGTTTTCATGTAGATTGCTGTAGATGCTTTCAGAATATTTCGAAATGGACTGAAAAAGGATTTCATGTGCCTAAAACATCTATATACGCAAATGCTATAGACTATATGACATAGACTATGTGGATCAAAATATTATATGGCAACTAATGAGACAATATGGGATACCAGAGAAGTACATAACTCTTGCACGGAATATGTTCCCAGGTACAGTTGGTAGAGTGGCAAATGAAGGAGCACTAACTGGCAGCTTCAGAGTGCAAATAAAGGTGAGACAGGGATTCCTTCTCTCACCCTTCCTGTTCTTGTTGGTTTTAGATAGGATAGTGAAGACATCAATTGAAGGAAAGAGAACTGGTATTCAGTGGACACTATTGTCCCAATCGGAGGACCTGGACTAGGCAGATGATTTGGCACATTTGCCCCACAGTCATTGCCGAATTCAAAAGAAACTGCATAGGGTTAAAGAACAATCAGCTAAATTTGGACTGAGTATCAACTTGTAGAAAACCACCACTACCACCACAAATGTCATTGAACTTAACATTTTTAACAAAGAACCAATTATGCTGGAGGGAAAGTCGTTGGAAGAAGTTGATATCTTCACATATTTGGACCGCACAACTACCACATAAGGAGATGCAGATGCAAGAAGCAGAATTAGGTAACCGTGGCATTCCTGGCACTAAACAATATGAGGAAGTTCAACCAAATCAATATTCACACCAAATTGTGAATATCCAACGCGTGTCAAGAGTTGTATAGAGTCAATGCATGGAGAACGACAGAATTCATACAACAAAAACGTCACTCCTTAGTTGATAGATGACTACGAAATATAATGAGCATAAAGTGGCATGAAATGGTGAGAAATGAAGACCTATGGAAAAGCAGCCAACAGTAGTCAGTGGAACAACAAATATTTTCTTCTTCTTTTAACTGTTCATGTTATGACCATTCGGCGGCCGGTTATTTAGAGATCTCAGAAACGATCCCGGCTGTGTGCTTCATGCACAATGGCATTCACCACTTCTGATTTTTCTATAAGCCACCTTTTTTTAGGTCGACCTTTGGCCAGTAATCGTTGAATCTAAATAGCATTGCTTGTTGGTAGAGGGGGGAGGAGAGAAGGACTGTTTGGGGGCAGCAATGTAGCTACGTCACATGGCCGAACCATTGCTGTCGTCTTTTTGTGTAACCTAATAATGGTGCTGTTCCTATCAGTCTTCTGATGCCATGGTTTCTGATCTTTTCTCTACTTGTTACACACAATATTCTCCATAAGCATTTATTTTCTGCTGTTACGATTTGTCATTTTTGCATTTGTTGTTAGTGTCCAGTTTTGACATTGGTAGCAATGTGTCGGGTCAACAATCGTGTCGAATAAAGCAATTTTAGCAGTTATTGTCATGTGCTTGCAATTAAGTATTGATAATTGTGGAATGATCTGATTTACCGTATTGCATCTTTGTTCGATTTCCACTGTAATTCTTTCTTCTGCTGATATCGCGCTTCTAATGTATGTGAAATCTTTCACCTGTTAGATCTGCTGCGTTTCATTGAGGATATTGGTTTCTCCTTCTTTTCTAGATTTTGTCAAGACCTCAGCTTTGTCTACGATGATTTCCATGCTGTATTCTTTACATGTTGTATTTAGTTTAACACCAAATTAAGCAAAGGAAATGGAGCTTGATAGGACATACGCTGTGAAAGACACCGCCTAACATACACAGACAGGTTCTTTCATGGGAAGAGAAAGAGAGGTTGACCAACGAAGAGTCTGAGAATTAAGATTAAATGATTATACAAGGAGAAAGGCAGAAAGAGCAGCACAGGACCGTGTAAGCTGGCGAGATGTTGTCAATGACCTATACATCGAATGGGGCGACGTGCTGTGATTGATTGTTTGTTTGATTGATTAACTGATTGATTGAGTGCTTGATTGATGTGCCGAGCGTTACATGTGCCTGAATGAGGTGCAAATAATAGTAACATTAGAGCGTGTTCTAAATGACGTAAGAGGCAACCCATGTATTAGACTTGCTTACCCATCCTATAGATTGTTCTAGAAGTTTTAAGACACAAAAATGCGACACATAATGGCCAGGCCAAGATTTGATGAGGGCGAGTATTTGGTGAAACCCACACTCGATAGAGGTCTTAAAAACGTTTGATTGATTATTTGATTGATTGATGCCCACTTTGCTTCTGGGCATGCTTACTATTATCATACAGACAAAGGTAATTGTATCACCGGAATGGTACGCGGTGTTGAAAGAATAGAGTCATTGTAATATTTCAAGCGAGTTTTAAAAGGTGATTAAAGAACGTTGAGATTTAAGCTAACAACATCATTATGTACAATCCACTGTTACAGATAACACCGATATTAGCGCCTAGATACAGAGTTCACGAAAATATCGGCAACTGTAATGATGATGCTATACTATACATGCAGAGGAAACTCGAAATTAATTGCAGTTGTGTCCAGATGAAAACTGCCGTAACGTTGTTGTGTAAAAATACTGTCGTAAGATAAGTATAGATTCGATACTGACGAGGTTAGTTAGTTGTAGATCAGGTACTATTGTAAGTTAGTTGTTGATCAGATACTGTCGTAAGTTAATTATTGATAAGATACTGTTATAAGTTAGTTGTCAATCATATACTGTTGTGGCAGAGTCCAAGTTTTCACTGGAGTTTTTCTATCTGTATGTTACCACATGTATCCACATCATTCACGACCACACACAGCAAATAACATAGCACGCAGGTGGTGTCATATTTATTACTTCATATTCATACTATTAAAGTGAGTGCAATGAGATTTAAAACAATACAAGAAAAAAATCTTAGCTAAATAATCATTTCTCATAATTTATCTGCATTATTTATACCTTCGCAGAGGTTGTAAGCATAAGATGTTGAATATTACCCCCAACTAATCCAACCCAGTTCTAGCAGCACACTCCCCTCCCCTAATCTGCACCCTCAACATACTCTCAAAAACTTGTCTTCACGATCGTATTCTGTGCATTTACTCACACTCAGATCACGTATTTAGGTGAGCTGTACACTCGTGTAACAATTCAGAACAGGCATCGTCCACGAGTAGTCTTGCACATATAACACTCATTCAGCTCTCGTCCTTAGACGATCTGTACACTCGTGTAACCATTCAGAACATACATCGTTTAAACGGTGTCCTGCGCGTACAGCACACATTCAGATCTCTCCTAGTCACAGTGTGACCAACACACACCTTATAGAACGACTGGCCAAGACTGAAAGGCGTATGCTGGTTCAGTCACCCTGAAATTCATTCTATCTCTCAAACATTCGTAAAACAACCAGTTAAACTCGTAGTAGGCTAACAATCACTCTTCTATTAAGTTGGCGAGCTAAAACAGATCCCTAGCTAAATTCTCTCTCTCTCTATCTTTCTCTGTCTCTCTCTCTCTCTCTTTCTCTCTCCGTGGCCAGTTTGCCTGAGTTAACTTTTCCCAGTAGTATATAGGCTCAAGCAGCATCAAAGCTGTCCAATGGTCTCTGTGGGATGTCTGACCCAGCCATGACTCTAGTTTGGATCTACCTCTACTTTGTTGTTATTAGAACTAATCACTCTGAATTCCTGTCACTCAGAATGTCGCATCAAGACCTGATGGCCTCTGTTGGTCACTAACCACCACACTACTCAAATCGGAACGCCAGATTGGTTAGCTTCTACCTCCTTCCTGTTTTCCTTTGATGACATAGTGTCGAGGCGGTGAGTGACCTTGGTCTAGTGTTGAGACGGTGAGTGGCCTTGGCACACATTCAGGTACCTTTGTTCTCAGAGTCGCCGACCACAACACCCCTTGCCTAAATGCGCATGCTCCGGCTGGAACTGTTACACTGTTATAAGTCAGTTGTAGATCAGATACTGTCATAAGTTACTTGTAGATCAGTCACCGACGAGATTAGTTAGTTGTAGATCAGATACTGTCGCAAGGTATTTGAAGTTCAGATTTGTACATGCTTTATGTGTAGATCGCAAACCTTAGGTATGGTTGTGATTGTTCCGTCTATACCTCTATGTTTTCCAGACATTTTGTAGTTTATCGCGCTGGGCTGTCAACAGCCGTTTTTGCAGTCTGTGAAGCACATATACATACTTTCTTTGCACTTCTTTATAGTTTTCCGCAAATGTACTTATACTGCATTTTGCGTATCTATATAACTATGCTGAATTGATTTATTCGTTTTTTCACTTCATTACTAAAGCGTAAGTTGCCACTAGAACTGGGCCCTACCATTACTGTATCCAAGCTTTTTAAATGGCCCTTTGAAACTAATCAATTTGCATTGGTAGGCTGCTAGCATTTTGCATAACTCTTTTTAGTCATCTATTACAGCATTTATGGAAGACCATGATCTAATCCAAGAGTCGCAACATGAAACCGCTCAAGTGCCGTACAAGGGCACGTTAAGGGCATATGAGCAGCACTGAAGTAAAGCTTCAAATTTTTCTTCTTTACTGTTACCCTTGGAAATAATTGATGTCACCAAATCTTACTGTATTATCAATTGTCTGCTAATGTTCGATTAGACATTTCACTGCTTGAAAAATTATACGTTAATGTTAGATAAGACATTTCATTGGCTGACACATTATCTGTTAATGTTCCATAAGACATTTCACTGGCTGACAAATTGTCTGTTAATGTTCGATAAGACATTTCACTGACAGACAAATTGTCTCCTTATGTTCGATAAGACATTTCACTGGCTGACAAAATTCTGTTAATATTCGATAAGACATTTCACTGGTTTACAAATGCATGGTAATGTTCGATAAGACATTTTACTGGCGGACAAATTGTCTGCTAATATTCGATAAGACATTTCACTGGCTGACATATTTCTGTTAATATTCGATAAGACATTTCACTGGCTGATAAATGTCTGTTTCATCTTAAGTCGCTGAAGTTTTCCAGTGCCACTCTTTTGTCTAGCCATCCATCCTATCGTTAGCCCAACTGTTGTTTGTAAACACACTGATTATTGCACTTAAACCTTTAGCAAATTCTTCCGTTTATGCTGGTAATGTTTTCCTATGAACGAATATTCTTATTTTATATGACGTCTATTGAAGTCCAATAAAAAAATTGTTGCTAATTACTTATTCAGCCTTAATGTATGTTCAGAAAACTAAATCAGAAGTAAAAAACAATTTAAAATGAGTAACAGCATTGCATTCTCTTTCCTGGTGTATTTTTTCTTAAGTCATTAGTAAGAGTTCATAAAATAATAAGTAAATGCAAGAACAACAGTGACAGAAATAGATCACACGCATCATGAGAACATATTCAGCTCCATTGGGAGCACATGCCTTCAACAAATACATGCCAAGTCATCACATGTTGATCTGTATAGCCATGTGATCAAATGAGGACTTGTCTAGCCAAGTCATTAAGGGTTGACTTGCCAAGTCTTCAAATAATGACCTGATTAGACAAGTCTTCAAGTGCTGACCTGACTAGACAAGTCTTGTTGTGTTGACCTGACTAGACAAGTCTTGTTGTGTTGACCTGACTAGACAAGTCTTCAAGTGTTGACTTGACTAGAGAAGTCTTAAAGTGCTGACCTGACTAGACAAGTCTACAAGTGTTGACCTGACTAGACAGGTCTTCAAACAAAGTTTGATATGCCATATCGTTGCTCGATAAGGCAGTCAGTGTAACCTACCTGGCTCGTCTTAAGAGACGCGTAGCAGAGTTTATTCATGACCCGTTAACCACCATCCTGAAGCATATGTAAACCACAATATACATAACAGAAAATATCTATGATCTTGGTTGAAGAGGAACGACTAAGTCAAGTCATATTTCTACTTTCGTTGTCCTTAATAGGGACTTTGTTTGCACCGATGTTTGAATTTCCCATACATTGTCATGTTGACAATCCCACCATTGTTCATTTTTCTAATTCGCCGTAAGACACCAACATCAAAAGGTTCTAACGACTTTCTTTCTTTGATCTTTCTTTACGGTAGGTTTCGTTGCACTGTGTTTTACTGCGCGAGGGGTCAAGTGCATCTGTCTATAGCATGCATGTGTTCTGGGGCAGTTGGCTACACCTTCCGCTTTACCCAGCCATGGCCATGACCAAGCCCACCTACAAGGCAGTAGCTGTTTGTAGTCAGCTTCTATTATTTAGAGATATTTCACCCTTGAATTGGGTGTCTGACTGCATTATCGATTTTTTCTTACCCCTTACATTCACAACTTCAGAACTACACATTTTGTGCGTGTGTGAAAAACACTGTACTGTACTGTGTCAATAAACGAGGTCAAAATGTATGTGTTAGTCGAGGTGTTCTAGGGAAATACCACATCACGGAAACTATGGTTTCTCTTTACGTTTTACACAAGCATGAAGTAGTGCTGTTTAGTATACCCGCCTTTCTTTGAATGTTGATCTGCATATGTGCTATTTTTAATCACATTTATTATACGTATTACTATTTAGTTTTTCACTGACTTCCTAGCTCTGATCAGGACTTGGTTGAGAACTGTTACCCACATTACTCAGTGTCACATAGTGTGTTATAGATCGACGACCGTACTTGTGTAAAGTGTTCGTCTTGATACCAGCCATTTGTAGATTATGTTGTGTTTGGTCTTGCTCTTAGGTGAGAATATTTACATTGTTACTTACTTACTTTGTCAGGATGTTAACAGAGACAGAAAGAAAAGTACAGAATAGTAATACTGTAAACTACCGCACGGGATGTTTTGAGAATCAATTCAACTCCTGCTGATTATATTGTGTTGAGTGATACCCTTCTACTTGGTGTTTACTGGTAGTCATTTGGACAAAACAGTCTGAATACGGATACAAAATGCGGAGTGCAGAGGTATTAGCGAGTATATTTTACCTTACCGGACTAACATGTCCAATAAACATGTTGTGCCTCTTTTCACAGGTGGCAGTAAATGTTTTGTTTGATTGACAGTTATCGTGACGTTAATGTTGTTCGGTAGGACCATTATATTTATTTTACGGAAGAACACTAAGTATACAGAACAAAAAAAATGTTTCATAATGCCTTGTTTACTGTTTTTAACAGGACACGATAGGTAAACGAGATGGGTGGAGCCAAGAGAAAGATCAGTATGTATTTGTCTGTACGTGCATGTTTATGTATGTTTAGATGAATGTTTATGTGCATGTTTCTGTATGTCTAGGTGGATGTTTATATGCATTTTTATGTATGTTTAGGTGAATGTTTATATGCATGTTTATGCATGTTTAGGTGAATGTTTTTCTGCATGTTTATGTATGCATGTGTGCATGTTTATGTATGTTTAGGTGAATGTTTATATGCATGTTTATGTATGTTTAGGTGAATGTTTATATGCATGTTTATGTATGCATATGTGCATGTTTATGTTTGTTTAGAGGAATGTTTATGTGCATGGTCATGCATGTTTAGATGAATGTATATGTGCATGGTTATGTATGCTTAGATGAATGATTTTGTGCTTGTGTGTGTATGTTTATGTGTATGCATGTTTATGTGCATGTGTATGTATATTTATGCGCATGTTTATGTATGTTTAGAGGAATGTTTATGTGCATGTGTAGTATGTTTATGTATGTTTAGATAAATGTTTATGTGCATGTATGTTCATGTGCATGTTTATGTGCATGTTTATGTATGATTCGATGCATCAATAAGCTAACGAGCGAGATTAAGAACTACCGGTGAGACATCCTAGGTATATGCGAGACTGGATGGACAATTTTTGGTGAGTATACCATGGAGGATAGCCACAAGCTTTACTTCAGTGATAGGGAGGACAAACATTTACATGGAGTGGGGATACTGGTACATAAAGACACAACCAGATGCATATTGGGTTGTATTCATCTTAACTTAACGTCTTTAAACTGGTTTAGAAGACCCTGCAGAGTCTGTATACAACCAGTTTCATTTTCATCGCCTTGCTCTAAAAGCTATGCACATCCAATGAATTCTTAAATGCATTAACTGTCCCTGCCTCCACTACCTCCCCTGGCAATACATTCCAAGCAGACACCACTCTCTGACTAAAAAAATATTTCCTAATATCTAATCTGGACCTCTCTTTAGTCAACTTGTAGCTATGCCCTCTTGTTATTGTGGGTGGCTGTATTTTAAAAAACTTATTATAGTCTAATTTATCCATTCTTCTGATCATATTTTAAACCTGTATTAAGTCACCACAAATTCTTCTCTCTTCGAGACACTGTAGGCATGTTTTTCTTAGTCTTTCCTCATAACTGTAATTCTGGAATCCCACTATCAGCTTTGTCACTCTTTTTTATATTCTTTCCAGCAAGTTTATATCCCCTCTATGATAAGGACTCCACACCTGTACACAGTACTACAATCTACGTCTAACTAATGTTTTATACAGTTTTACTATCACTTCCTTGCTCCTATGTTTAATATTTCTTTTTATCATACCTAACATTGCATTTGCCTTTTTCACTGCTACCTTAACTTGCTCACTCAGCTTACCTGTATGATCTATTATAACGCCTAGGTCCCTTTCCTTATCTATCTTTCTAATATTGTTCTCTCCCATTCTGAAATCATGTTCCATATTGGATCTACCCATGTGGATAACTGTACATTTATCTACATTAAACTCCATTTGCCAGCTTACAGACCATTCTCGAATTTTATCTAAATCCGACCTCAATATATCCACTTCTGCTTTAGATCAGAGTACTTATTTATGTCCACTCTCTGCCTTTTTCCCGTTAACCAATTTTCAATCTATTTGGCAACTTCCCCACCTAATTCATGTGATTTTAACTTTCGAAATAATCTTTGATGAGGTACTCTATCAAAGGCCTTTGCAAAGTCTAGATAAATAACGTCCACTGGCACCCCTTTATCTATCATTTTGGTAACTTCCTCCATGAATTCTAATAGATGTTTTAATCACAATCTCCCTCTAGTAAACCCATGTTGACTATTTCTAATTAGATTAAGTTTGTCAAAATGGATTACAATGTTTTCTTTGATTATTGACTCTAAAGAATTTACAGATTATGCTCGTTAAACTCACCGGTCTATAATTCGCTTGATCTGATTTTTTGCCGCTTTTGTAAAAGGGGATCACTCCTGCATATTTCCAATCCTGTGGAACAATCACTTTTGCAAGTGATTGAAAACATAATATAACCAACGGTTTTGCTAGTTGGTCTCTAATTCAAACAGCAATATAGATTGATACCATCTTGACCTGGACATTTATCCACTTTCAACTCCTCCATTTTTTTAAAAACAATTTCTTCTGTAAAACAGATTGATCTTAATCATGCTGTATCCATGTCTTTGAAAAATATGTATAAGCTCTGTGATTTTGGAGGAGTCTTGTTTTGTGTAGACTGTGCCAAAGTACTGATTGAGTAGATTAACTGCCTCTCTATTCTCACTTATTATTTTCCCTGTACTGTCTATGAGAGGGCCTACTTTGTTTTTCGTTCTTTGTTTATTTCTAACATAAGAGAAAAAGCTTTTACTATCAGTCTTGATCCTCTGAGCTAGTTTTTTTTATAAGTCTATCTTTGCTGTTTTATTCGCTTTCCTGCGAGATGTTCTGCTTGTCCAAATATTTTAAATATGTTTCTTTTGATTTACCTGCCTCTATATATTTTTTCCATACATTATTTTTAGCCCTTCTACATTACCTACAAATCTAGTTATCCACTTTTTGTGCTTGGGGTTTACCTCAATACATGGAACACATTCCTCTTTAAGCGTTTTTAGAACTATTTTAAAACTCTCTCACTCCTGTTCAACATCTGTTCCTCTGCTAATATCGTTCCAAATTATGTGGCTCGCTGCCTCTTTCATCCTCTTATCTGCCTTAGAGTAGTTGTATGTTAGCGTGTTTATGTTTACTTCATTCCCTGAAATAAGATCCAAACGAATGATTTGATGGTCACTTGAGCCAAAAAGTTCACCAACAGTAACGTTTTCAATCATATTTTTCTCTGTAGTAAAAACTAGGTCGAGTGTGTTTTTGCTTCTCGTGGCTGCTTCTACATGTTGAATTAAAAAATTTTCAGTTATGCACTTAACAAAAGGTTTTGACCCTACAAGTGCTTCTGCCATATACCATTTTATTTCTGGAAAGTTGAAATCCCCCATTCATAATAATTTTCCATCAATTGCGTTTGCAATGCTACTAATCAATTCCTCCTCTTCCTCTTTTTGACTTGATGGACATCTATAGCATACTCCAATCACTGTTGTTTCACCCCCACTTTTTATTTCTCCCCATACACTTTCAATTTTGTTTCCACATGAAAAATCATCTTTGATCGTAATATTAACATAATTTAAACAGTATAATAAAATGCCACCTCCATTAGTCTAGTCTCCAACTACCCTATCTTTCTTTAACATTGTATATCCCTCTATTTCAAGTTCACTATCTGCAATGTCCTCATATGTCCATGATTATGTTAACCCTATTATATCTGGTTTTTCTTCTTCTACATACAGTTCCAATTCTTCTCTTTTATTTACTTTGCATCTCACATTTGCATAAAAACATTTTAGTTTGTAATTTTGTTGTTTTTTCCCCTTCGCTGTTCTTTTATCATTTTAGTGTTTGCTTTTCCACTACTTATTTCACACTTCCCTGACACCAACTCTCCCCTTTGACTACATCCTCTATAGTACCCTATTGTAGACCTATTTCTAGTCTCATACTTCATAGGCGTTACTAGTTTAAATTTCTAACACAATTATTAAACATATACTTTGCTACAACATGCTGTCCTATCTCATTTAGATGTAAACCTCTCCTAACATTTTACTTGTGTCTACTTTCACATCAATAAATTCCATTACCATGTCCGCGCACATCACCTGTAACCAAAGGTTGATTACTATTATCTTGCTATCTAGATAGTCTGACCCATCTACTCTATCTAAAATGCCCATCATTGGGACCTTTCAACTTTTTTTCCTTAAGTGTTCCCATAAGACTTTTGTATTTATTCAAAATTATTTCGGTACCGTCTCTCTTTACATTATTTGTTCCTACCATTACCACAACCTGACTGTTTCCTTTGTCATCTATCCTCTTTATTTTCCTTTCCATGTCCTATATTTTTGCTCCCCCAATGTCCATTCTTTCAAACATGTTGTGTTGTTTAGACAAGTGTCTGCCAACCTCCCTCACCATTGAATATCCTTCTACCAATACTGAACCTTCACCTACATTTGCATACTTCTTGCGGCTAAAGGCAGAGCCATTTAATATTAGAATAATACAGTGTTGTACACCCACTGCAGACTATGAAGATTGTGAAATAGAGGCATACTACGATCAACCAGAGTTTGATAACCGAAATGACAAGAAGGATACAGTGGTAGGTCTGTGAAATTGGAACGCAAAAATGGTGAAAAAGATACAGTCAATGATTAGAGAGGAACATATTGCCCATACAGAAACAGGAAAACTAATGACCGAGGCCTCAGACTCCTAGAATCTGCACGATACAATTAGCTGTTGGTAGCAAACACAGATGGGTATAACAAACGGTCTAGACGTTGGACATTGCATAGCCCAAGACAATGAAGTGCACAGCCGCTTCAAGTCAAAACTACAAATTGTTTCTCTGTGAAAATGTGTGTCTAGCTAACGCCTGCAGATTTGTATTATATATAGTGGTTTTATTTTGTCTACTGTTAATAGAAAGCTTACTTTAAGGTGCTGTTTATTTGTTTTCTTTCTTGTTTAATTAGTTTTGAAACTCCATATTGTCCTAAAGATGATGATAATAACGTTCTCATTTTTCAATATTGCTTTATATATCATGTCATGTAACTTGTATGTCATTCTATCCTGTCATGTAACTTGCATGTCATTCTATCCTGTCATGTAACATGCATGTCATTCTATCCTGTCATATAACTTGCATGTCATTCTATTATGTCATGTAACATGCATGTCATTCTATCCTGTCATGTAACATGCATGTCATTCTATCCTGTCATGTAACTTGCATGTTATGTAACTTGCATGTCATGTTATTCTATCCTGTCATGTAACTTGCATGTCATGTTCATACCCGTTATATATTCTTTTGGGATATTTTCGTATTTTGACTTTTAATATTTGACCCTTGCATGGTCCTATCTGAAGATCTGGCTTGCAATTTTTGAATTGGTCATTCACTTTATTAATTTCCCTTTATATTTCATATAAATAACATTACACATAAAGAATTCATATTTACAATAATTTTGTTTACTTTTCGTATTTCACATACAAAAAAGTACAGAGAAAGAATTCATCTTCTTATTTCTTTCTGTGTCGTCTCACTTTCTACCGGTTTGTAGCCCAGTGTCGTGGTATGTATTTGTCTTTCGCCTCTCTTGTGGCCTGAGTAACATTTCTCCCCATTTTACGACAGATCTCGTTTACGCTGTCTATCCACATTACCACCTCACCTGTACCTTATTCAATCCCCATGGCTGGCACTGGTAGCACAGAGTTGGGATGAAGCTACTATTTAACTTCTGTTGTTTTGCTTGGAGCAAAATCTTGGGGTGTCTTATCTTTTTAGTAGAAACATCTGGTAGGTGACAGCGCTTGTCCTCTACACTTACACTCTTGTCTTTATCTCTCTGTCGAGTCTAACATTCTCGGTAAAAACAATTCCAAATACTTAAAAGAATTAATATTTGTAATACTTTTCTATACGTTTCGTGTTTCACACACATAAAAGTACAAAGAGAATAAATTGTAGCAATACATTGATTTATTCTTCATATTTGAAGCCCATGAAAGTACACAGACAGAATATATTATTTCTATACATTTCATTTGACTTACTTTTCATATTTCACACACGCATAGACGTTCACAAAGACAAACAACTATTTGCACTAATGTGATGTTAGTTTTTAGCGTACATTATTTTCAGTCCAAAATAATCTCAGTGTTGTAGGAACTGTTCCTAATAACGACTTTGTTCTCATGTATTGTTTCGGTCCCAATTCTGTAATTATTTATATTCACTACAGCACTGTTGATTGTCCGTAATGGCGTGCTTACAACACAGAACCATATGTTTGTACCGTCAGGTAATACATTTCACGACAACATATAGAAAAGCAAACATCACTAGTTAACAAACAAATTTATTTACTTTCAGAACGTCATGAAATTCAAATCCTTCAAAGTGGCGAGCAATCGATTGACGCGTACGATATGTGCTACAAATCGCACAAACATGAACAGTATATCAATGTTACTCAGCTTCCTGAACATATAACAGACAACGACATTTTTCTTGAGTTTATAACCATCAGATGTCATTTGACATGTATGATTGAAGTACAGAATGACAACAACATTCTATGTGGAAGTGGTTTCGTAGAAAACGTTGAGTTTTTTACTAACGCAGTGTGTCCCTGCCCACTTTGTAAAGGGAACGGATTCAGGCAGTATGGGAAAGTGACATTGTCAACAGCATTGCATGTTGTGAATGAAGAAGAAGATGCAAGAAAATGCAAAATACGTCTCTTCTATGATAGTCCTGACAGCATCTGCCAGTTCCTTTACGGTTCGACGTCACATTCGTGTGACGAAGCAGGAGACTGGTGTGCTGTGGTGTGTATTACACACGACACTGATTTGCTGGAATGCCTGGCTGACATGCTAGATCTGCACTGGAAACTTGGTCACAGTCTGAAAGAGAACGACCAAAACAAAGGAAGCAATCGGGTTGTTGTTGTTAGTCATCCTCATGGTGGCCCGAAGCGCGTAAGTTTTGGTAGAGGAAAGGTTAAAGATTTAGCGCGAGAGGTCAGAGATGATCAGGAATGGTGTTACTACTCCTATGACGCAACCACTTGTGACGGAAGTAGCGGAGGTCCAGTTTATATCCTAGGAAAATGGAATGACGGGTTCGGATTCTGGTTCGGACATGCGCACAACCATAGCGGCGTTGATGACAGAAATAACAACAGTAGCAGCACTGTGGGCGTTGATTCCACATATGGTCTGGTAACAAAGACATTTAACAGTATCATCATCGACTGTTTAGACAACTCGATGGTAGGTGTCGCACCTTCTCTATGTGACGAGTTAACCCTAGATCACAATGATAATGGGATCAATAACTTCACAGCTGGCCTAATTGAAACGGCAAACACTCTGGACATTGTCTACTACAATTTTACATCGGTCAATATTATTCAGTCACACACTACACGTATCGTTGGACAGCCCATATATATTCACCCGAATCTCTCAGAGTCTGGTCACCCGAACCTCTCAGAGTCTGTTCACCCGAAGCTCACAGAGTCTGTTTACCCGAACATCTCAGAGTCTGGTGACCTGAACCTCTCAGAGTCTGTTCACATAGACCTCTCGGAGTCTGGTCATCTGAACCTCACAGAGTCTGGTCACCCGAACCTCTCAGAGCCTTGTCACCTGGACCTCTCAGAGCCTGTTCACCTGAACCTCTCAGAGTCTGGTCACCTGAACCTCTCAGAGTCTGTTAACCTGAACCTCTCAGAGTCTGGTCACCTGAACGTCATAGAGTCTGGTCACCCGAACCTCACAGAGTCTCGTCACCTGAACCTCTCAGAGTCTAGTCACCTGAACCTTTCAGGGTCTGTTCACACGAACCTCTCAGAGTCTGGTCAACTGAATGTCAAAGAGTCTGGTCACCCGAACCTTACAGAGTCTGGTCACCTGAACCTCACAGAGTCTGATCACCTTAACCTCTCAAAGTCTTGTCACCCGAACCTCTCAGAGTCTGTTCACCTGAACCTCTCAGAGTCTGGTCACCTTAACCTCTCAGAGTCTGGTTACATAAACCTCTCGGAGTCTGGTCACCTGAACCTCACAGAGTCTGGTCATCTGAACCTCTCACAGTCTGGTCACCTGAACGTCATAGAGTCTGGTCACCCGAACCTCACAGAGTCTGGTCACCTGAACCTCTCAGAGTCTAGTCACCTGAACCTTTCAGGGTCTGTTCACACGAACCTCTCAGAGTCTGTTTACCCGAACCTCACGGAGTCTGTTCGCTCGAACCTCTCAGAGTCTGTTCACCCGAACCTCACGAAGTCTGTTTACCCAAACCTCTCAGAGTCTATTCGCCAGAACCTCTCAGAGTCTGATATTGCTATCGGCAACCTCGACCAATCACAAACAGTGGATGTTGTTCAAATCTCTAAGCCTGGCTTACTTTATCTGACACAAAATAATATTGGCATCCAAAAATCCACATCTGACTACCCCACTTCACTACAAACTCTGGAGGACATTGACCACTCTCCATCTGACTACCCCACTCCACTACAAACTCTGGAGGACATTGACCACTCTCCATCTGACTACCCCACTCCACTACAAACTCTGGAGGACATTGAACACTCTCCATCTGACTACCCCACTCTACTACAAACTCTGGAGGACATTGACCACTCTCCATCTGACTACCCAACTCCACTACAAGCTCTGGAGGACATTGACCACTCTCTATCTGACCAGCCCAAGCCACTACAAACTCTGGAGGACATTGAACACTCTCCATCTGACCCCCCGACGCCACTACAAACTCTGGAGGATACCAAAGACGCTGCATCACAACCCCACAATACTTCACCACGTTTGAACTCTATCAACAACTTGACATCTGAAGAATACAGCTCCTCACCAACAGCAGATCATTCCAACGACTTGCTGACAAGCCAGGACCCATATAACAACATAACAGTTCATTTATCTACATGTATTTCATTCCCATGTCCCACAGCACTTGTACTATTTGTGGTCTTCATTATTGCATGGCAATTGACATTGAACGATCAATTATAATAGATAATTTAGGTTTCTGATATGTGCATATGTAAATATAGGGAGTTTCGTTATGGCTGAGAGCTAATCCTTCGCTTATCTTCTTTTTCTTCTTCGTTCGTTCTCAATCTCCCACTGCCAAACCCTGAAAGGGTAAGTAGCAGAATGTAGTCCAGAGAACGGAATGCGTTGTAGTTACAGCTTGGCTGCGATATTTGCACCTTTCGGTCCAACACATCCGATTTCAGCAAGCACCTTTTGAGTACCGGGTTAGCATTCCCTCTTCGATCCCTTCTCCTTAGCCAGTCTGCCCTGCTGCAGCCTGTTATCCAGGATCACCGCGTGGAGGTGTAGAAGGGTCTTGGCAGATATGGTTCGCTGGCCCTGACGCTAGCAGTCAGCTATGGGTCGCTGATCACCGCAGCTCATGCGCTGCTCAGCATCTTGATCCCCTTCACTTATCAAAAGGCAGACAAATGAAAGCAACAAACAGTGGGTAATTCTTCTTCTTCTTCTTCTGCGTACACAGTCAGACAGTAACCATTATTTTCTCGAAAAAAGCGGCGGTCATCCTGAGACTCTCGCCACTACCATACAGCTTGTCTTGCAGTTCCACTGGCAATGGCCACATCTGCTCTCTCTGATCCTCGTATGTCGGGCAGTTCTGCAGCAGATGTTCAGTGGTCATTTTACCAGTACCGCACGGGCATTCGTCGGTACACCCTATCTTCAGTTTGTTGAATAGGTGGTACCTCAGTCTGTTGTGGCCAGTGCGAAGTCTGAAGACAACGACCTGCTCTCTTCGGTTCAACTGGTAATAGGCATCGTTTTTGGTGTAACCAGTATGTTCGGTTTCCCATTTGGACATGTATCTGGCTTTGATAAGCCGTTTTGACTCTTCGTACGTCATACTGGTATCTGTTTGTGGTATCCTTGCACCTTCTTTTGCCAGTCTGTCTGCCTCCTCGTTGCCTAGGATGTTGCAGTGTGACGGAACCCACTGTACCACCACCCTTTTTGGTGCGGACTGCTGGCACAGTTTGCAGAGTGCTGCTCTTAAGTCATTAAGCTCAGTGTTCTTCTGGCTTTTTAGCGCTGTGACTACTTCGAGAGCATCTGTCAGCAAGACTATATGGCTCTCATGTTCACTGTGTGTTACCATTTCTTCCACTGCCGCCCTCAGTGCCTCTGCCTCTGCTCTGAAATTGCTTGTGTACTTACCAGTAGCGAATGACAGTGTTATATTTCTGCCATTTGGTAGGTTCAGGAATGCTCCTGCCCCTCCGTTCTGTGTAGTGTTTGTTACAGAACCGTCGGTGTATGCATGGGTCCAGTCCATGCTTGGGTAGCTTTTCGTTATGAAACTTAGGGTAGTGTCTCTCCTTTCTTTTTCACTCTGGCAGTTTTTGTTTGCAATACCTGGTATATTTTCTACCACCTCTGGAAATATATCCTGCCTCCAAGTAGGTTTTCGTACAGTAGTGATGGGTTTTGGTGTTGTTAGTGCGTTTATGGGATCTTCGTGCATCTTTGCTTTGGCTATTTCTGCAAAGTTTCTCCGCTTTAGTTTCCCATTTCCCAAATTGTTTAGTCTCTGGTACATTGGATGGTCCGTCAGTCTTCGGAGTTTCTCTGACTGCAGCTGGGCTCTGCAGTCTCTTCTATCGGTCATGGATTGCAGTTTTGTAATCTTTTCAAGTTCTACAATTGGCGTTGACTTCATGCCACCTGTTATAATTCTCATGGCTTGGTTTTGAAGTTTGTTAACTTTATCGAAGTTCGCCTTCGCTGCTGTTGTCCATGCCGCAATGCCATACTCGAGAACTGGTCTCACTCTTCCAGTGTACAGTTTCTTTAGTATGCCTTCGTCTGCTCCCCAGCTTGTGCCAGCAAGTTTCCTCATGATCGCCATTCTTTCTCTGGCTTTCATTCGGTTTCTCTCAATCTGACTTTTCCATGTCATGCGCCGATCAAATGTGACTCCCAGATAGGTTGGGTTGTCGTCTGGCTGCAGGATTTTGCCATTTAGGCTTAATTTGGTACTTTGGGGTTTTAATGAGAGCGAGAATATTGTGCACGTGGTTTTCTCCTCGTTTATTTTGATCAGCCATGAGTTCGCCCACTCTTCCAGCGATGTTAGGGCCGTTTGCATCCGATTTCTTGCTATGGTGAGATTCTTTTCAGAGGTCCACATAGCCAGATCGTCTGCAAACATTGAGCTATGGACTCTTCTTGGTATATTCTCTGTAATATCGTTTATATATACCAGAAAGAGTGTGGGTGACAGTACTCCCCCTTGGGGTACTCCCTGCTCGAGTGTCACCTTTTTGCTCATCTGCCCTTGTACTTGGACTCTGGCCGTTCTTTGTTTGAGGTAGTGGTTGATCCACTTGTACATCTTCCCACAGACATCACTTCTTCTCAGCTTGACTCTAAGTCCATCCTTCCAGACTTTGTCAAATGCCTTTTCCAGATCCACCCAAACAGCTACTGTGTGCTTCTGTGCCTGGTAGGCATCTTCTATCTCCTGGGCTATGAGGATGACCTGGTCCTCAGTGGATCTGTGCTGTCTAAAGCCGGCTTGCTGTGGAATTAGTATTCGTTTTTCTTCCAGATGCCACATCAGTCTGGTGTTTATCATCCGTTCCATCAGCTTGCCGACACAGCTCAGTAGGCTTATGGGCCTGTATCCATTCGGATCTGTTTTATCCTTTCCTGTTTTTGGTACTGGTACCAGTATTGCATCTTTCCAAGCCTGGGGTACAATACCCCTTTTCCAGCTTTGGTTCAGGACTGATAGTAGTTTTTTCTTCGCTGTTTGGCCCAGCCCCATCAGCATTTCGTTTGTTATCCCGTCTTTTCCGGGAGATTTCCTTTTCTTTAGTGTTCTCATGGCCTCTTCCATTTCGCGCATGGTTAGTTTGGCCATCATGTGCTCTTCAGGAGCCGTATTTATGTTTTCGTGTCCCTTTAGCTCTTCGCTAATGTCTGTATGCTTATCTGCAGGGACCTCGATGTGGTTTGCTCTGGCATAGTGATCGACAAAGGCGTTTGCGGCTTTCTTACCTGTGATCAAGTTCTCGCCCTGCTTGATAGTAATTTGTTTATTTGACGGGGTTTCGTCATTCATGGCTCTGACTAGCTTCCATAGCTTGTTCCCTTCTTTGTCCAGGTTTAAACTTTCCGTTTTATTTTTCCAACTTTCTCTTGCTGTTTGCTTGAGAGTGTGTTTGTACTTCGCCGTGGCGGCTTTGAGGGCGATGTTTGCCTCCATGGATTTTTCTCGTTCTGCCACGTTCCTAGCATTTGTTACTGCATCTTCCACTTTCTGTAACTCATCATTCCAGTAGGGCTTATAGTTTTTCCTAGCTCCTCTTGGGATGGTTTCAGTGGCGGCTTGCATTATTGCCTTGCTTAGGCTCTCTACCATGGGCTTCATTTTGGTGTTTCGTGTGTTGATGGTTTCACACAGCCCATCTGTCAGGATTGCAAATCTGTCCCAGTCGGCTCGTTTGTAATTCCAACGTGGGAGCGGTTTTGTTTCCTGTGGGCCTACTTCCATGTCAATGGTTAGCCTGATCGGCCTGTGGTCGCTACCTGCCAGTTGGTTTAGCACCTGGCGGTCTATTTTATAGTGTATGTCCTGTGTGGAGAAGGCCAAATCTGGAGTCGAGGTGGTATGCCATGTCCTTGAATAGAAGCTAGGGCTATCCTCCGGCCTATTGATTAGGGAGAGATTTGCATCTATCTCCCAATCTTCCACTTCGTCACCTCTGCTGTCTGTGTCCAGTGGGTAATTAAATTCCGTAAGTTACAATCGTACCCTTGTTTCAAGGGATATGCCATATGTATCTAGTCCTTCGGAGACGGACGATAACAGAACAACGATCCCCTTGGTACGCTCTATCCGTAAAAGAAACTCTTGGCAGATGGGGATCGAAAAGGGCAGATTGTTAGCCGTTGTCGGAGCAACAGTTCTAATTGTAAGGAAATTCCTACCCGATAGTGGCATAGGAGAAGACTAAAATGGGGACATCCGCTCCATCAAACAAAGACACAACAGATCAATCATCTGTTTGTCTGCACACTTGATTGTCAGTGTATACAAAACAAACCTCTAGATCCTCAGGAGTAAGATTTATTACCTGCCAGAGCTTAAATTAGTTTTGGGAAAACTAAAAGTCATAAGAATGGTAGTGCTACGCTGGACTCCATCACAATGTGTCGTACTAGGAAAGGAGACAGCAGACATATTATCGAAGGCGGGAGCAACACGAAAACAACAAAAACAATCAAATTCCAAAAAGAGATCACCTTTATCGAAGCCATAAGGAAAGTCGACCAAACGAAAGATAACTTTCACTGCCTTGATCGAGCAGATCAAGTGAGCCAGGGTCGAATAGAGAACAGGACAACAGATTAAATCGCTATCGTGCAGGCTAAAATTTACTCTATCCCCCACGTGTAAGTGCGGACAAGGAGCGCAGACAGCCGGACTTATCTTGCAAGACTGTTAAAAGCTTAGATAATTACATCATGAGAACCGACCCACAAAAACGAACTTCCTTACAAAGCTGTTTGGAAACCTTGAAGAACTTTCCGCTACAGCAACCTTTATTTATAAAACTGGACATCTTGTATAGACGTAATCAAATGAAACATTGCCGAAGAAGACGAAAAAAAAGGTAGACGAAAACCGACTAAGAGAGAAGAGGTAAATAGAAGAGTGAGGCGGATCTCGTGAGAAGAAATCAAAGTACTTAAGGACATGTTCCAGTAATGATGGTGAACTATAGAATTGATAACCCAATCAGAGTCAAACGTTATATTTTAGCCATTTACAAAAATATATAGTCTCTTGTTGAAAACTAATCTGGTAAAATAGATAGAAGGCAGACAAGCATGATAAGTACACTTATACAATCAGGAGAGAGACAGGAAGAAACTTGTCAGATCGTACATCTAGAGCAGGAGATATCAGACGTGAAAGATACAATGGAGCGCTGATCGAATACGTGCTGACGGCTTACCTTTTGCCATTACTTAAAATCTGTAGAATGAACATTAAGAAATTTATCAAAGTAGAGACAAAGCTACATCATGCACGTCTGGGTAGAATAGTGATAGAAAGCTAGATTCTTAGACAAAGGCACCGGATTCGATCTCAGTTGTCAACACGATTTAGTTGACCCGGATGGAAATATGTAGTTCACTGGGAAGAAAAGGCATGGATGAAGGAAACTGTCCACCCTACTGCAAAGTATCCACGTACTAGTATAATACCATCTCTAACACTTTATCTCCAACAGTAATATTTGCTAGTGGACAATCTTTGCCTTTACCTATATCATAAATAACTCAAGATGGTTATGCGGCCGGAACCCCTCTCCCTCCCCCTTCTCCCCCACGCCTCCCCAGACGTACCGCTAAAATTAGCTGTCTTAGTGTGAGGCGGCAAATTAATAATTAGTTTATTAAAAGTTACTGCAACGTCATAGAAGGATATGTAGATTATTCCTTTAGTTATTTTTAGAGTATGTGAACCTCAACTTTTAAATTAGAAGTGTAATGCTAGCTTGAATGTAAATGTACTGTTTGGTTTAAATATATCTACTCTTTTGCATATATGTGCATACTGCTTTGCATAAATATATGTACTGTTCTTTGTATATATATATATACATGTACTGTTTTGTGTAAATATATGTATTGTTTTGTGTAAACAGATCCATCAAAATATTGTCTACGAGAAGGCTTCAAATAAAAACCTTAAATATTTATTTTTGGTAAATTTATTCTGAAAATGTGAAACACAGCTGTATCATGTTTCTATGTAGTCACGATTGCGTTCGATATAAGTCCCCTAGCGCCCATAAAGCGCATGGATAATTGTTTTAAAAATGCTCTTGGTCGTGTGTGTAGCTACGCATGCACCACCTTTTGGTCCTCTTAATCGGACCTGACAGTCTTTCTTCCCAATGCCTCTTATAGTCATCTATAGATGTAGAAATCACTTGGGGCTAGGTCTGGTGGGTACAGTGGACGTGGTAGACATTGAAAGCTGAGGTCCTCGATGGTTGCAGTCGTTGCACTGGTAGTATTAGGTCGAGCATTGTCATGCTGCAAAAGGACACTTTACTCAGACGTCCACATCGTTTGGATTTGATTGTGAGTCGAATATCATTCCTGAGACGATCTGTATACGTAGCACTGGTGACAGTTCCCTCTAGGCACGCAGTGCTCTAAAATAACGCTTCATTCCTCCAAGAAGAGAGTCTGCATAACCTCCCATGTAGACTGCTGCGAGCGAAGCTTCTGTTTCGGTGAGGAGGGATGACGTCATTCCTTGTTCGCTCACTTCGTTTCAGACTCGTGGTAGTGAGCCCAAGTTTCATCTCCAGTAACAATTATTGGTAGGAAACCATCACCTTCTGCTTTAAAGCTCGGCAAAAGTTTCAGACAGTCATCAACGCATCGTTGTTTCAATTGGAGAGTAAGCTACCGTAGCACTCATCTTGCAAATATTTTGTGGTACTGCAGCACATCATGATTGATGTGCTGTTCTGAACCTTGACTGAACTTCAAATGTGCGGCAATTTGATTCAAAGTCAGTCAGCGATTTTCCTTTACTAGGCTGTAAACTGATGCAATCAACTCCGTGATCACTACTCGGTGTGTCTGACCCGAAAGTGAACAGTCTGTCACAGAACACGCGGTTTTGGAACTTCCTACTTCAATTATGTACTTATTGGAGTGCAATGCAGGCACCATGGTACCGGACCTTCATTAACTGAAGAATTTCTAAAACTATAAATTCAAAAGCTATATATCCCAAAGCTGTACATCCCAAAACTATAAATTCAAAAGTTATATATCCCAAAGCTGTACATCCCAAAACTATAAATGCAAAAGCTATATATCACAAAGTTGTACATCCCAAAACAATAAATTCAAAAGCTATATATCCCAAAGCTGTATATCCCAAAGCCTTTTCCCCAAATTAATACATTCCAAAGCTATAAATACTAAAAACTTCATATCCCAAGGCTATATATCCCAAAGCTGTACATCCAAAAACTATCAATTCAAAAGCTATATATCCCAAAGCTTTATAACCCAAAGTTATACATTCCAAAGCGGTTATTACCAAGACTGTCTATCTCAACTTAACAATAAATCAAAGCTGTGTGGGGAATGAAAATCAAAGGTTGATACCTTCATGAACAATTTTCATTTCGTGTATTCGGAAATGAGATTAACACTGCTAAATTATCATATCATCGTAATTGTCCCGACACAGTGTCTATATATTCCGTTGTTGTTTGCACCTGACGAAGGCCTCCTTGTTGTCGCAGAAGTTTTGCTTTTTATCTGTTCCAGCGAGATGTCTTAGATATTCTTGTGTTTGTAGCTATCAACGTATATCTCACGCTGGATATTTGAAGTGTAATTGGTGGCATGCTATCAACCATTGGATGAAATATACACAGCACATAAACATGCAGGCGTTTCTATTTGTGGTAGCTCTAGCGTCAACAGAACCGGATAAAAGCTGGTTTGATTAATGTCTCGTCTGCATACTACTGTAAGGCGTTAGAAAGTTTTGTAAATAAAAACAGGCATGACTGAGAGAGACATGAAACGGCGCGCCTTCAACCGTGCAACAAGGAACACACTTCGAAGTGACTCTACAATGTGACATGCTATATCCTTGTAGGTGTGGGCTTGCGTAGTCATATTTCGCGATACACTGTTACAGTTCTGATAAAAAGGCTAGGTTACCTGTGAATTTTCAAGATACGGTTTATAAGATACGGTGTGATAGGAGAGTTAATTACGTTGGCTTTCTTGATTGTTTCACATCAGAATGGTAAGGACTGAGATAGAAATTGTTATTATTATAAATGTGCATAATAATGGGGTTTCCAACCATGTCAGGTAAATAAATAAGCGACAGGAACCGCCAAAACCAAACTCTGTTAGCCGCCTGCTACTTTAAGAGCGCTAACAAGGAAGATAATGATGATTGTGATATGAAAAAATATTCCTTCTCCTTTCTGGCTCCAATATCAGCATGTGGCTAGCACAGCAGCTGTTGTTTTCCCAGTAATCATGAGAAAACGCGTGCCTATTCTAGTTTCTTCTTTGGTTTAGAAGATGAGTTTCCCAGCCCATGTACAACCATTTCTTGTCGCCTTTGACACTATGTAAGGAGATGCTCTGAGCATTTGCTTTTATCTTGAATGATCGACAACTCTACCACCTCACCACTAATTAATATTCATTCCAAAGTTCAAAAACCTCCAGTGTAATTATGGAGATTGGGGAACTGACTTCAGCTATAAATTGCTCTCTAAGTCTACCATAGGATAGCAAGACTAGCGTCAGGATCAGGTGAAATATAGTGATCAGGATCCAGCCTAATGTCCACGACGTGCGTCTTGGAAATATAATGTGCATTAGCAGTCTGACTAGCGAAACTACAATCTCCACAGTAGTTAGCTTACTGAGGAGTATGGCGTTGCATTATATCCAGGGAGGACTAGATTCATCTCCCCAGTACATCTCGGAATGTAAGAAAAGCCATTGTAACTCGTCACTACAGAAACGTTGTCAATAGTCGAATAAATACAGTGGTCTTTCACAACACCACCGTGTCACTAACCAACAGCTGTAGTGTCATGTTCTCAGGCCATGTTTGGTGTGACTTTCACAACACCACCGTGTCACTAACCAACGGCTGTAGTGTCATGTTCTCAGGCCATGTTTGGTGTGACTTTCACAACACCACCGTGTCACTAACCAACGGCTGTAGTGTCATGTTCTCAGGCCATGTTTGGTGTGACTTTCACAACACCGTGTCACTAACCAACGGCTGTAGTGTCATGTTCTCAGGCCATGCTTTGGAAGGTCCACAAGGGCTGGTTACGGCAGGAGTGGGCTGCTGACAGGGAGAGTTTAACACTTCAGAAGTTTGTGCTAATCTACCGTTCTGGTCATAGTAAAGAAAGAGTTATTGTTCTGGGAGAGAGCTTATTTCTGGTAGTACAAAAACCGATATTGATTCCCTTTGCCAACACGCTTCAATAGACCCACCTATAAATCAGTAATTTGTTCACTCCTAAGGAAGTAAGGCATTGAGAAAACGAACCGCCGTCCTCTTAACAAACAACTTAAGCTTAGTAAAGTTAAGTCTTTAACACTTCATCCCTGACAGCAGTATCAATTTTGGAACTACTTACACCATTAAACACACAGAACAGACGGTCATGGACTTCTATAGAAGATGCATCTGCTCTGTGATAGCACCTCCTCCCCCCCCCCCCCCCCCACTACATGTTCCGTTATTGTTTGCCTTGTTTCTCTGAAACATTAAATTGAAAGAATCAGCTAAATCTCGTCTGTCTTGAAGCGAGGCGATTCTGTCACCTAGAGCTTTGGGGTTCGATTCAGGAGTTCACATTACTTGCATTTTTTTTTGTTTTTTTGGTATTCACGTTTTCGAAATACTTAATCTATGCTGGTTCTAAAGAAACCACATTGCATATACCAAAAAAAAACGATTAAAACACCAATATGTTTCTATTAGCATAAGGATAAAACGTTGAGCGTACATTAAACATTGCCTTAAAGTGAATAGCAATATCAAGCAAATTATGAGGAGACCAATTGAAATCAAAAACAGAAACAGGCCAATGAGACACTTCGTGGTGCAATCAATAGATAGGTCATCATATTCGGTCTCAACAATATACGAGAACTACAGCAAGTTCATTAGACAGACCTACACGGAGAGCGTTGATGTATGCCTTCTACGGTGTGCTTAGCACTGAAAGAAAAGACAGACATACAAATTTGACAGATTATATAGATTACAAAGAGAGATTGTCGCTAGTTTCGTGAATATAGAAACCTCGAAGTCCTTGTTTCCAGAAAGCCTGTTCTACGAGCTTGCCTTTTTAATGGCTAAAACTAATTCCATAGAAGGCAGCTGCAGTCAGGGATAACGTCTTAGAGACTCTATTGTACGAGGCCACAGTTTGTGTATGAGGGGGGATACCAAATTCACTTTCTCGCTGAAATGTAATCCCCAACTGTAAGGCAGGTACCTAATACATGTTGGTAACTGGGACGTCCCGATAAAATGAGTTGAACTCCATATTAGAACGTTCTAGAGTAAATATGCATTTGACCAACCTATGTAAAAGTCTTTATGCAAATAGCCAATACTCAGTATGAACAAACGCAGGATATTCCGAAAAAAATGTAATATTAGATCCAGTGTACGGTAAGGTTGTGTACTAACTTCTTTCCTGTTTTTCACATTTATAGATGCAATATGTTAAAAAGTGGCTAAATTAGTGAAGGTAACAATCTCGGTTATAACTTTCAAGAAACGTCTTTTTTCTGTTGACCAAGCACTAACAACAACCTCAGAAAAACAACTACAGAAACATATCAACAACCTTAATGAGGTATGTACGGATTATTGTATGAAAATCAACAGTTAGAAAAACCGAAGTTTTGACGATTGCAGGAAAATAAATTGAAACAATAATAGTCATACAAAACCAACAAGTGAAACAGGTGAAAAAGTTCACGTACCTGGGTAACATAATCTCAGCAGACACCGAAATCCAAAACGGATGTAATAAAGTAAGTCAAATCATTGGGCAAATGCCCCCGATATTACAATGTAAGCACGTGGCAGTGGATAGAAAAGAAACCCAGTATAACACAATATTTCTACACACATTATGCTATCCGTACCAGAATTGGACATTACCAAACAAAGAAAAAAGAAACATCGTAACAAAAGAGATGAAATGCCTGTGCAGAATGCTTGGAGTAACAAGAATAGATCAAATCATAAACGAAGATATTATAAGACAAGTAGATACAACACCAGTGTAAGACCTCATCAAGAGACAACAAACCAAATAGGTCGGTCACGTAACACGTCAAACACCAGATAGTATCCCTCAGAAAGCAATGCTACATAGAAACAATGGATACAATCTCAAGGGACGACCACACAAAATATGGATAGCAGAAATAACAGATGCAGTAAAGCTACAAGTGTACGGAGCACATGTTAGGACCAGGTCAAACAAATTAGCATATTGGTCTAAAAACCATGGATAATGGTTAAAGACTTTGGTAAGGCAAATGTTTTTCTTTAGGCGTAATACATACCTATCTGGCATGCATACTGCGTGGCTTCAGTCAAAGCGAGCGGTCTACATTCCTCAACCCAATACATCCCACAGTTGGTTTCAGTTGAATCAACATGGCAGTGACTTTTAAGTACACAAATTATGCGTGCACAGTTGGAGTTATATGCTGCTGTTGCAGATGAAGTGTGAGCAGCTGTTAGAGGTGTTTTTTAATAGGTTTAATAGGACCTAGAGAGGTCATTTTAGATGTTGATATCATGTACTAGTATCAGGTTGGGTCGTACAATAATCTAGTCGCTCCCAACCTCTTCCTGGTCAAGTAAGGAGAAATAGTCGTGCTTATGTATTGGACATCAATTCATCAACATAATTAACAAAGTAAACAAGGATACTGCTCTGAGCATCAAAGTAGGTGATCGAACACCGGAACCGGTGAAGAGGTATCCTATCTTGGAAATATAATAATGGAAAATGGAAGGTGCGAAATAGAAATCCGAAAGAGCCAAAGGCTGCCCAAATCTGTGGAGGAAGGGGGGGGGGGTGATTATTTTGGAGTGAATTGGGGGGGGGGTGATTGTTTTGGGGTGAATTGGGGGGGGGGGTGATATGGAAGTCACATACAAGGAAAGAATGATGTTTCAGTTTAGTCTGTCTTATGAACATTTAAAAAACAATCCATTTTTTCAAGTTTCAAAACCCACAAACACTTTCTATTATTATTAAATTGATAAAACACTAAATTAAAATCCAAGCAAGTGTACATGTATTAATATAAATAAATTACAGATTTTCAATATTATATGCTCATTATTTGGATTGTACCTTTTGAGTCGGACAATCTTGATAAGGACGGAATGACATTCTGAAATAGCGTCAGGGCCAGCGACTCAGAGCTGCCAAGACCCTTCTATACCTCCACGCGGTGATCCTTGATAATAGAGTGCGCAGCAGGGCAGACTGGCTAATGAGAAGGGATCGAAGAGGCAATGCTAACCCGGCACTCAAAATCTGCTTGCTGAAGTCGGATGTGTTGGACCGAAAGGTGAAATTATCGCAGTCAAGCTATAAACTACGACACAACGCATTCCTTTCTCTGGACTACATTCTGCTTATTAAGCCCTTTCAGTGTTTGGTAGTGGGAGATTGAGAACGAACGAAGCCAAGCCAAATATAGTGAAATAGATACTTGGAGCAAAACAAGTTGAAAACATCTGCTTTATATATCACCAGAAATGGAACTGAATGTCTGTACACTACTATGGATAACAGGTGCGACTTAGTAAGTAAGTAGTACAGAGTGATCTGTGTTTAAACTGGGATTGCTTGATGCCTTTTTTTTTCTCAGCTCAAAAAGATGTGTCCCAAATGGCTACAACTTGTCTTCTTCGTTGTTGCTTACTTCATTCCAGAGCCCGGACATTGTCAGAGTATGTTCAATGTGAAGAATATGATAATGACGATGATGATGGTGATGATGTTGGTGATGATGGTGACTAAAATGATGGGAGATGATGATGATGATGAAGATGATAAAGTAGATCATGAGGATGTGGATTGATGGTGATGACCATAATGCTGGTGAGGGTGATGATGATTAGAGCAGAAGGGTATCCAGTTTTACAGAGAAATGCCGCTTTTTTTTAAATAGCTATAAAAATAGATGTAATAAAATGTTGTTTTGGATACAGCGCTGTAGATCTCCTTCATTGTTGGTGGTGTGCTGTGCTGTAAACGATACGTTAATGCAGAGGGTCGACTGGGTGTGGAACGCCAACCTAATTTTCGTTTCACAATCCCTAAAATGAGAACCATATTCTCCGGTCCCCGGCTGACATTCGATTACATCAAGAGATTTAAAACAGCACGATATTTACGAACTGTATCGATATATTAACATATATATATATAATGTTACGGACAGATCTTCAGAATACCCTGGACAGATAAAACGACAAATATAGACATGCGGCAAGAGTTGAAAATAGAGGAGGACAACAGCAGCAAAGGCGAACTTCGATAAAGTTAGCAAACTCCAAAACCAAGCCATGAGAGTTATAACAGGAGGCATGAAGTCAACGCCAATTGTAGAACTGGAAAAGATTACAAATCTGCAATCAATGACCGATAGAAGAGACTGCAGAGCCCAGCATCGATCAGAGAAACTCAGAAGACTGACAGACCATCCAATGTACCAGAGACTAAATAGATTTGGAAATGGGAAACTAAAGCGGAGAAACTTTTCAGAAATAGCCAAAGAAAAGATGAACAAAGACCCTATGAACACATTATCAACACCAAAGCCCATCCCTACTGTACGCAAACCTACCTGGAAGCAGCATATCATTCCAGAGGTGGTAGAAAATATACCAGGTATTGGAAACAAGAACAGCCAGACTGAAAAAGAAAGAAGAGACATAACCCTGAGGTACATAACGAAAAACTACCCAAGCATGGACTGGACCCATGCATACACCTACGGTTCTGTAACAAACACAACACAGAACGGAGTGGCAGGGGTATTCCTGAGCCTACCAAATGGTAGAAAAATAACACTGTCAGTGGCAACTGGAAAATTCTCAAGCAATTTCAGAGCGGAGGGCTGCAGTACAAGCAATGCTGACATACGAAAGCAATGAAAGCCAGATGGCCATAGTCACAGCACTAAAAAGCCAGCAGAATACTGAACTTAATGATTTAAGAGCAGTACTCTGTCAACTATGCCAGCAGTCTGCACCAAAAAAGAGTAGTGGTACAGTGGGTTCCATCCCACTGTAACATTCAAGGCAACGAGGAAGCAGACAGACTGGCAAAAGAAGGTGCAAGACTACCACAACCAGATTCTAGTGTGACCTACGAAGAGTCCAAAAGTCGTATTAGGGCCAGATACATGGCCAAATGGGGAAGAGAACATACTGGCTACACAAAAAATGATGCCATTTACCAGTTGAACAGAAGAGAGCAGGTCGTGGTCTTCAGACTCCGCACAGACCACAACAGACTGAGGTACCACCTATTCAATAAACTGAAGATAGGTGGCACTGACGAATGCACTTGTGGTACCCGGAAAATGACCGCTGAACATCTGCTGCACAACTGCCGGACATATGAGGACCAGAGAAAGTATAAGTGGCCATCACCAGTGGCAACACTAGACAAGCTCTATGGCAGTGTCGACAGCCTCAGGATGATCGCTGCTTTTTTCGAAAAAAATGCTGGTTGACGTTTGACAGCGTACGAAGAAGAAGAAGAAGAAGAAGAATATAGAGGACAAATGGTTTATCGTTTCTATTTTGGTCAGAAAATGTAAATACTTTGGTCAACTCGGTGGAGAGCAGGAAAGCAGGAATGGAAATGAATGTCTCGAAGACTAAAGTGTTGCGCAATCGCTTCGCCACTTGTGATCCAGTCTTCCTTGGTGACGTACGATTAGAGGATGTGATCCAGCCTTCCTCGGCGAGGTACGATTAGAGGATGTTATCCAGACTTCCTTGGCGAGGTACGATTAGAGGATGTGATCCAGTCTTCCTTGGTGAGGTACGATTAAAGGATGATATCCAGACTTCCTTGGCGAGGTACGATTAGAGGATATCAACGAGCACATCTATCTTGGACGTCTTCTCAATATTCTCAATATGGAGAATAACCTGGAACCTGAACTGACAAGACCTCACCACGCCGGTTGGGCAACCTTCTCGTCTATTAATTCGATCCTGAACAGAAGACCTACACGCCTCCCTCCTCAATTTCGCTGTACTCTCTGCGATGTGCTACGGTGCCGAGACGTGGACACTAACAAAATCACTAGATAACAAATTTAGAGTGACCCCGGCCTGCCTTGAGAGACGCTTGGTCGGAACACTCTATGGAACCAACGTATGCAATGTCTCCACAATTCTGACATAAGACGATTGTCCCTGATGAAAGATGCGGTAATCCATGCAGACAAGGCAAAACATAGATGGGCAGGTCACATGCTGGGACGAAACGATGGTCGATGGAGCACAACGACAGAAGTCTGGTACCCCCGAGGTAAGAAGAGACCGCAGGAAAGACCTCCAATGCGTTAGTCAGACCCTTTTGCTGTGCGCTGTAGCATCCTAGATGCCTCTAGAGGACTTACGTGGCACAAGACATGGTCCACAGGAGACGAAGTTGGGACCCGCAGCTACGCTGAGGAACGGTTCATCAAGATCAAGATATATATATATATAAATATATATATATATATATATATATATATATATATATATATATATATATATATAATAATAATAATATATATATATATATATATATATGTAAGTGGGCACTGCGGGCGAAAACAAATATTGTGTTTTATTATTAAAAGGATAAAGGTAACAGGATAACATACTATTGCTGTCTTGGATGAAGTGTTAGAGACTTAATTATACTATGAGTTATACATGAGTTAGACATATTAAGGTTCTCCCTTACTGCTAGGTTTAGTGGAAATTGTTGGCATCGAAATTCAAACTGTCAATTAGCGCTATAAAACTGACACCAGCTTAGGAAATTAGCAAAAGACTAAAGTGGCACGTTGCCCACAAACTGACATGGCCTACTACCCGTCTGTACGAACGTTGTCCGCCTCTGTGTATGTAAGGAAAAAGGGGAAAATTTGTTCATAGAGACCACATACAATGTTTAGAAACAATGGCCAAATTACCACCTTTTCAGCAGCGGATATCAGACTGCTGGCTAGGTGCCAGTTTTTTTAGGCCGTACTTAAGTTTTTTTAACGATAATTTGAATTATTCTTGATGTACAAAACGAAATTTTGTACTGAGAATCATGAACTTTAAGATTAAATGCGGCCAACAGCACGGCTCTTATGAAACTGTGAGGAACACCAATATACGAGATGAAGAGCTTCACGTATGTGGGGATCATCACAAGCAAGACGCGCGGTATAGATAGAGATATAAAAACCGGGATACAGAAGACATTCATGGCCTTTGTTATGTCGAAAACCATATATTATTCTAAACTGATCAGAATGGATAACAAAATGAGGATCGTCAAAACCAGTGTGAAATAGGTCATTTTATATGGAGCTGAAACATGACAGATGATTAAACTCAATATGAAGATATTCTATGTTTAACAACAAATACCTGGCAAATATTCTGGGTTTGCGGTGGTTCGGCGAGGTTACAAACGAATGCGTTTGGGAGAGCAAAATAAGGATAGGTGGAACAGGAAATCTTGGTATGGATGTTGGCGTTGGACAAGCCACACACTACAGTATCATTAGGCAATATCCCATGAAACCTACAGGCAAAAAAGAGGTCAAGGGAAGGTCAAAGAACACTTGGAGAAGAGATCTAGAGGTCCATAGACGAAAAGCAGGTAGAAGCTGGAAAGAACTTGTGTAATTAGCATAGGACCGGGGTCCTTTGAGAGAATTGTTTGATGACCTATGCACCCCAAGCTGATAACGGTGAAGAAGAAGGAAAGGAAGAAGAAGAAAAAGAAGAAGAAGAAGAAGAAGAAAGAAGAAAACATAGAAGAAGATACGAATAAGAAGAAGAATCGCGTCTTCATTGTTCTCAAAGGATTGCTTGAAAGACATAATGCACACCTGCGAAATAAAACCGTTCCATTAAACATTTTACTTCCACATCTTGAATGCTGAATACTAATCATTATTGCTGTTTTTCGTCCTTTTTAGTTTTTAGATGGCATACTTAATGTATAAACGTACAGAAATACACAAATCTGGATGATAAAAGCTCAAGGAAAATGATCAAAGTGCTAAAAGTGACAACACAGAGCAGCATTCTGTTTTGGAGTTAGGTGTTTATGTTACAGCAAGAAAACTGAACCAGATTACCTATACCGGTGCTGAAGTTAAATGCAGGACTAGGCATGCAGATATGGGATGCTGCATATTTCGTTGTGTTCTGTCTAATGATCCAGTTGAGAGATTTGTACAGCTCATCTAGGTAAAACATCACAATGCTTCAGAGACTGAGCGAAGTATTTTTCTGGTATAATTATAGCCAATTGAAGAGTGTAGCACACTTCTTTTTCTTCTTCTCGTTTTCTATTATTTAATTATGTCTACACGAACATTTCATTTCTCTAGCAAAGAGTTTCTACGGTCGAACGTTTTGTCAAGGCTTCCATAAAGATGTGTATGTGTGTGTGTATGTTGACCTGCTTGAGCTAGTACGCAAGGGCCTAAGTATTAGTCAGTCTTGTAGAATATTTTCGGCTGTCTGTGCTACTTATCCCAACGTATGCGTAACAATCTTGTCATAAAACAGCTGATATATGCAACTATCTAGGCAAGGTGTCTCATTCCTTCTTTTATGCCACAAAGTTACATGTAAACCTTATTCAAGGCTATCTTACTTCAACTTAAATCAATGGCTGCGTCATCCACTAAAAATAATAAAAAGCTGCTCACTTGGCTAAATAAATCAATAATTGCGTCAAATGGCTTAAAACATCATTTGTTGCGTTACCAGACTACATAAATCAGAACCCGCTAACATGGAACAGAGAAGTCGCTGAATATGACTGAACGTAACCAGTGCGTAGTATTTATGCTTCCAGATGGCTCAGTTATCACATATTATTAGTTGTGAGAGGTGAGTTGGTATTATCTGTGAGTACAATATATTGACTCCAATATTTTGGGTATATGAGAACCTGTCAAAGAGACCAAAGTGTACAGAAAAACTAACAAGTTGAGAATCCCTGCTCTGAGTAGATGGAACCTGTAAGTCACAGATAGTGATTCATCCAGGAGTAGGAAAACACATAAAACCATTTGGGTCTTGCGGGTGACCTAGGGACAGTCAAACAGCGAATGTGCCGGGTTAAAGGACACATATACTGTATTCCATCCTTGAAATGAGCAATAAACGTTTGTTAACTCTACTATAAGATAGGCGAGACAAATAATAACGTAAATGGTGAGAAAACTTATGGTTGTAATAAATACAAACAATAATCGTGCGTAGATAACCAAAGTAGTGACCATCATTTTCATGAATGCATTGTTTTATTTTCTCTTTTAAGATTCGAAACTTAAAGTGAATTGTATTACCGAGTTTACTATGTACACCTACAATGTGGACTGGTCAGATACCAACAGCAAATCTTTCATAACCCTTCAGAATGATACCGAAGCAGCGGTAAGTATGTGAATGATCAGTGCTGATCCTAGTTCCTAAAACATCCACTAGAAGATTTTAGGTATGGATAAGAATGGCATACTGAAATACATCGACACTTGCCGGATGGATGTTGGTACAACAATTGAATGATGTCGGTTGGATGATGGGACAACAATTGAATGATGCCGGATGGATGTTGGTACAACAATTGAATGATGTCGGATGGATGTTGGTACAACAATTGAATGATGTCGGTTGGATGATGGGACAACAATTGAATGATGCCGGATGGATGTTGGTACAACAATTGAATGATGTCGGATGGATGTTGGTACAACAATTGAATGATGTCGGTTGGATGATGGTACAACAATTGAATGATGCCGGATGGATGTTGGTACAACAATTGAATGATGTCGGATGGATGTTGGTACAACAATTGAATGATGCCGGATGGATGTTGGTACAACAATTGAATGATGTCGGTTGGATGATGGTACAACAATTTAAGGATGTCGGTTGGATGATGGGACAACAATTTAAGGATGTCTGTTAGATGATGATTCAAGAATTGAGTATGTAAGTTGAATGAGGGTACACCTATTCAATAAACTGAAGATAGGTGGCACTGACGAATGCACCTGTGGTACAGGGGAAATGACCGCTGAACATCTGCTGCAAAATTGTCCGACATACGAGAACAAGAGAAAGCACATGTGGCCATCACCAGTGGCAACACTAGACAAGCTCTTTGGCAGTGTCGACAGCCTCAGGATGACCGCTGCTTTCTTCGAACAAATTCAAGTTGACGTCTGACAGCGTACAAAGAAGAAGAAGAAGAAGCAGAAGAAGAAGAAGAAGAAGAAGAAGAATGAGGGTACAACAATTGAGCGATGCCAGTTGGATGATGGTACAACGATGGAGAAGGTTTCAGTTAGAAATGATGGTACAACGATGGAGAAGGTTTCAGTAAGAATTTGTGCAAGAATCGAGGAGGTTAAAGTTCGGGGATGTGCCACAAATTGATGACTGCCAGCTAAATGAAGGGCCACCAATATAATGCGGCCAGTTAGGTGATCAGTCAAATTAGTCATTCTTAAGCAGAGACGATCACCTGTGTAGACGTAGTTGTAGTGTGTAGACGTGATAGAAGTGTGTACAGCCAGCGGACGACAATTACCATTCACGTCGCTAATAATATGGTCAGGATGATATCAATTCATGAATAACTGATAGATTATAAAGTTGTAAATGATGACCATTTGTTAAATGATCACACAGTAGCCGATCAATTGGCAAACTACATTTTACTGGTTTTTTTAAATAATAGACCAAATGTGGAAGGCGTTATTGAAGGAACAAAGTAGGAGTGTATACAACAATTCATTTTAACAACCATAAACGTACGCTCCATTTGCCAGCATTCTTCTCCTTCTTCTTCATCGTACGCAGTCAGACATAAACTTTTATTTTTTTCGAAAAAAGCAGCGGTTATCCTGAGGCTGTCGACACTGCCATAGAGCTTGTCTAGTGTTGCCACTGGTGATGGCCACATCTGCTTTCTCTGATCCTCGTGTGTCGGGCAGTTTTGCAGCAGATGTTCAGCAGTCATTTTCCAAGAACCGCACATGCATTCGTCAGTGCCACCTATCTTCAATTTATTGAATAGGTGGTACCTCAGTCTATTGTGCCCAGTGCGAAGTCTGAAGACCACGACCTGCTCGCTTCTGTTCAACTGGTAATAGCCATCGTTTTTTGTGTGTAGCCAGTATGTTCTGTTTCCCATTTGGTCATGTATCTAGCTCTAATAAGCCTTTTTGACTCTTCGTATGTCACACTAGTATCTGGTTGTGGTAGTCTTGCACCTTCGTTTGCCAGTCACTCTGCCTTCTCGTTGCCTTGGATGTTACAGTGGAATGGAACCCATTGTACCACTACTCTTTTTGGTGGGGACTGCTGCCAGCATTCGATATCGACACAGTACATATGGGCCAGCCTGGAATTCAGCTATATCGATTCTACAGAACTTAACGAACTCACTGAAACGTTACACGAGTACATGAACAGTGAAGTTGGGCAAAGGTGTATTCCAAGACCTGATCTGTTTTCTCCGTACAATGAAAGCGACCTGTAGGTCTTGTATGGAGTGCAGTGACGCCCATTCTTAACAAAACATAACATAACATAGCAAAGCGTAATATAACATAACATAGTGTAATTATAAGCTTATAAAACATGATATTAGGCAACGATATGTGCCAACATCTGATCTGTTCTTTCTTTGAGAGAAAGGTACTGAGCACCTTTGGATGTTCCTGAAGGGCATCGATGCCCAGCCTATACAACATAACACAACCCCAATCTGTGGTTTTTGAACATGTAACTTAAAGGGGTACAAATGTCTTTCAATTTTTTTTTCAACAATGCGAAAAAAAATGTAATGCAATTCTATTTGTAAGAGATCGTCGAGACAGCAAGGGCAGTGTAAGTAATTCAGATATTGAGCAAATAAAAAACAAGTAAAAGCAACTTTGTCGAGGGCACAAATACAAATTTCAATAGCCAAGTTACGACGAACAAGTCTGAGTCACGGATAGCACAAATGAAAATTACTTAGTAATCTAAACGGTCAGAATGGTAATTGATAAAGAAATGAAATATCTACCTAGTCACTGATCAACTAAGATAACCAAAGTTAGCACAATAACCGAAGGAGTTTTCATTTTTTCTTTTCAGTTTTAAATAATGATTGTTTAGTTGTTTTTTTCACTCGTCAATGTGAGGCCGCATACTTGTCACAGGAAAACATTATATGATCAAAAACTTGTAAACGCCTCCATTATGAAAATAAACACAACAGTATCAGAGATAATAAAAGTCGTAATAAAAAAATGATGTACATATACCATTGTGCCTTGTGCTTGCGGACTGTGGAAAAGTCTTCAACAGCATTGAGATAACTGCAGGGGTGAATGGCATGACAAAATAAGTTATTGAAGAAAAACATACTCAGCTGTTAGAAGAGATAAATGAGAACTTCCACATTAATAATACTTTATGTTCCCAACCAATTAAATAAGTTTTCCAAATGGTGATACATTCTTCTCGAAACGTTTGATATCTTCTCTCGAGAAAGTCTTTAAACAACCAAATTAGATAGATACATGTCAGCTTTTATGTAGAAATACTCATACACATCACGTTTGCTGAAGACATAGTCATCTTCAGTCACGGTGTCAGAGAAGCCGAGCCTAGCCAATATGAGCTCAACGAAACAATTGTGGCAGCTGACCTTGACATGAATCACAAGAAAACCCAGGACTTACGTTTTATCCACAATGTATCCACATGGGTCAAGCAATTACGAATACCCGGTAAATCGTGAGATTTAATGGAGGAGAGCAGGAGGATAGTCCAGCTACAGCCACACTAAACATATACTTTAGCAGTTGAAAAACTTTAAGAGAAAAGCTGAAACTTTCAACGGAATGAGTCTACAAAAAGCAGATAAGCTTCCAGATACCAAAGGGCATTGAAGCGGAGAACACTGGTGGGATTATATTCACAACAGAGTTATCGTTTCCCCAAACCGCATGCTTTAAACTGTTGAGAAAATACAGATAAGGTGGACATGCAGTACTCATTCCTGACAACCGAACGGACATAGAAAGTGACGTCCTGGCCTACCTACAGCTTGATGCGTAAACTTGGACGTCTGTCAGGGAGATGCAGGGATGGCCCGAGTAAAGCCTTTAATACAGCACGTTGTCGCCAAGACAAAAGACCGAAATGGCTAATTGAATACTAGGATTACATAGTATAGTTAATTAAATAATTTGATTAGCTGACAACAATTTTGCAAACTTTCCAGTCACTCGAGTCTATAATGGACAGCTGGTCTTCAAATGAGCAGGAACCCAAGGAAAAGATGAATTGACGATGTTAAAGAAATATTTTAGAGGCATGTATTGAAAATATAAATGACCGCACATATTGCACAAGATAAGACAATGTACTTCGACACGTCGTCTAACGACAATAATGAATATATATTCTATTGTTTTTGTTTTGAAGTCATTGCAAAGCTGTCTAATTGTCCTAGGAGCTTTTTTTTTTTTTTGTACGTGCAAACAAATATCCATTTCCATTTTAATATTTTTGTTAATATCCTTCAAATCTATTATAATTGTATTTAGTTATTTTGTCAAATTCATTCATCTTCGTTTTTTTTCAGCTCAGGAAAACGTTGATTGGAACGCTGAGTTTTGTCAAATATACAGCTCTGTAAGTTCAAGAGCAGTTCAATTCTCCATTTTAAATATGTTGCTTTAGCTTGTATCATTTAGCGGCCTGTTTTCTTTTACCTTTTCGGTATTATTCTTCTGCTTTCTCTTCCCCTCCTCCTTATTTTTCTTCTTCTTCCGTTTCTTCTTTATCCAATCTTACTTCTGTTGCTTCTTCATTTTTATTCTACTAATTTTTCTTTTTTTCTACATTCAGTTTGTGTTGTGTTCTTCTCATTATCGTTCTGTTGATTCTTCTTCTTCTTCTTCTTCTTCTTCTTCTTCTTCTTCTTCTTCTTCTTCTTCTCCTTCTTTATCTTTGTATTCTTCTTCTTCTTCTTCTTTTGCTTCATCTTTTGCTTCATCTTCTTGTTCTTCTTTCCATTTTTAACTATTATCATTATGAAAACAATAGTTTGTAAATAAACTCAAAGCAAAGAAACTCACAAAATAAACTCAAATTCAAACACATACAAACTCACAAACAAACTCACATACAAACTCACATTCAAACTCACATTCAAATGGAAGTTTCTGGTAATACAAATCGTGAATGCATCAGGTAGTTGAAACCTGAAAACCAAATGTGGCAATTCATGCAGCGGGGACAACTCTAAACTTCTAACCTACTGCTATATGCAAGACATGACCAATGGCCAACAATAACGTCAGTAGCACAGTATCCATAATAATACAAGTTACGGGATGCTATTTAAGGTTGTATTTAAGGATTATACAGATGGACTGAGCATGTAGTGTATATGTCGGACAACAGTTGGACGGGGCTGGGTTGTGTATGTCTGACAATAGTTGGGCGACGCTCGGGTGTGCATGTCTGACAACAGATGGGCGCGGCTTGGATGTGTATGTCTGACAACAGATGGGCGAGGCATTTGGTGTGAACGTCTGACAACAGATGGACAGGGCCGGACTGTGTATATCTGACAACAGTGAGCGGATCTGGGGTGTGTATGTCTGACAACAGATGGGTGAGGCACTGCGTGTGTATGTCTGATAACAAATGGGCGCGACATGTAGTGCGTATGCCTGAAAACAGATGGACACGACAAGTGAGGTTTTGGTTGCCGTACAGGCTTAAGCATCCACATGAACGTTCATCAAGGAGATAATGTTGAGATGGCAGGTGCAAAGTCTAAGATGGTACTCCTAGACAAAAGATCGAAAAAGGTTTAAACAACATTTGTTAACCTTGCATCTTCTTATTCAATACCTGGATTACAGTTAACAGATATAAGGTTCGCTTTAGTCGCTTCGGTTCACCTTGACATTCAACCGACATATGTGGCTATACTTGCTAATTACGAAAGTCCCACCACAAACGAATTCAGAAGGCGGTCAAGATATTATCCGAGCAGAAGCAATCAAGATGCGTACCTAGGAAAACATTGAAAATGATAATTCTATAGAGATTTAAAACTGAGAGACGAGCAGAAAGACGTTCAACAAATCAGATACATAGCAGACCAGATATCGCCATTTCACACGTCAAAGTTGTTGAACAGAGTGGGGTATGGAACTTATCACTTGTTTTCGGATTCATGGACTACGACAGGGACCTTGACAGCTTACACAGTGCGTTGCGCAGACATTGTGGAGTGCTCCTAAAGTTCGCCAACATAATTATGACAACATATGTGAGTTGTTGGGTTCTTCATGAGGTCAGGTTTCTGAGTCACTGTGATATGGACATGAGTTAGACAGGGATGTTTCTTGTTACCAATTTAATTTATTCAAGTTCATTGGGTGAATTATGGGATCGACAAAATCGGTCAGCAGTGACGGTAAGAAGGAAAAAAAAGGAAGATGGCCGCGCCTCAACGGCTGCGTTCTTGACTCCGGCGTTTGTGTCGTTTTCCGATGTTTGATGATTCCTGTTCGGATTATATTTCCCAACTCCTTCACCAGGTGGTATCAGGGACTTTATTTTGTGGAATTGATGTGCTTTCGATCGGTAATCATGTTTGTTATGCTGCATTTTGCTGCATTTCATGCCTCGCTTAAGCCGTGGGAGACCAGTCCATGATGGAGTTCAACTTTAGGCTTAACTGCACACCAGAACTCAGTCCAGGTTACCACTACTCAAGGACCTTTCTGCTCGGAATGAAGCCGACCTCCCCCTGCCCGCTCCTCCCTCCACAGAAGGTTATACGATACCTCTCCCAGCCTCGTATTTTCAGCACAGCAAGGATCACGCTGACCAAAAAAGGGACACAATCAGAAGCCTATGCAGCGGGACACAGAAAAACTGGGAGTTTGACACGGACAGACACGGAAAGCTTGACACAAACAATAGTTTAATACACTCCTTGTGGCCCTTATCCCAAGGCAACAGAGTACATCCCCATCTCCACCTGGGGATTCTGTAGGGATTTCAGTCCACACTCTACGCATGAACACAGCCTCAACAGTTGGACATGATAGAGGTTAATCGACGCAACAGGCCTTTGACGCCTACGCGAACAAAATTATTATTATTACTGACGATACTATTTTGACTTCAACAAAGCGATTTGTTGATCGGGACTTTGTTGATGATTTAGCTCTTCTTTATGATACCTACAATCAGATGTAGAATAAACTATAAGCTTGATTCAAAAATACAGTTCCAACACACATGTTTTAAGAATCAATGTAACTACCAAAGATATGGTTATGTTTGGTGTCACCGTTCTACAAGATGTACGCTACTTCATATTTCGTGTTACCGAAACAGAAATGAATGGGTAACATGTATACATGTGTCAGAACTCGGATACAGAAGGCTAGGAGCTTTCATTGTATTGGAGAGCGTATGGAAATCTACAGAAATTAAATCCAACAAGAAAATAAAAACCTAACACGCCAGTGTTAAGTTGGTTCTATTTCATTGCTATAAAACGAGGAAAGCCCCAAACAAGTTTGATAGGTGCAGCCGTTCATAAATGGCTACGCTGACAGAATAGAGGAAATAAAATGATATGCCACGATCATTATAGTCCGTCTTTTAATTCCTAAACAAGGTCCCAAGCAATTTTCTACTAAACTGGACGTCAGATCCTAATGATTTGTTGCATTCAGCCTGAGACTATCTATGACGTTTGGTAAATATTTTGTTCTCTAAGAAATTGGATGTATTTTAACAAATTTATTCATTAGGCTATATTAAAAGCTACCTCACAGAATTGGGCAGAATTTTAACATGTATACGGTACACAGTCGTACTGTTTAAAAAAAAGATGTTTTGACATTCAAATACGCTCAGTAAAAACACATTCCTGATTATACACTTTGTCGAGTGCGGAAAACAACCAAAGTCATTCATGCGAAACTGTAGTTCAGATATAGGTGTGTTTCAATATTATAGTTTGTGGGTCGTTTCTGTGACATATAGTTGCTTGTTCAAAAGTTACATTGATATCAATTTTAAAATGAGTTTGAAATGCACATTTATATCCATGCAGAAGGTTACCGTTTTACTTTACAAGTTTTTCCGCAGAAAATCTAAGATTGTCATTTATATTGCGATATTCATGACCCCGAAAAACGAAAGTAATTGGCGCTTGGTCTGGATAGATCATCTTTATACCGTTGTCATAAAACGATGAATTTTTAAAGTGTTGACGAAAAATCAATTTGTTACTCTCTGGAAACTAAAATTAACATTACAATCCGACTGCAATATTGATATTTCCAAAAGTTCTCTATGGAAAATAGTAAGAGCCGCCGGCTTTACTTTGAAGAAAACTTCAGGAGGCAGGACTATTATAAGTGAAAAGCCACATTTGGTTACTGTCAGAAGCAAATACCTGCGACAGATACGTGAACGGCGTAGGCAAGGCTATGATGTTGTATACTTGGACGAATTCTGGGTCAATGCTCACCACACCTATGGTAAAAAAGTGCAATCACTTGACGTTGAACAGAAATGATAAATTCAAAGCAGCAAAGGGCAGCACATTATTCTAACATATACCGGACGCAGTGAAAAAGGACTTGTCTCTGACGCTGAACTTATTTTCCAACCAAAAAGTACCGACAGTAAAGACTAACCACACTAAATGAATGGATGACGAATGATACAAAGATGTATCATATTTGTAAAATCACTGAAGAGTGCTGTCAAACTTCTCTGCGACTACCTACATGTAATCTAAACCCTATAAAGCTTGTGTGGGCTAAAGCCAAAGGACAAGTTGCCGAACAGAAACTTGAAATGTGTGACGTTGAAGTGTCGACACGCGAGTACCTTTCAAAAAAAGGCATTCAGTTTTGGAAGAAGGGTGTTTGAACATGTGCTCCTGGAAGAAGTACAGTATTGGCAACGAGATGGATTACAATTTGTCCAGCCAGTAACAATTATCGACCTCTTTGAATCGACAGATTCGGATGATTAATATTTTTGTGTGTGGACATACTGATTATCAGACTTGGATGAATTAGCGTATGTTTATCCCAACAATTAAGTGTACATACAATGACAACAAAAACATTTCAAAATTCAAATGCTTTAAGCAACATAAAATTCCTGCGCAGTTGATACAACCTTGGGGTCTAATGGTGACCGCAGAGCTGTACTAGCTGTTGCATGTTTGTGTCATTTTTACGATTGTACATCAAGAGCAACACAAACAATCAATTGATCTATCAATACATTAAGGAGATGCGCATATGAACATAAAACGACGAGAAATTAATTTCGTACTGTAAAATCTTAAAATGTAATGCCATTTCTTTTGCAATGGTCCTAAAAGATCAAAGGAATTAGCCGATGTGCAAATTTCTTAACATCTATAGACTAAATAATATCAATGTTATAGCGTCATGGATATTCTAAGGCTGCATGCGAAAAATCATTTGGATCTGACATGCAATTTAGTAGAAAATAAATTCGGACCTTGAATATGAATTAAGAGACGGTCTATAGTGTAGAGGAGAGAACAAGATAAATAGTAGGGAAACAGGACATGAAAATGAGGTCATACATAAAGTAAACTCGTTGGTAGCATTACAAAGCAGTCTCTGGTTTGGAAACCAACAAGCAAGACATAGCGGTTGACCTACTAAATCGTGGCGAAGAGACCTCGAGATAGACATTACAGTGACCTAGAAGACGGGTTTTAAGCTGGCGGGGATGTCCCATGACAGAAAGACCTGGCGTGCACCCATTAGAGATCTATGCTTTTCGGACGACGACACTGGTTTTGATTAATTATTGTTATTATTATTGATATTTGTTTGACTTATTATGTATATATGTATGCAGGTAGGTGGGTAGGTAGGTAAGTAGGTAGGTAGGCAGGAATGTAAGTAGGTAGGTAGGCAAACAGGCAGGCAGGTAGAATGGCGGGTGGGTAGGTAGGTAGGTAAGCAGGAGGGCTAGGAATGTGGGTAGGTCGGTAGGTAGGTTGGTAGATAGGCAGGCATGTAGGTAGTTATGTATGTAGGTAAGTACGGCTAGGTAGGTAGGTAAGTGTGGGTAGGTAGGTAGGTAGATAGGCAGGTAGGTAGGCAGATAAGTAGGGGTAAGAATGTGGGTAGGTCGGTAGGTAGGTCCCTAGATAGGTAGGTAAGTACTGGTAGGTAGGTTGGTAGGTGCCCGTTTAGGTGACAAGAGCGCGTCACGCCTACAGAATGACTTAGTCCCGTTCTGTTTACGGTGATGATGCAACTCCGATCTGACCCAAGAAGATACTTAAAGGACGACCTCGGATCGGGACCGTAATGGTGAGCAGTGACGTCTCGGCAAGGCGGGCCACATGTACGCATAAGAACAGGCGGCAACGGCTTAACATTGTGAAGGTGATGTCCTTCGGGTGACGTCCCCGTTTGTGATATGCTAATACCAGTGGAATGCAGGAATGCCCATCTAGCTACGTCCGTGGAGGTCTTTAATTCACCTCTGATAACTCAGCAGGATAGATCATGTTCGAAACAAATTATGCAGGACTAGATAGGTATGTAAATCCGTAGCTTAGTTTCCAGAAAAATCCTCCGCTGGATCCAAACTCGATGCATAGCTTTCATAGAGGCGGCAACCTTATCGACACTTCGTATAATGTCCAGGCGTCTAACTGCCTTAGAGTTCTGTTCGCTGCGCTGGTAGAAGAAGTCTGCGGTTGAGTTGACATAGTTGTCATTAACAGTGGTTCCTGTCGCTGTGTACAACTGAGGTTTTGGATGTTGGCTTGAGACTTGTGGCAGCTAATTTTGTTGTTTTAATATGTGGTATTTTCGCTTGTGAATGTTAGATAATTCACTTCTCGCGACAAAAGTACAGTGATCGGTCTCCTTTATTTGTAAACACTCTCCAGTCGACCTAGATAGAAATGGATACCCGACTTATAGTTGGGAACGGAAACTTAAAAAGAGATAAACTGAAGCTGCGGAAATACTGAAGGTCAAAGGTTGATTTAAAAAAAGACATAAATAGGTATAGGTTGAGTTATCAGACAGAAGCAAACGTATACCCTCGATTCGGTCCCAAGGCCTTCGTCATGGATATATCGGTCCCAAGGCCTTCGTCATGGATAGATCATCCAAAGGCCTTCATCAGAGATATATCGACTTAGGTAAGACAAGCAGTCGAGGAAGGGATCTGAACATTCTACATCATGAAAAGCTGAGGTACAATGAAGAACAATAAAGTCTCTAACACGTCATCTCCTTCAGCAGGGCCTGCTGTGGGGACTTCCTTTAACTTTACGGACTATGAGAAATTTGTGTTACATATTATGATCTCCCCCCCCCCCATCTTTTTTTTCTTTCGCGCGTGGATTAACGATCGTGTCTCAGAAAAAGCATCCGTTGTCCCATCTCATGTCCACCTCGTGAGATAGAAAAGATTGCAGGATTTGGGCACAGTTTAAATTTAAGTTAACTTCCATTGCCTCTGCATATGTTGGAACATGGTCGAACACTGGATTTGGGTCCCCTAACAAGCTTCTAGAAAAGCATGGTTTCAGTCATTTGCATTGTGGTTTTATAGCAAATCTGTTTAGATGGTGAGGTAGATAATCCTATGCATAGCCTCCTTTAGTCGTCGCTGGCAACACGCAAGAAAGGAAGCAGTGCACCCATTCTGTTTGCTCCTGGAATCATTTCGTGCTAGTTATCTCGCTTGACGGTTACGGTATGCTTACAGGTCATACCAAGTTACCCTGAAAAGTTGGTGACGAATAAGGCGCTTCAGTAACTAGCCTAGCAATCCAGCAGTACTGATTGTAAAGGAACTGAAATTGGAATCGCTCTTCCTAATTTACGTTGAACCTACCGTTAGCATATAGCCTGTACTCTGCCTTCTGGTGGTGCTGGTAACTGTGGAGCTTTCTTTGTGTGAGGTCTTGCTCATGAGCGCTTCCCCCTATCATGAAAATATGGAGTTTCGCCAGCATGCATGGTTAACGGAGAAGTGAATTAACAATCTAAAATACACACGCCAAATAGAGAACCTTGATCCTAACGCTAATATATTTGTTTCAATTCTTATTGACAGTACCAGAAGAAGTGATGGTCTTTTCCAAGTTCATTTCCAGCTTCAGGGCGATGCAACAAACACAACTTTGTGGCTGAAAAGTCTTGCTGAAATGGGCATTATTGTTGGTGGACGGACTATTCCCGTACTTGTGGGTGTATTTAATACAAAGGGAAAACTTTTAAGAGGTAAAGATGATCAAACTATTTCGTCATAATTAAGTTCAATATGGAGTATAGAACCGCCCCAATAGATAGCCTCTTACAGAAGGCCTGCACCAAAGCACTTTGTGGATTCTTGAATTCGGTTATTAGGCCCCAATTGGCTTTATATGATGACAAACGTATGTGATTATCCAGATCAACGCCGGATACTTCAGCTCGTATGTGTTACAAAATTATCTCTGCCTGTGCCATCCATGGCACTCCTCAATTTGCATATACGTATGTTGTGGCATGCGCCAATTTGTATCTGCATATCTTACATATGTCCCAGCATGCAGCTCATCTTCGATTCCGGGTTATCTCTGGTGATTCCCAGAACCAGATGCATCCATTTATTTCTAAAGCGTTCTAACCGTTCACAAAATAATATTGATATTGTGAGGATCCCAGTTCGTAATCAACAACTGACAGTGCCAACTGACAATTCATAATAGTAAAAATGGTCGTTGTTTCAAGTTTAACGTTGTTAGTTTTGAGTATGTTTTGAGTGTTCCTATGTACCGCTTGTATCTCTGTATGGTCTGATCGACGAGGTATACATATGAAAGGCTACGTCCATCATTCATGACTGTGTGGCTTGTGTTGAGTAGTGCCTAACTCAAAGTGATCCTTTGCCTATTTCAGTGACGTTTCCCCACATCTTCGATCTAACATTATAGTTGCCAATAATGCGACACCATATGCCAGACACTTCTGAGTAATCTTCCAAACAATCCCACTTTACCTCGTCAAATAGCAGGTCCACGTATATATATTCTGATCAGACATGTTAGTCAGGGTCAGGCACAACATACTGATCAGACATGTTAGTTAGGGTCAGGCAGAACATAATGATCAGACATGTTAGTCAGTGTCAGGCAAAAAATTCTGCCCAAGACCATCACCTCAGCTTTTTCGAAGCGCTCCTTTAAAACAGGCTGTTTTCATGGCAACCTGTCTAATGGGGTGAGGGATTGACGTGATCCCTTTAGTAGTGAGCAACACGCAGATGAAGCCAAGCATCGCACCCCGGTCCACCTTTATCAGCAGGCTCGGGATGTGAATAAAGCTCCTGTAATTCGCCACTTAACGTCATTTTCATGGCGCACAAAAGCGTAACCTACCCATTTTGGGTATTCGGAACAAGAACTGGTTAAAATACCCCCATTATCTATGTTTCATTGTTACTGTCTATACCCCGTTGGTTTCTGCCACACAAATTTTACAAATCATCAATATGTGAATGTGCCATTCTGAAAACCTTGTTTGTAAAAAAAATATAGTTACATGTTGTGTATAAACAAAACGTGCTTGACCTTTCTCAACAGTGAACGCCAATCGTATCTGTGACACTAGAGACTTTATCCAACCATGCACGTCACAGGATGAATGCAATAACGGTGTATGTATACCAAGGTAGTTGTTGTTACTGTTGTTGTTGTGGTAGTTGTTGTTGTTGCTGTTGTTGTTCTTGTTGTTGTTGTTGTGGTTGTTGTTGTTGTTGTTCGACCTACTCGTACTGAATTATTCTGTATTGACTATGTTTAAGTTTTATCGGATTTCAATGGCGTGCCTTATAAGCAATGGTGCACTGAAGAAGGGAAACTTAAGTTCTCCTAGCTGTAGGGCAATGTCTCGAACTACTGTTACTACTGCTACTGTTGCTACACCTGCTATTATTACTACTACTTCTACCATTACTGCTGTAACTGTTACTACTACTAATTCTACTACTGCTACAACATGTACTACTGCTGTTTTTTTGTGGGTTTTTTGGTGTGTTTTTTTGCGTTCGCTTTATTTCTATAATCCCCAAAGCGGTGTGGGTTGCACTGCGGTTTTTATTCTGCGCTTGTCGGCCCAGTACATCCGACTTCGGCATGCATTTTATATAAGGGCCTGCTCCCTCCTGCATTTTCTAAGGGTTTGCTTCCCCAGGGTAACGGCCGGTGCTGTGATGTGGATTGAACCCAGCACCTTTGGGTTGGGAGCCGTGTCACTTAACCACTAGCCCACGCCGTCCCACTAGTGCTATAAATGTATCTACTGCTACCTCTGATACTGTTAATACTACTGCTGATACTGCTGATACTGCTGCTAATACTACTACTACTACTACTACTGCTACTACTACTACTACTACTACTACTACTAATACTAAAACTAATACTACCACTACTACTACGTCTACTACTGCTGCTGCTGCTACATGTTATACTGCTATTAATACTACTACTACTACTACTACTACTACTGGAGAGGAAGACTAACGTCTGGACAGGCACAATATACTGATCAGACATGTTAGTCAGGATCAGACAAAATATACTGGATAAGACCGCACCTAGACTTCCTCGCAGCCCTTCCTGGAAACGGGCTGTTTTCACGGCAGCCTGCTGCTAACAAGGTGAGGGATCGACGTGATACCCGTAATAGTGAGCAACTTGCAGATGAAGCCAAGCATAGCACACAGTCTGGAAGACCCCGGTCCACCTTCATCAGCACGCTCGATGTGTGAGGAAAGCCACAACAACCCGCCACTTAAAGTCCTTTCTAGTGCACACAAAAGAGAAATCCTACTCATTGTGGGCATTCAACAACAACAACACTTACTACTACTACTACTGCTACTACTACTACTACTACTACTGCTACTACTACTACTACTGCTACTACTACTGCTACTGCTACTACTGCTACTGCTGCTATTACTACTACTACTACTGCTACTACTACTACTACTACTATTGCTACTATTACTACTACTACTACTACTGCTACTACTACTATTGCTACTACTACTACTACTACTACTACTGCTACTACTGCTACTACTACTACTACTACTACTACTACTACTACTACTACTACTGCTTCTACTACTACTGCTACCACTACTACTACTTCTACTACTACTGCTACTACTACTGCTACTACTACTACTACTACAACTGCTACTACTACTACTACTGCTACTACTACTACTACTACTGCTACTACTGCTACTACTACTGCTACTACTACTACTACTACTACTAGTACTGTTACAATGCTACTACTACTATTACTACTGCTGTTAATAATACTACTGCTACTACTCCTACTGTTATTTCTAATACTACTATTACTACTACTACTGCTTTTACTACAGCCACTACTGCTACTACTACTGCTAACACTATGACTGCTACTACTACTACTGCTATTAATATGACTGATACTACTATTACTGTTATTACTATGACTGCTACTACTACTACTGCTATTACTATGTCTGCTACTACTACTACTGCTATTACTATGACTGCTACTACTACTACTGCTATTACTATGACTGCTACTACTACTACTGTTATTACTATGACTGCTACTACTACTACTGCTGTTGCTACTACTACTACTACTTCTACTACTGTTGCTGCTACTGCCATTAATAATAATACTATTACATCACCAGCAGCTAGCGCTGCTAATACTACTTTAACTATTACTGCTATTACAACTACTCTCGTCCTCATCATTATCATATTTATCTTTATCATCACCACAATTGGTACACATTTTTTTCTCCATTTCAGACAAGTCTTCGAGACAACACAGGGTATGTGCCTTCAAACTCTGCTATTCACTATCTGTTAATGTGACACCTACTTCACCCACTTCATGTCCAAGTACCGTTGATATTCGTTTGCAGATTCAGTGGATGTATTTAATATTTAATTTATAAAATGTCGCACCTAATCTTATCACTTTATGATATGCCTGCTTGTGTTGTGTTGCCTTACATTTTGCTGGTTTAGGCCAGCAATTATTGGAATGCTATTTAAGCACTGAACTAAAACGTCCTTCTTCTTCGCACGTTGTCAGACGTCAACTTGAATTTATTCGAAGAAAGCAGTGAGGCTGTCGAAACTGCCATAGAGCTTGTCTAATGTTGGCATTGGTGATGGCCACATTGCTTTCTCTGGTTCTCGTGTGTCGGGCAATTATGCAGCAGATGTTCAGGGGTGATTTTCCCGGTACCACAGGTGTATTCGTAAGTAGCACCTATTTTCAGTTTATTTAATAGATGGTGCCGTAGTCTGGTGTGGCCTGTGCGAAGTCTGATGACCACCACCTGCTCTCTTCTGTTCAACTGGTAATAAGCATCAATTATTTGTGTGTAGCCAGTATACCCTGTTTCCCATTTGTCCATGTATCAGACCCTAATAAATCTGTTGGACTCTTCGTAGATCACACTAGAATCTGGTTGTGGTCTCCTTCCCCCTTCTTTTGCTAATATGTCTGCCTTCTCGTTGCGTTCAATGTTACAATGGTATGGACCACACTGTACCACAGCTATTTTGGGTGTGGACTGCTGACATAATTGACAGAGTACTGATATTAAATCGTTTAGTTCTGTATTTGTTTGGCTTTTTTGTGATGTAGCCGCGGACAGGGCATCTGTAAAAAAAAAATTACCATTACATTAGCTGCCTGCTTCCTTGCTGTAAAATTGTTTACCTCGTACGTGTATTCTATTAGCCTCGTCCTTCCTTTCTGTAAAATTGTTTACCTCGTACGTCTATTCTATTAGCCTCGTCCTTCCTTTCTGTAAAATTGTTTACCTCGTACGTGTATTCTATTAGCCTCGTCCTTCATTGCTGTAAAATTGTTTACCTCCTAAATCTACTCTACTAGCTACGCCCTATCTTGCTGTAAAATTGTTAACTTCTTTCGGGCATTCGATTAGCTAGACCTGTCTTTGCTGTAACATGTTTGCTTTCTACATGCATTATAATAATTATACCCCTTTTGCTGTAAAAATGTTTACTTGACCAAACTTAGTCGTTCCTCTTAGCGTCTAAATGTCTTGTATCCTCTTGCTGTGTATAGTTTGTACATAAATGGTTACCCGCCCTACTGCAACACTCAGTTGTCACCTCTTGCGATATGCCCGAGTCTACATTGTTATTTATTATTTGTTCCCATTTCTGGCCCCTGTAAAACATAATATTAATGAGAAATGTTCCATAACAAATAATGCTAATATAGGAATGATAAATAAATAAAAATAGCCTGTTATTGCAAACAACGTATTGACTTTATGCAGGTAATCTGATAGTATTAGCCTATGGTGGAGCATTCATCCTGGCAAGTATTCTTGTGATTATAGTCGGCTGCTCTGTGGCTGTACAGAACCGCAGGAGAAGGTAAGGCGTCCAGTTGACTGGTATTACTTATTACTGATGTAAAAGCAAAAAAACTGGAGTTATTTAATTCATGATCTCATCTCATCTGTCCATATATCACCAGACAACGTGAAGAGATGCATGATTTGTTCGTATAAAGATGTATACTCGCTGATATTTCCAATCCTTGGCTCTGTAGTGTTTTTTTTTAAACATAAGTTAATTAATACTTTTTTGGTCATACTATTGCTACGAAGCCATACTGTTTAGGTGGTATAGGCTTACGCAACCGGTATGTTCAAAGGCATTGTTATCATAGAAGACATCATACATTAACACTTGTGTAATAAGTATCATCATGTAAATCATTCCTATGAAATCATTACGTTGATTGTGTACAATGACAAGAGACAAAAGCAAGAACTCAAAATGAAAATACAGTGAATTACCAGCTTCCACTACTAAGTCATGCAAAATCTAGAATGGAGACAGAAGAGCAAACGATCAACAGTAAATTCATACCAACTCTCTGTTATCAGTATCAGATGTATACGAAATGGTCCAGATAGAAAGATCAAAACATATGAAAATAGAATGCTTGGGGAAAAGCATGTCATGATCACAAGAAGTGAAGAGACATCACTGCAAGTGAGAATGCCATGGCTGGCATTTATAGAAAGACAAAGAGTTTAGTGATTTGGTCTTGTGGCAAGAATACCTACAAACCCTAGCCGTCGTGAGAGGGCTAGAACAATAGAAATCATGACTTTATAGTAAGAGGAGGACACAAGAATCAGATGGATTAATAGTGTTACATAAATAATACAGAGACGTGGATTAATGGTGTTACAGAAACACTACATAGGAATTAATTAATAGTGTTACAGAAGCACTACATAGGAATGGATTAATGGTGTTACAGAAACACTACACAGGCATGGGTTAATGGTGTAACAGAAACACTAAAGAGGCATGGATTGGTGATGTTACAAAAACACTAACGAAGCATGGATTGGTGATGTTACAAAAACACTAAAGAGGCATGGATTAGTGATGTTACAAAAACACTAACGAAGCATGAAATGATAGATTGAATAAATCAACGGCCAGATAAATGGCAGACGAATGACGGCCAATAACCAAGACCGCGAAGAAACATTCTTGTGGTGCATGCTGGAAACAGGTAAACTGAGTTCCTCGACATGCCAGATTAACACTGAAACATTTAGTAACTGCATCAGAGTTGTCCAGCTTGTACTTTGACGAGTTGGGTAACGTGAATTGTGTGCCAAGTCTGGAAGAAAATATTGAGACTGATATGGGAAAGAAGAAGACGTAGATAAGGATTTAAAACAAATAAGAAGATAAAAACAAAGAAGAGAATGAAGAACAAGTCAGCAAGAATAAAAGGCAAGAAGTAGAACGGGAAGATGAAATAATACAAGAAAAGGAGGAACAAGAAGAAGAAATAGACAAGGAAGAAGTGTGACTTATTTGAATTTACCTTCTCTTTTCCAATTCCAGTTCCAAGAATCCTCCAAAGTCAAGTATCGATAATGGTATTAAGATCGATGGCCGAATTTCCATTTAACTAGTTACAGATAACAAGCAAGGCAACTGTCAACGTATCTGAGTTCCTCTCACGGACAAGTTTGTGTGTGTGTTAAGGGTGAGAGGGTATGCTCACTGTCAGATTAGTTCAGGTGTCTTTTCCACATCAAAGTTTGACTCCAGTGAATCTGGCAGCCTTCATTTAATCCATCTTTCGATGTTATCTTATCTCTTGTCATAGCAGTTTAATCTGACAGCCTTCATTTAATCCATCTTTCGATGTTATCTTATCTCTTGTCATAGCAGTTTAATCTGACAGCCTTCATTTAATCCATCTTTCGATGTTATCTTATCTCTTGTCATAGCAGTTTAATCTGACAGCCTTCATTTAATCCATCTTTCGATGTTATCTTATCTCTTGTCATAGCAGTTTAATCTGACAGCCTTCATTTAATCCATCTTTCGATGTTATCTTATCTCTTGTCATAGCAGTTTAATCTGACAGCCTTCATTTAATCCATCTTTCGATGTTATCTTATCTCTTGTCATAGCAGTTTAATCTGACAGCCTTCATTTAATCCATCTTTCGATGTTATCTTCCCACTAACAGGGTTGTCTCCCTCGTTATCGTTCTTCCTCTACTTATTCCTCCAGTAAAGAATTTCTTCTTCTTTGCTGGGGGAGGAAAAGAGTGGAGGAGAGAAATAAGGGTAGGTAGAGCAGGGAGGTGGGATTTTTAACCAAAATTTTGCAATTGTCTGATGCTGGTTTTGTTCTTTAATTCTTATTTTTTAGCTATAACTTCTCCAAGATTTCGTTATCTGTTTTACTTTCTTACCATGAGATGCGACCCATTTTTTAATACACAAATTTCATTTGTCTCAATTGTCCTTTTCAACGTTTTTTCATAAAGTGCATGTCTCTACTACATTCAGTAAAGACTAATTATACATAACACTTGATTGCTGTCGTTGTGAATTTGTGAGATATTTGTTTGAAAATGAATATGTGTTGGATGTTGATGAATGCTAATATGTGTCTCATGATGTTGGATGTCAATATGTGTCTCATGTTGTTGGATGTTAATATGTGTCTCATGTTGTTGGATGCCAGTATGTGTCTCATGTTGTTGGATGTCAGTATGTGTCTCATGTTGTTGGATGTCAATATGTGTCTCATTGTTGGATGTCAATACGTCTCTCATGTTGTTGGATGTCAATACCTCTCTCATGTTGTTGGATGTCAATATGTGTCTCATGTTGTTGGATGTCAATGTGTGCTGCTCATTGTTGGATCTCAATATGTTTCTCGTTAGGATGTTAATATGTGTCTCGTTGTTGGATATCAATGTGTGTCTCGTGTTGGATGTCAACGTGTGTCTCGTGTTGGATGTCAATATGTGTCTCTCGTTGTTGGATGTCAATACGTCTCTCATTTTGTTGGATGTCAATATGTGTGTTGTGTTGGATGTCAATATGTGTCTCGTGTTGGGTGTCAATATGTGTTCCGTGTTGGATGTCAATATGTGTCTTATGGTGTCAATATGTGTGTCGTGAGGATGTTAATAAGTGTCTCGTTGTTGGTGGATGTCAATATGTGTCTCGTGTTGGATGTCAACATGTGTCTCGTGTTGGATGTCAATATGTGTTTCGTGTTGGATGTCAATGTGTGTCTCTCGTTGTTGGATGTAAATATGTGTCTATCGTTGTTGTATGTCAATTTACAGCTTGTTTTGGATGTCAGTATGTGTCTCTCGTTGTTGGATGTCAATTTGTGTATTGTTGTTGGGTGTCAATATGTTTCTCGTGTTGGATGTCAATGTGTGTCTCATTGTTGGTGGATGTCAATATGTCTCATGTTGGTGGATGTCAATATGTGTCTCGTCGTTGGTGGATGTCAATATGTGTCTCGTTGTTGGTGGATGTCAATATGTGTCTCGTTGTTGGTGGATGTTAATATGTGTCTCGTTGTTGAATGTCCATATGTGTCTCTCGTTGTTGGATGTAAATATGTGTTTCATGTTGGATGTCAATATGTGTCTCGTGTTAAATGTCAATATGTGTCTCTCGTTGTTGGATGTCAATATGTGTTTCTTGTTGGATGTCAATATGTGTCTCGTGTTGGATGTCAATATGTGTCTCTCGTTGTTGGATGTAAATATGTGTCTCATGTTGGTGGATGGCAATATGTGTCTCATGTTGATGGATATCAATATGTCTCTCATGCTGGGGGATGTCAATATGTGTCTCATGCTGGGGGATGTCAATATGTGTCTCATGCTGGTGGATGTCAATATGTATCTCGTTGTTGGATGTCAATATGTCTCGTGTTTTTGGGTGTCACTATGTGCATCTCGTTGGTGGCTATAAATATGTGTCTGTCGTTGTTAGATGTAAATAGGTGTTTCATGTTGGTTGATGTCAATATCTGTCTCATGTTGGTAGATTTCAATATGTGTCTGTCGTTGGTGGATGTGAATATGCGTCTTCCTGTATCATGCACTGAATTCCTGTCTTAATGTTGAGCCCTTGATGTTTGAGGTATTATTGTACAACGAGTGCAGCTGCAGGAACTTGCCAAGATCGAGCTAGGTAGCCAATTCTACTCCTCTTATGTGAAACTATTGTCTAGCATCGCTTTTATTTCCACGATTATTAACTAAAGGAAACATAGATATATTTAATTTCTGCACGTAAATAGTATTTGTGAGTGTCAAATAAACACCTATTTTTCAATGTGTATTTAATTATACATTTGTATCATGATCTTGACTGAGATTGGGGCATGAAGTGTTCTAAATAAAAGAATACTTTAGAGGCATAGCACACGCACACAAGTGCTGTCAAATTATCTAAAGTTTGCTCACTAGCACAAAGGTTGCATGATCTCAAAATATATTCCACATAAAATATTGCGCACTTACAGAAAGTTTTCACACTCGACAAAGAATGCAGGCATAAACAAAGATTGAGCCCCCACACAAATTTGCATACTCATACAATGATTTCTAACCCTCAAAAAGATGATACCCCTGCACAAAGATGGCACACTCACAATAATATTACATTCCCATACACACACACACACACACAAAAGATGTCACATCCACACACAAATTGTAGACATACACAAAAGGGGACACAAACAAAAATATTAACATCCGCAATAGATGAACTCTCGTCTGAGAACAGACAATGACATTGATGCTTCGAAATCCACATTATGGAGAACCGTAAGGGCACAGGCTTTACCTTGAGAAAGTATACTAGCGTGAGAAACGTTATCTGTGAGAAGCCGCATCTAGTATCCATGAGAAGCAAGTATTTCCGTGAATTAAGCGAAATGCGTAAACAATGTTTAGATATTGTGTATATGGATGAACCTTGGATAATTGCTCAACACACAAGTAAAAAGGAATGGTAGTCAACGGATGGAACAATTAAAAGATTAGTACCAAGCGGCAAAGGACATCGCTTGATAATAGCACATACATAGTGGGCTACTGAAGAATGGAGAACTTGTAATTCCTTCATATTATACGGGATATCGGAACTATTAAACCGAGATGAATGGTAACATATTTAGAGAGGTGATTGAAATCCACCTCAATGTCAACCACAACAAAACACAGGTATGTGTTTCCCACTTGAAGAACAATTTCATATTAAATGGCACGGACAGCTGCAGATACAATGCGACACATGAAAGCCTTTAGGCATTGTAATTGATCGCACATTATTTTACAAAACACACTGCGATGCGGTGAAACAAAACGTATGTGCAAAATACAATATAATTCTCAAGCTGACAAACACTGCATTGGGAGCATCTCCAGCGGCGCTCCGCACATCAACTCTTGCACTATATCTCTCAGCGGCAGAGTATTCGGCACCAGTATGAAATGCATCTACAAACACGAAACAGGGTCGATGTGGCAGTAAATGATACATGACCAGAGACACCCTCTTGTTTGACACAACCCAGAAATAATACGACTGATTGTGCAGGCCTCAGAAAAAACCCCAGAGAGAAACCGCACAGAAAAGTGACGTCAAAAGAGCAATGAAGGTTGGATGAAGAGTAAAGAAGAATATGCACCAGGGCATGATTTGCCATATACTATGTGGAGATCTCTGAACAGGTTAGAGACAGGTGTGTCCAGATGTGGGTTGAACCTGTAAAAGTGGGGATATGCAGACGATGAATATTGCAAATATGGGGGCTGTCCAGCACGTGGATGCAGTAATCATGTACAGTGGAGGGGCTGATGGTGGCAAATGAAAGAGCACTGACGGTGGCTGGTTTTTGGGCAAGACATTGTGAGGTTTCCGGACACGGAAAGTAAGTATGTTCCTTCTATGTTCAATATGTCATGTACTTGTACATCTTCCCACATACTTTCTGCGAAATGCGCAGTTACCTCTTACAGTTACTACAACACATGAATTACATTAAAAAGGGCATTATGTGGTACCTTATGTAGAACATTTCTTTTGAATTGGAGAGACGCATTTGCCTGAATAATGACAATGTTTTTAATTTACGGTAAATTATTTTCTGCAGGGACAAAATAATTGCTTTTCTAACAAACATCAAAGGACCTGACAAAATGTAAATTATAATGACATTTCGACATTGAAAAGATATGACGAGTGCAAAAAAACACGTTTATCGGTGCAAAGTTTATTAAGATACTAGAAGGAAATTCATGGCATTCATTGTGTAACAGACTAAAGCAGTCATTAAAAACGCAACCGCTTTATTTTATGATAATTATTATCATTAACACCCAGAATGACCTACTTACACAAACCCCGAAAGTGTGCATGTAATGAATGTCACGCTAGTCCATTTTCCTGCGCTAGTCAAGTTAACTTCACGAATTGCTTCACGAATTGATGAATTTTTACTTTATGGAAGGTCGAATCACATTTAAATTTGGCTCACACATTAGTCAAGTTCCAGAGTAAAAGGCCATAATTTGCTTTCATCGAAAGAAAGTATGTTCATGTTTTTGTCATGCCTCTACTGTCGTCAGAAGTGCGATTGCAAGCTGTTGGTATGCTCAAAAGTGGAATGGTGAACAGAGGAGATGCCATACATTTTAATTGTGACCAGTTAACTATAGTTAGACTGAAACAACAGTTTCGGGCTACATGTACCACCATTGACCTTCTCAGGCCTGGTCAACCTCGTGCAACAGCACAAGCTCAAGATCGTCAAATTCTTTTGATACATCTGCGGAACCCCTTCCAAACAGCTACTCAGACAGCAGCTCATTAACCTGACGCTGTGAGACTTGTCGGAGCAAGCACTGTTCTGGTTTGCAAAAATATGTCCTAACACTGGATTTATCCTTACTAGACGTCACCTGATACACGGACTGGCTTGAGTCTTACACAATATTCGTCTCCCAAGTGCAGAATGGCGATCGACGGTTTTCTCTGATGAAAGTCGATTTAATGTCTCCTTTGCTGATAGGATAAATAGCGTCTGGCGTCGTCCTAGAGAAAGATATGCCGATGCCTGTGTAATCCAGCATGACAGATTTAAAGGAGGAAGTGTACATGTGTTGGGTGGATTCTCTAATGACTACGTACTCCACTTCATATTTTCAGAGCTAACGTTACCCCTGACGTCTACGATAATCAAGTACTGCGACCCATCGTAGTGCCAGAATTATCTTCATCTGGAAATCTTTCAGCACGATAACGCTAGGTCTCACACAGCTAACGTTACCAGAAATGTCTTAGCCCAGCAACCTTTTCTTGTACTGGATTGGTTTGCAATCCCTTCTAACATGAACCCTATTGAACACGGGTGGGATGAACAGAAGGGTTCAACAGAAGGGCATCAACAATGTGAATGAATTGGAGAGGGCACTCTTTGCAGAATAGAACACCATACCCCAAACATTGTTCGAGACACTCTGCTATTGCATGAGACGGCGATGCCAAGCCTGTATTGGTGTTGCAGGGGAAGGTCACACAAAGTATTAATGATGACAGTGTGCGACTTTTTTTGTTTTTTTCGCAAAGGTTGACAACTGGTTCATAAAATAAAGTTATGCGGTTTTAATGACTGCTAGTATATACAAGAGAAGGCGTCAGCAAGTTAACGCAATCATTTTGTTTTCCAAGGATATACTATATTAGAGTTCTGTTTGGGCCGTCCGTGATATTACTCCAAAGTAGCAACTAGACTACAAATGAATGCATCTTTTTTCTCGTCTGCTTCTCGCTCCATCTGAAGCATAGGAGCCCATTATATTTGGTCTGCTTTCAGGAAAGCTTTATCAACAATTTGGATTGATTCATTTAGAGATTATCTGTGTGGCACATTATTTTATTTGTCCTGATAATTTTTGACAACCCCACGAAAAACCCAATCAACCCTACTTACTTCCCATTAGCGACATGTATAGAAGTTTGGGAGTATCAGATAAGCGTAGTAGTAGAGCAAACGAGTATCGCGGCAGTGGTGCAGTGTTAACTCCTACACCGGCACAACTCAGTCGACCCAGCTGTGTATGATTATCTGAATTACTGTTGGGTAGAGAAGTCAGCGACAAAATGAACTGAGACTGTGGCTTCCTATAATGATTTTAGCACTTCATCTCCAACAGTAATATCTACTTCGAGTCTACTTTTACATTTTTTTTATAATAGTAAAGGAAAGTGGACCTACTCTTAATTCATCAGAGAACTACTCAAAGATTATACACTGAGAATATGATCACGAAGTATGAACCTTATTGTAAAGAGAATAAAAGAAATATATTATGGGGTAGCCTAACCATTTAGAAGACTTGTCTCTTGACCAAGAGCGTGCATGTTCAGAACTCTGGCAAAGCGTATATGTTTTTTCTATAGAGGTTACAATTTAAGAATCTAAGCTGACACACTCTGTGGCGATTGTAAAGAAGTGGCCTTTATTTTTCAGTATTATAAAACACGGCTCTCTCTGACGAGAATGCAGACGAAAGTCACTTAGGGACTTGGAAGTCGGTGTCACGTGTGACAGGTGTCAGTGACGACTCGAACAGAACATCACACACATATAGATTCTTACATCTATGTGGTCTCTGGTTCTCTCTCGGTGCTGGCTGCTTTGGTGACTTCTAATTCTATCTCTCTATGTTTGTCCCTCACCGGCTAGGGTATGTAGTCACTCCTAGCTTCTGCTCTGGTCTATAGCTTACCCACTAACTGCACTGAAGTCTTCTCTTCTCTACTATTTCTGATCTCTCTCAAGAACACTCATCTCCCGGCTTACATTCTAAGCTCCCCGCCTCGGCTAATGACTTCTGTTTATCTGGAGTTCATTCCCTCAAATTAACTTGAACTGGTATATCGCCAGATAAAGGATAGCTTGTTTTTTAACCTACTTTGTGACCTATAAAGTCGTGGAATTCTCCAGTAGGAATCGTATAAAAGTAACCATTTTGGCTGGACATTCTTAAACGAGTGTTGTTTGAGAATTCAGAACAATGACCCGATCAATGAACTCAATCTCTCGGGCAGGGTTCTCAATTTAGGAGTTGGTACCACGAACGGTATTTTCAGGGCTTCCATGGCGTTGGCTCGTTGGACGCTTGTAACTCTGTTACATATACTATCCTTCTTTCCCGTTATGAAGACTGGAGATCAGAACTGTAGATGGCTCCTTACAGGAAGTCTCTACTTTGTGTAGTCTTACAGTGGTGAAATATTATGTAGTAATTTATTTTACAATTTGATATTGCCAGCTCCCTGCTCATTCTATTTTTATAATTTTTTGAGACACACATTTTGGAATATTAGTTCCATTCTCTCTCTCCTCCTCCCCCTACCCCGCCCCCTCCCCCTCTACAACTTAGAGAGAGGCCAAGTTTGTTCTTCATCGGCTCTTGTGTGTTCTGATTTGTATGATTCAGATATCTTTTACTTGTGGCTAACATATTTTCAACCTGTTGTGTCGTATAGCTTCTACAGTATTCATAAAGCTAGCCCTATACCCACGCTGCCTTAGTGGCCTCTTTAAAATGCCTGTCGTGTTGCAATATTATTATTTTATTTGTTCTGCTTTCAGACCTCACTAACAAGGGGACGGCGTGGCCTAGTGGTTAAGTGGCATGGCTCACAACACTGAAGGTGCTGCGTTTGATCCCCATCACAGCACCGGCCGTTACCCCGGGGAAGCAAACCCTTAAAAAATGCAGGAGGAAGCAGACCCTTACATAAAATGCATGATGAAGTCGGATGCACTGGGCCGACAGGCGCAAAATAAAAACCACAGTACAACGCACACCGTCTTGGGGATTAGTGAAATAAGGCGAGTGCCAAAAAAAAACTACCGACTAACACACTTGCAAAAAATCAACATGCCATTAGCACAACACACAATCATTGTAAAAGAGCATTGTGGTTCTTTTCTTATCTAGCATATACTTATTGCGGGCATTCAACAACAACAACGACAGCCTAGCCATTAAATGACAGGTGTTGTGCCACAATACCGAGGCATACATTATCGTATAATCCTCATCCGATCTGTCCCCTTATGTTATTGGACCTCGTGGGTGAGATGTAATCTTCTCTTGTTTCTTATCTGATTGGCCTTTGTCATTTTCAATCCACATCTCTTTGTTACTTCTATAAAACTTTCTAGACATGTTATGTTTGTTTTCTTTTTGCTCTAAAGTTCTGTTTGATGGGGTATTATGGACTAGTTTTTGCTGTTGTTGTTTAATGCTCACAATGAGTTAGTTTACTCTTTTGTGTGCGCTCTGAAGAGCACATTAAGTGGCGGGTTGTAGCAGCTTTCCTCACATCCTGAGCATGCTGATGAAGGTGGGCCGAGGTCCACCAAGCGATTGTGTTCTGCTTGGCTTTATCGGCGTGGCGCTCACTACTACGGGGATCGCATCAATGCTCATCTCGTCAGCCATTATGCCTTGAAAAAAGCCTATTTCCAGGGAACGCAACATGGAGAAGATATTGTGGTCTTGGTCAGTGTGTTCTGTCTGCCTGGACTAGCATCTCAGTTCCCCATTATAGACTAGTTTTCTGATTGTTTACCGCAAAAACTGATATTTTATTCTATGAAAATGCCACAGGTATCAACCTATGGACATTATTAGACATTATGGCGTGTTTTTCCCATTGGTTGATTCTGCCCGCGAGAGATGTGGTGTGTGGAAGGGGTTCCAAAAGGTCCTGGTGTATGCAAAAGTTATCAACCTGCAGGACATTACGAAATATTATTGAACATTGCTAGAAATAAAGGTGTGTATTTTTTTAGACTTTCGGATTCTGCAAAGAGAATCTATATAGACATTTAATGAAGGTCGCTTGATCCTGCAGTCGCAACGAAGAATAAAGGATAGACATTTATTTCAAACGGGATAGAAATAAACTAACCCAACCAGGGTACAAACCCGAGCCTCCATAGTATGAGACTAATACTCTAACAGTTCGATTACCCGCTTCGATCACAATCACTAAATATTGTTAGATGGAAGGCGAAAAGGAGATGTGCATAATGTAGTCAATCAACGATTACATGTTAGACGATAGAGACACCAAAATTGATAATTACTACTGGAGTTAGGCATCAAGGATGGGTCTACCAAGGATCGACCTTAGCTGTATGGGATTAGTACCAGTGTGTACAAACAACAAGCTATTAGAGCTATTCTTATATTAACATTTGACAAATAATACTTATTTACTGTGTCTACCTGGAGTGTAATGATGTCTGTTCTGCATAAAATAAAATGGACTTCAACACATCAGGGTTTATCATTTTTTTAAATTTTTACATCACAATAAATTACAATTGTTAAACACTTTAACAAAGACCTTATTGAAAGTAAAGTTCATTTATCCCTCACTCACTCACTCACTCGCTCACTCGGAAACTCTCATTCACAGACTTTCTGATTCTCTTCCTCGCTAACTCACTCTCTCCATCACTCATTTTCTGATTCACTCATTGAATCAATCACTCACTCAAACTCAAACACTGGCTCAACACATCCTCTCACTCATTCAACACGCTCTCTAACCCAGGTTCACTCACTCTCTCGCACTTAGTGAACCCCATGTATACAGAAACAAGCACACAGACACCAAAATATGGAGATACATATACTCAGAACTGTTCAGAAAGCTCAAGAAACTTTCAATAATATATATTCTAAAACTATTTTTAAAATGGGTACCAGAACAAGTCTTGGAAGTAAAGGCGGCCGGCGTAATGATGACCATATCATCCATAGTGTGCCGTTTGTTAAGAAAATATGTGCTTAACACTGTATTTCCAATATTTGGCGTTTAACGGGATCTTTACAAAAATATCCAGCCAGCCAGACAGTGGCTAAAGTTCCAAAACAATCATCCCAAATTCCACCGTGGAATGATACAAACCATAGATGCAATACAGAAGAAGGAAATTTACAGATTTAGAAATTAAATTTATCTAAGTATAATCGCCAGAAAAATGGATACACGAGTTTGCAGATGGCTCATCTAACAAATCCACATCCAATTGAGGTATAGGGGTTTTTTACAGACTAAAGAACGGAGAAGAACAACACTCTAGCACTAAGAACCTCCAATAACTTCCGTGCAGAAGCAGAGGCAACTGGAGGCAACTGTCGAGCTTGTAATCCAAAATAAAGAAGTTCAGCAAAAAAACATAGTACTCCTGACTGTTGCCTCGTCAGTATTAGTAAAGCTAAAACAGCAGAAAGATGAAGATTTCGAGCAATGTATGTACTCCCTGACACAGCGTTCAGCAAAACATTCATGGTTGGTCTCTCAGTGGATTCCCTCCCATTGCAATATCGAAGGCAATAAAGCTGGAGACAAACAAGGAAAGCGTGGAATAGCTTCCCCAGAAACAGACATGAGCATTACGTATAATGAGCCCAAGACCATCACTAAAGCCAACTTCAGGGGACAGTATGCATCCAACAAATAATCTCCACCCGCTCCGGACGAGGCCTGGAACCATGCCACAACAGTGGATAATGGATGTGGCCGACCGACGCAACGGGCCTCAGACGCCTAAGCGAACATTATTATCATTAGTATCAGGGGTCAACTGGCTGATCAACATCCCCACTTCCAAAAAGAAGACAGCTACTTTGATTTAACTAGAGAGAAGCATGTTGTCATCTTCAGAATTAAAACTGGACATAATAGACTCACGGGTCACCTTTACAACAAAATTATGACAGGTGTCCATGTGGGGAACATACCTGGACTTTGGAACAAATCTTACAGAACTGCACACGCACGCATGAAGAGAGAGAGAAAACGATACTGGCCTCGTGATACAGATATGAGACAAAAGCTATTTGTAGATAAAAGCAACCTTACAAATAACGGTGTCCTTTGTAAGAGAAACGAAGATCTTGATGAACGGTGAACTCAGAACAGGCAGAAGAAGAAAAAGAAGAAAAATACAATAATTTCTCATTATCATCTTTTCTGTCTGCCCTTGCTTCTAAGCGGCGTGGGGGAGCTATCAGTTTCTTCTCTTAGGCTGAGAGTGTCCCTTTAGGTGTTGGAAGCCATTGGTAAAGTAGGATTTATGTTTTATGGTCTTGTCATCCAGGTGTTCATGTGGCAAGTAGACGACAGCTTTCATGTCTCACAACACAAGTCTATGAAAATGTAACTGGGGCACACCATGCTCTAATCATCGCATCCTTTATCACTCCAACTGAAGCATAAGACCCTATCTTAATTGTTACCTTTCTTCGTGAAGACTATGCCAAAACACTATGTATGTTGTCATCTGTGGTTCCTGTAGCAAATATTGTTTCCACCATGAGGTTGCTCGCCTCATGCACAACTCTCTTTAGTTGCCTATTACCAAAATGTATGGAGCTGCAGTGGGCATATTCCTACCAGCAAGAGGCCTTGGGATCCACTTATGGAATACTCCAATCTACCGAGATACAAATTCATACCCCACTCTTGCTAGGAAAAGCAATGTTGATTAACAAAGACTGGAAACCCTATCTAACAAAAAGAAAGACTATACTGAAGCTTCTACCCCTTCATTCTCCCAAGGCAGCGTCTGCTATAGTTAGGTAATGGTAATCCATAGCAGACACTGTTGTCGGGGATGAAGTGTTAGAAACTTCATTGTTTGTTCTACAGGTTCACATCTCTTTAGTCACAGTTTTGCCATTTTCAACCAATTTTTTTATTTATTAGGATGTAAAGTACATACAATGTCAACACACACACACATTTATATAGGCCGTTTATAGCACGACATGCATTTTTTAAAAATATATGCTCCAAAGGAAGCTGAAATGGTTCCAATATGATTGATTGCAATGCCAGTGTGTTTCGAGGCGAGGGAGCTGGTGTGTGACAAAGCGTGCAGTCAGACGTGCGGCCAGGTGAGTTGCCAAGCTTAGAGACTCATCATGTACGTGGGATGACCATTTCCTTCTCTAAAGCTAAGTCAGCTACCTATTTACAGCTGGGTTACATAAAGTGTGTCGATATCGGAAATTGAACCCAATACATTCACATTGAGAAGCGAGCTCTCATTAACTCCGCCACGTAGACACTCATGATTAATTCTAGTAAGGTCTGGTGAGATGATATTTTTACGTTGAAAGTCAGCGTTATTGGATCTCTTAAGTTTTCTCTCTGTTGCTTTCATGGTACAATCTGACCGACTGCATCTGTCCATCTCTTGATTGTCCATTATTCCGCTGATCATATCTGTCTGTTATCTATCTTTTCTATCAGAGCGGTTTTCAGCAAGACAGTATATTTTTATATGGCTAAAATATAATAACTGACACTGACTGTGTACATCAATTCTATGTTAACCCACATTTACTGCCTTCCAAATGCCGAGTAGTTTCGATGACCATCCTGGAGGTGTGGGCAGATCATCAGGTGGTCTTAGTCTAGTGTTGCTCCACGTTCGTACTACAAGTCTCCTGGTCGTGTGGGTAGATCATCAGATGGTCTTGGTCTAGTGTTGCTCCACGTTCATACTACAAGTCTCATAGAAGTGTGGGCAGATCATCATGTGATCTTTGTCTAGTGTTGCTCCACGTTCATACTACAAGTCTCATAGAAGTGTGGGCAGATCATCATGTGATCTTTGTCTAGTGTTGCTCCACGTTCATACTACAAGTCTCATAGAAGTGTGGGCAGATCATCATTTGATCTTTGTCTAGTGTTGCTCCACGTTCATACTACAAGTCTCCTGGAGGTGTGGGCAGATCATCATGTGGTCTTGGTCTAGTGTTGCTCCACGTTCATACTACAAGTCTCATAGAAGTGTTGTCAGATCATCATGTGATCTTTGTCTAGTGTTGCTCCACGTTCATACTACAAGTCTCCTGGAGGTGTGGGCAGATCATCATGTGATCTTTGTCTAGTGTTGCTCCACGTTCATACTACAAGTCTCCTGGAGGTGTGGGCAGATCATCATGTGGTCTTGGTCTAGTGTTGCTCCACGTTCATACTACAAGTCTCCTGGAGGTGTGGGCAGATCATCATGTGGTCTTGGTCTAGTGTTGCTCCACGTTCGTCTCATCATCCCTGTTTCCCATATTTTTATGGTTTTACTCCATCGTGACTTCCATGTTGCGTAAAGCAGATGATGTCAATGCGCAGGTTCTTTCAGTAACTCGATCCAGGAGACCTGCGTTAGCTCTTTCTATGCGGCATTTTCCAGGACTAGTCTGTAGGGTCTATGTCAATTACCTGTTTCTCTCTTTCAATTCTTCGTATCTCAGGTGGCGCTACGCCGATTATGGGGCAGAATTTCTCAGTTGGTGTACGTCTTAGGCACTCACTGACTATCCTACCTGTCACATTGATGGATTAAAGGAAGTGATTGGTTAGTTGATGAGAATGAGATGGGTGGCCTGATGGAGGTGGGGTAAGAGATAAGCGGTATGATGGAAAGAGATCGGCAGATTGAAAATGGAGGAAATTGTCAGAGAGATGGGTAGGATAAGGAACGAATCGATGGCGTGTCAATGGGCAGGATTGGGGTGCATTGATAAAATGACTGATTGAAATATTTTCAAAATAATATCGCGTTATATGTTTTGAGAAATTATGTTATTTCTCGGGCGATGTCTGGCACTAAAATTAGTTTATATATAAATATGGAGATTTAGAAAACCTCTGCATTTTATTGATTGGTCGAGGTTGCCAGTTGTGACGTTTCCCGATAGCATTAGCAGACTGAGAGGTCCAGGTGATCAGGCTCTGAAAAGTTTAGGTGATCAGATGGGGACTGTCTATCGATACTTGTAGTGCATAGCGGAATAATATTAGGGAATGTAAAATTGTGAACAATGTCCAAAGTGTGTGTTGTATCAGCTATGATGTTGTTGATTCAATTATCACAGTTTTTTGGATTAACTCGTCACATAGAGAAATGGCAACATCTACCATCGAGATGTCTAAACAGTCGATCAACATCTACCATCGAGATGTCTAAACAATCGATCAACATCTACCATCGAGATGTCTAAACAATCAGTTGATACTACTAAGTGTCTTTGTCCCCAGACCATATGTGGAATCAACGCCCACTGTGCTACTACTGTTGTTATTTCTGTCATCAATGCCGCTATGGTTGTGCGCATGTCCAAACCAGTACCCGAACCCGTCATTCCATTTTCCCTGGATATAAACTGGAGCTCCGCTACTTCCGGCACAAGTGATTGCGTCATAGGAGTAGTAACACCAGTACTGATCGTCTCTGACGTCTCTCGCTAAATCTATAAGGGTCCATCTACCAAAACTTAGGCGCTTCGGGCCACCGTGAGGATGACTAACAACAACAACCAGGTTGTTTTTTTTGTGGTCGTTTTCTTTCAGACTATGACCAGTGCCGGTCTAGCATATTAACCAGGCATTCCAGCAGATCAGTGTCGTGTGTAATACACACTACAGCACACCAGTCTCCGTCTTCGTCTCGTGAATGTGACGTTGAACCGTAAAGGAACTGGCAGATGCTGTCAGGACTATCATAGAAGAGATGTACTTTGCATTTGCTTGCATAGTCTTCCTTCTTCAGAACATGAAATGCTGTTGACAATGTCACTTTCCCATACTGCCTGAATCCGTTCCCTTTACAAAGTGGGCAGGGACACAATGAGTTAGTAACAATCTCAACTTTTTGAACAAAACCAGTTCCACATAGAATGTTGTTGGCAATCTGTACTTCAATCATACATGTCAAATGACATCTGATGGTTATAAACTCCAGAAAAATGTCGTTGTGTTTTATATGTTCAGGAAGCTGGCTAACTTCGACATATTTGGAATGATTATGCTTTTTCGAGCAACTGTCGTACATATCATTTGATACTTTGCCACTTTGAAGAATTTGAACTTCATGAATTTCTGAAAGCAAATAAATTTATTTGTTAACTAGTTATGTTTGCTCTTTTATATGTTGTCATGAAATGTATTACCTGATGGTACTAGCATATGGACCTGTGTTTAAGCATGCCATTACGGACATTTAACATGTAGTGATAGTCAAGTGAACAAGGAAGTGAAAGTCAAACTGTATAAAGCATTAGTTAGACCTAGATTGGAGTACTGTTTACAGGTGTAGAGTCCTTATCGTAGATGCGATATAAACATGCTGGAAAGGATGCAAAAAAGAGTGACAAAGCTGATAGTGGGATTCCAGAATTACAGTTATGAGGAAAAACTCTGAAAAACGGCCCTGCGATGTCTAGAAAAGTGAAAAATTTGAAGTGACAACACGGGTTTATAAGATTAACATAGGAACGGATAAATTGGACTACAACAAGTTTTTCATAATACAACCACCTACAAGAACAAACAGGTTTTCTACAAATTAACTAAAGAAAGGTCCAGATTAGACATTAGGAAATATCTTTTTAGTCACTTAGTGGCGAATGCTTGGAATGCATTGCCATAGAAAGTAGTTGAGGCAGGGACAATTAATGCATTTAATAATAAATAGGATGCACATAGCTTTTAGAGAAAATAAACTGGTTGTTTACAAACTCTGCAGAGTCTTCTAAACAAGTACAAAAACGATAAGTTAAATTAGTGAATATTAATGATTAAATAAGAGAGATATAAACTTAACTTGACGGTATAGGGAACAATTCCCACAACAATATTATTAATAAGGAAATATAAAAATGTACCGCTAAAAACTAATAACAAATTAACGCAAACATTGATTCTCTCTATGCACATCCATACGTGTGTGACATATGAACAGTAAATCAAATTAATACACAATTGATTCTTTCTGTGACCTTCTATGTGTGTGAAATGTGAATAGTAAATGTATAATTTTTATGATCTATTCAAGAAATAAGTTCGACGTCTTCAGACAGATCCTTTAAAAATGCAATTATGGTATATGAAACGTCAAACTACGAAAAGCAATCCCATCAAATATAAAACCTTATGTGAATCTAGCGAGATGTTGTTTTTTTTAAGACGGAAAATTCGAATTTCCTTATCAAATGTCGCTGCCGCTATCTGGTGGGAACGCGTACGATTATAAAGGTATCTATTTGACACCACTTTCAATTACATTGTTTACGTATTTTTTCCCAGAATCAAGCTCTTGTCTTTGTTATTATTGTTGATAATAATCTTAAGGGTTTATACATTAGCTTTCATTTCAATGGAATTTTTTCCGTGGGTGAACTATTTTTCGTTGTGCGTTCTAATCCAGCTTGTGTTTAGTTCATTTTTCCTCTACGACTTCGTCGTCCCTCCTGAAAAAGATGTTTTGTTAGGTTGTGTCGTAGTTGCCAGCGAGGCTTTGATATCTGCGCATTTCGGTCCGATACATTCGGGTTCAACACAGCATTGTTGTAGATCCAATTGCCTTTCATCTTCATCACCATTCTTTTAGCAAGGATACATGGTTGCAGCCTGTTTCCAGGGTAGTAACTTGGAAGCTTAGTGTGGTTTTTGATAGCTTCAGCTCGCTGACTCTGACGCAAATAGTCAGCTATGAATCGCGAGTCGATGATTGATATCACCTTGGTGCATGGATCTTCATAAAAATATACATACATATATAAAGAACTCCTTCAGAGGATACGAGTATCTATCAATATGCATTCTGTCCTGTTGGTCTACACGTGTAGCTGTTCCATAAGGAACATGCATCTAAACCCACATAAACATATATAAACATACATTTTACACACATGCACATATAGACAGACACACGTTCTTACTGATATTTCTTTTGGTTCCACCCATCGTGTGTCCTTAACGCGTCCTGTTGAAAATAGTAAACATGCGAAATTAGCAATATATGGTCCATCTGTTTACACAGCTTGTGGTAGACTCGATCACTTGCCTCTTCTCCTGCCTGTATTAGCTCTGCTTGGATATCATCACATCCTGGAGACTTTCCCTTTTTTAGGCTTTTGATTGCTGAGCGTACTTCCTCCAATGTTAGTTCTTCTTCTTCTTCTTCGTACGCAGTCAGACAGTAACCATTATTTTTTTCGAAAAAAGCAGCGGTCATCCTGAGGCTGTCGACACTGCCATAGAGTTTGTCTAGTGTTGCCACTGGTGATGGCCACATCTGCTCTCTCTGATCCTCGTATGTCGGGCAGTTTTGCAGAAAATGCTCAACGGTCATTTTGCCGGTACCACACAAGCATTCGTCGGTGCCACCTATCTTCAATTTGTTGAATTGGTGGTACCTCAGTCTATTGTGGCCAGTGCGAAGTCTGAAGACCACGACCTGCTTTCTTCTGTTAAACTGGTAATAGGCATCGTTTTTGGTGTAGCCAGCATGTTCGGTTTCCCATTTGGTCATGTATCTAGCTCTAATAAGCCGTTTTGACTCTTCGAATGTCATACTAGTATCTGGTTGTGGTAGTTTTGCACCTTCTTTTGCCAGTCTGTCTGCCTCCTCGTTGCCTTGGATGTTGCAGTGAGATGGAACCCACTGTACCACTACCCTTTTCTCCAATGTTAGTTCAGATTATTTCTCATCCTTTACTAGGATTGTAACTGGGAGCTTTGTGTTATCTATATACATGGTTCTGGAGTACTATCTCCATCTATTCAGTATGTATTTGGTTTCTGTTAATGTGTTATCCTCTTTGTCATTGAAGACATACGGAACTGGTCGGAATTCCATTGTCAGTGTTCTTATCGCCTTAAAGGCGTCTCTCCCCCTGCTTTGTTGCTGTTGGTTTTCAGTGGCCAAAATCATGGAAGAAATCAATTTATATTCCCCTCCCCAAAAAGGCAGCCTGACGCTGTGCACGGACTACCGAAATATCGCGCCGATCAGCCACGCTAGCAAGATATTCTTGCGAATCCTGTTTAAAAGGATATAGAAAAGGTTTGAATCTGAAATTCATGTAGTCCAGGCAAGTTTTAGGAAAGACAGAGAGACCAGGGACCACATATTCAATATGATGAATGTCTACGAACAGTGTAGAGAGTTAAATGTAGAGCTGTATACATGTTTCATTGATTACACCAAGAGCTTCGATAACAATCTGTGGGCAATCATGAAGGAAATGAGGTTTCATGTACATATTATTCATCTCATTGAAACATTAAACCAAGATCAACAAGCCGCTGTCCGAGTATCTGGGCAAACACCAGATTGGGTTCAGTACAAAAATGATGTATCATCTCACCTTATCAATACAACATATATGCGGAATGTATAATGAGAAATTATCGAGAAGACTAGAACATTGACAGTTTCGACACATTTACGATTAGCGGGTACGAGATTGCAGAGTTGCGAAACGCAGACGACACAGTGAATCTATCAAGAAGGGCAGAAGGACTAGTGCAGCTAATTTCAGCCGTAAATGGACACAGTTGAGATCAAAACCTATAGCAGTATATGATATAGATCTAACTTACATATGTGTCTGATATATCCAGTGGCGTTCCTATAATATTGTATGTACTGCACGTGCCCCAGAAGCCATATTTAAAAGGGACAGGTGAGGTGGGAGGCAACACTGAAAAGTTGTATTAAAGTCAGACAAGCCGTCCTCAAGAGTTAAAAATAATTTTATTCCGATGTATGATCTGTCTTTGATTAGCGATACTGACAAGTACTACGATGGCCAGATTGTTATACGACGTATTTAGTAGCAAGTACATTGCAGTGAGCTTCAATGCCGCATATCTCATAATGTCACTGCTAGCTGCCAAGCCGAAGCATAACCCTTCCCCAGGGCAGATTAGGAAAGTCGTCTTCAGTTGAGTGTTGAATAATGTTCTTATTAAACAATGTCATTCCCTGGTATTGTTTTGAATTACGACACTTCCTTAATCAACTTGGTGGGAGTATGTGCATTCGAGCAAGATATAATGATAGTCACATGTTTTTGGAACCATCAGAGCTCTTAACGTGCTCATCGCTTATTCAACACAAAGGTGGGCAGCACAATGACAGAAGCAGTGGTCAGTAAAAAAGTACTTTGAGAAGATATTTCAAGTTAACAGACAGTGAAAGAAACACTTGTGAAACTAGAAGTGACGACAGGACAGCAGAATAATTGAGCGTTGAGTTACGATTTTCTGACTCGTAGTGCTCATTCGCATTGATCGTATTGAAAAGAGACTGCAGGATTATAATATAAACTTCCGCGATGCTACTCTGGATTTGAAAACCTTTCGAGATGAATTTGTTGATTAAAGAGAAGTTTTGGTCAGTTAGTCACTCAAAGTACTTTGTCTCCGTTTAAAGATTATAATATTGACGCCAGAGACATGAAAGAAATGAATAGCTGATGAGAGCTCGAGATACGCTTGGTTAACAAACAGACAATGAGAAAATGGGGAAAAACATGACGGAAATACTCAACCGTCTTAACCAAGAAATGGACAAATTGTTCGCTCGCTTACCACGTCAGTGACGTTATGAATTAGTTTCTTTTAAATGCCGGGTGATTGTGTTTCAGTAGCGAGATGAAGAAGGAATGGGACAAATAGTAGACGAATTGTAAAGCTTTATGAAGGAATGTTTAATCGCAGAATGCTGCTATCATCTCTGGCCAAAATGAAAATATCAAGACCTAAAGAACTTACCAAATATATTCTTCATAAAGATGGAGATTGACTATTTTCGTCAATCTTCGCATTGTTATTCATCATCATCATCATCATCATCATCATCAGTCTCGTAACCTGAAAGGTATTTGAGGCCCCAATACTTCTTGTTGGACCAGTTACCGCCACTCCAATCGGCTTTTGTACCAGAATATTTGTTCTAACTATGGACTTTCCCGTTCACTCTCTCATGCTGTCTTCCCATCTCTTTTTCTGCCTTCCTCTCTTGGTCAACCCAACCGATCTTGAAACATGCCCATGCCATGTGAGCACGCGTGCTTTTACCCCAGTCAATAGGTCTTTATATTGGCCGACCTCTCTCTTAACAGTGTCCCAAACAGCCTTATTCGTGACATGACCTAGATACGAAATGCCAAGGATTCGGCGTAGACATCTCACCTTCATTGGACAAATTCTTCGCTCAAGAACCGCTGTCAGAGTCCATGTTTCGCACGCGTACAGGTACATGGAAGTGACAAATGGATACATTAAACTCACTTGGATTTCAGGTTGACGCTTTTATCCCTCCATAGGGGCCTTAGTTAGATCAGAGTGGTCATGGTCATCGCTGTTCTTGCCTGAATCACACATGTGTCTGGCCAGGAATTATAAACATTAATGCCAACTTTAGCTATTCAGAAAATGAAAACGATTGTTAGATGGGGAGAGGGCATTGCTTGTGATTCTGATAATCCTGGTATTAGAACAAATGTATGCTAAATGTCAGGTGGGCATAGGTCATCTTTTTAAGTCGACCCCGAGATATAAGAAAAGACACTACAACAATCGACATGGAAACATTTGATGAAAACTTCGAACAACACCAGAATAAGTAGAAGGTTGTATTATTCACAGAAAACCATACTACAAATTTAACTTACCTTCAACACGCGAAATACAACTGCACAGCTGTGTTTTTCGATCCAACTGTAACGCATCACAAGAATAGATCTTGTTCCACGCATATGAGTGAGCAACTGCTTTTAAATCAATAATGGATGGAAGTCCAGCTGTATTATAAGTACGGGCTTATCCGTTCAATGTTTACCAGTTTCGCAGAAAGCGTGCGATGTGTGTGATTTTCCCATCTTTTATGCGAAATTACGTTGTCAATACCACAAATTCTGTCAGGTTGCGTCAGGACATGTCAACAATTGTTTTGGTGTTAGGGTATGTGTGCGCTACTCTGCTTCCTCTGCCATGGGGGGGGGGGGGGGGGCTTCCGTTTTACCAATTGTCCCAAACCTGTGACACCTAGACCGCACTCACCAACATATTTCACATAACTGTTGTCTGTACACCCTGTATGGCAGACTTATCTCCATTAGCACTAATTATTTAACCTCACACGAAAAAAATAATTTAAACACGAAAACTTATTCTTACACACACATAAAAAAACAGTTATTAATTTATTGGTATAGCTGGATATTTTTTTTTCTGGTCATCTTATTTCTCTAATCCCCAAGGCGGTGTGCGTTGCACTATGGTTTTTTTTGCGCCTTTCGGCCCAGTGCATCCGACTTCGGCATGCATTTCATGTAAGGGTCTGCTTCCTCCTGCATTTCTAACGGTTTGCTTCCCGGTGGAAACGGCTGGTGCTGAGATGGGGAGTGAATCCAGCACCTTCGGGTTGTGAGCCGTGTCACTTAACCACTAGGCCACACGGTTTTAACGTCACTGCATATGATTACATGAATTATATTATAATCCATCATTATCTAAATTCTCTTATCAAAGGGTTCCGATACTTAGCCAGATGGTTGCCCAGGTTCTAAACGTAGTTCTAACCTTGATCATCATCTAGGCTTTTCTATCAACATCATCTACTATCTAACTAATATTTTGAGTAGCGGTTCTCTTCTCCTGTAGAGTGTCTGACGTTCTTGCAGCTTCAATCTTGCTAGTTTCCACTGTGGAATAAAGAACTAGGATTCGTGTGATGGGATGTGATCCCTGGTGTTCGTTTACACTTTTTTCTGTCATAGGGTTCTGCACACCCTTCTGACAACGTAGGAGACTTCGACCTGTTTTTAGACCCACTGACGTTCGACAGATACTTACCATAGTTAAGTAACAGTATCGCCGAAAAACAGTTTAGTGCAGTCTTTTAATTCACGGATATTCTGGCACTCATTATGTATTGTCTGGCTGACCTGAAATCCAACCACTTATAGAGATTACGCAGCGAACTTAGTTAAGTGTATCCTGCCAAATTTGCATTCAAATCTAACCAGCATTACTTTCTATGTGTCTCCTTAAACTCCGTCTTCTTCGCAACTGTCGCTGAGAGCTAATCACGTATTCCTAATGTCTCCACGTCTTGGCAACTCGTATGACAGTTTTTGTGGCCTGACCACCACTACGCCAGAGCTTAATTTTTGGATCACCTCTCTCTATCTTAAAAATGTCCATACGCACATTAATTCTTGGACAATTCGCCACTACCGGACTAGTGCATCTGCTAATGTCTCCACCATCCTTTTGAATCATGCCATTCGCTACAATTCCAACTTTACATGTTTGGACCATCCCCAAGTTTAACGTGCTATGAACACGTGGCCAACATTTTGAAAAAAAACGTACTAAATTTCATTTAGCCAACTTTTCCTTTGACTTGATTTCAGATAACGGAAAGGTATATTTAGGAATCAGGCAGTTCGAGATGGCCGATTCTTCTTCTTCTTCTTCTTCTTCTTCTTCTTCTTCTTCTTCTTCTTCTTCTTCTTCTTCTTCTTCGTACGCAGTCAGACAGTAACCATTATTTTTTCGAAAAAAGCGGCGGTCATCCTGAGGCTGTCGACACTGCCATAGAGCTTGTCTTGCAGTTCCACTGGTGAAGGCCACATCTGCTCTCTCTGATCCTCGTATGTCGGGCAGTTCTGCAGCAGATGTTCAGCGGTCATTTTCCCGGTACCACACGGGCATTCGTCGGTACCACCTATCTTCAATTTGTTGAATACGTGGTACTTCAGTCTATTGTGGCCAGTGCGAAGTCTGAAGACAACGACCTGCTCTCTTCTGTTAAGCTGGGAATAGGCATCGTTTTTGGTGTAACCAGTATGTTCGGTTTCCCATTTGGTCATGTATCTGGCTTTGATAAGCCGTTTTGACTCTTCGTACGTCATACTAGTATCTGTTTGTGGCAGTCTTGCACCTTCTTTTGCCAGTCTGTCTGCCTCCTCGTTGCCTTGGATGTTGCAGTGTGATGGGACCCACTGTACCACTACCCTTTTTGGTGCGGACTGCTGGCATAGTTGACAGAGTACTGCTCTTAAGTCATTAAGCTGAGTGTTTTTCTGGCTTTTTAGCGCTGTGACTACGGCCTGAGCATCTGTAAGCAGGACTGTATGGCTTTCATTTTCTTTATGTGTCACCATTTCTTCCACTGCCGCCCTCGGTGCCTCTGCCTCCGCTCTGAAATTGCTTGTGTACTTACCAGTAGCGAATGACAGTATTATTTGTCTGCCATTTGGTAGGTTCAGGAATGCTCCTGCCCCTCCATTCTGTGTAGTGTTTGTTACAGAACCGCCGGTGTATGCATGGGTCCAGTCCATGCTTGGGTAGTTTTTCGATATAAAGCTTAGGGTAGTATCTCTTCTTTCTTTTTCAGTCTGGAAGTTTTTGTTTCCAATACCTGGTATATTTTCTACCACCTCTGGAAATATATTCTGCCTCCAGGTAGGTTATCGTACAGTAGTGATGGGCTTTGGTGTTGTTAATGCGTTTATGGGATCTTCGTGCATCTTTGCTTTGGCTATTTCTGCAAAGTTTCTCCGCTTTAGTTTCCCATTTCCCAAATTATTTAGTCTCTGGTGCATTGGATGGTCAGTCAGTCTTCGGAGTTTCTCTGACTGCAGTTGGGCTCTGCAGTCTCTTCTATCGGTCATGGATTGCAGTTTTGTAATATTTTCAAGTTCTACAATTGGCGTTGACTTCATGCCTCCTGTTATAACTCTCATGGCTTGGTTTTGAAGTTTGCTAACTTTATCGAAATTCGCCTTTGCTGCTGTTGTCCATGCCGCAATGCCATACTCGAGAACTGGTCTCACTCTTCCAGTGTACAGTTTCTTTAGTATACTTTCGTCTGCTCCCCAACTTGTGCCAGCAAGTTTCCTCATGATTGCCATTCTTTCTCTGGTTCTCATTCGGTTTCTCTCGATCTGACTTTTCCATGTCATGCGCCGATCAAATGTGACTCCCAGATAGTTTGAGTTGTCGTTTGGCTGCAGGAATTTGCCATTTAAACTTAATTTGGTGTTTTGGGGTTTGAAGATGGCCGATTCAACTAACCTCTGTTTTGTTTGTTTGTTGTTTTCTTTTTTGTTCGCCGTCTTTGTCAATTCCCCAAGGCGGTGTGTGTTGCACTGTTTTCATTTTGCGCCTGTCGGTCAAGTGCATCCGACTTCAGCATGCATTTTATGTAAGGGTCTACTTCCTTCTGCATTCTCTAAGGGTTTGCTTTCCGGGGTAACCGCCGGTGCTGTGATTGGGAAGCGAACCCAGCATCTTCGGGTTGTGAACCGTGGCACTTAACCACTAGCCCATACCGTACCCAAACCTGTCTGAACTTTGACGATCTGTCTTTTTGTCTCCCCCATCCCATTGCTTCCTACCAAGTTACATTTAACTTGAGAAGGGGCGGAAGGCGTGTCAGTTGTGCCTTAAAACCAGTAGTTTCGAGCAGATAGGGCTCGAAAGTCTAGGAAGGCAGCTCATCTATGAGAAGGAAAGATTTGATTTAAAATCATCTGAACCCTTGCAGATAAGATACTGGACTATCCTTTCGGGTTTCGTCAGATATGGCTGTGCAACCTGTATGATGATTACTCTGAAAGTTGGTTGGCGTCTACCAAACCTGACAACCGACGATGTGCGAAGGAGCACACTCATATGACTTATCCTAGAGTCAGGAAAGACAACCTCAGCTGAGTATTGTAGCAGGGCAGACCAGGCCCTTAGCCTTGGTTGTCGGCTGGTCTAAGAGTAAAGCCACGACATGCGAACAGATAGAACATTGCTCTGCTGATCCGGTAGCTTCTGCAGCTTGTCTCGTTCTAAATGTATTGGTATCACCTTTCCCTTGGAGAAAACCAGGCAGACCGAGAGAGGGACCATACTGCATGTGCAACACATGGTCTCTATAATTCTACCGGGCTTTGTGCTAATAGCACAATTATTATCGTCTGACAAGACGAAAAGAGCCAATGATAATATATATATATATTTATATATATTTATATATATATATATATATATATATATATATATATATATATATATATATATATATATAAATATATATAACGACATTGGTCCCAGCACCGAACCATGTAGCACTCCACTATTTACTTCACACCATTCAGAGTACTTCTAATTTAAGTACACTCTCTGCCGTCTTCCGGTTAACCAATTTTAAATCAATTTGGCAACTTCGCCACCTATTCCATGTAATTTTAACGTTCTAAATAATCTTTTATGAGGTACTGATTAAGTAGATTAGCTGCCTCCCTAATCTTACTTATTATTTGTCCAATACTATCTATGAGATGACCTACTTTGTTTTCCGTTATTTGTTGATCTATGTTTGCTGATTAATTCACTATGTTTGCTTGTCTTAGTTCACTGTTTTATCTTGATAACACATCAGGCATTGACTGATCTAGAATCTAGAGAAGGAAGGTCTTGTTTGGCACACGCAGAGAAAACAATTGGACAAAGTGACCCCATTTGAGACGACAGTCAATCGAGAAGAATGGGTTTCACACTGGTTATATATGATTACCACAGAGACATCGTAACCCTCGGTAGGGAATACTTGAAAGAAGTGCAGCGGGAGAGCAGAGCTCGAGGTTAACAAGCTGATACTTGATATGCAGCACAGTGATGTTACCATGACATTTACCTATGGATAGATGTTACAAAGCGGGATATCTAGATGCAGTTTCTCAGTCAGAGGCCAGGTGGTCGCTGAGCAGAGCGGTTTATACAGAACAGCAGCATCCAATATGAGAAAGGAGACGAAAGCAGTGGCGGCAGCTGCAAGATGGCTATCTGGGATTTCTTTAACAGGGGCAGTCATTGTTTCAGTATGCTAATCCTTGCATCGGAAGGTACAGACGGGCTGGCTGAGGCATGTGTGGATGGCAGCTGTAGTGGTCTGCAGACGCTGGCATAGATCTATGTCCTGGTCATTCTGAGGTTCAGGGTAACGAAAGGGCTGACATCCTAGTCTCACAGGCACCAATCTCAGGTACACTAAATATGGATTGGAATAACGTTTTGAAGTCTACCATTGACCACCTGACAGATGATAAGAACGCATTAAGTAAATCAGCAATTCGCAGACTACAGATCTTTGATATCAAACGATGTTCGAGCGAACTTGAGCGTAAGAGAGAACGGAGCAAAAGTGTGTACAACCAGTAAGCTGAGGGAACCATCAACACCCTTCGCCATTTACTGAGAGAGAATGAGCAACTTTGGATATGTTTTGAGTGCAGTTAAGTTGATTCTTAGGAAGAGACCATAACAATACTATTTTCTATGTTACTGTTTTTTCGTGTTCCTATCCCCTAACAAATACCTTTACCTCGCAGAAACGCAGCTAGACGTCTGCTAATATATTATATAGGTTAAACTATGTTTCAGTTAACATTTTGGAGAGTTTCAATAAAATTGAAAATTGACATTTTTAACAAAATTGATTAGGACGAAACTCACTAGACCGATACATAAAGTGCCGTTCTATTATTAACATAGCCCAATCTCGTTTCTATTCTCAAATTCAAGTTCTAAAACTAATCCCTTTTCTCGTAGGACCATCTTTTTCAAGCTGTAAGACTACTATTTCGCAGAATTTCAAATAACTTCAATGTTTATCGAAGCCCAGTAAATCCAGGGGTGACATAGATGAGCGTCAGAATTTAAAAAATGTCAGTTTTTAATTAGGATTCTTCATCTAGTTTATCGAAGCATACATATTGCTTTAATGATAGCCAAATGTTCCAGATTCGTTTTCTACTTTTGGCCCCATGGCAAAATTCGTTCACGTAGAAATTGCTGCGTTAATCTTCGATGTTTCTTCGAGTGATGCCCGAAATTTTCTGCAATTTCTTTAAAATTGGTAGCCAGACTATTAACCTGATTAATATCAACAATGTTTTGAACGCACTTTGTCGGAATGATTCGATAGGATTCGATATAAACACTCCAAACTAAGTGGCTATGACGTAAGTCAGAAAATTGAGTACTTGGTAGTAGTTCGAGTTTTTAGGTTACTTGTCTCCCCTTTCTCATTCTCATTTTCTCCACAATTCCTAGAAGCTCTTTGATGTTATGTCGATTAATAGTTTGTCTGGTCAGCTATTCGTTATCAACGTTTCGTGAAGTTATTTTCCTCTACGTGTATATGGCAGTTTATAGTTTGTTGTACATAATCGATATCATTGCTATCTAGCAGACTTTCTCAAGAATTAGCGAATGGTTGGTTCGTGTAGTCTTACTTTCATAAACGCATGTCTATTCCTTCAGACGCCATTCCTAGCTTGATCAGCATTTGTTGTCAATCGCATGCAATTTCTCTATTGCTGTAGCATCATCAATGGTTAATCATTGATGTAATACAACATTCCTCCTTCCCTTTAATCAATATGTAATGTGCCAATAATGATGATTCTACAGCCAACGTTAGCTCATTTATTGCAATAAATCCCAGCATCACTAGGACAATATAGCCGCACAAACCAATGAAGGCTAATGCTTCTGTGTGATGAGAATCTATGGAATGGAAAGTTAGCAAATCAACATGACATCGTGAATGAGAGTCGGAGTGAAAAGCAGTTGCAACATGTTCCTATCACAGCAAAGGGATGGGGGCTTCAGTCTACCCAAATGGGTACCTTACTTACAATTGTGAAAGCAATGCAGCGAGGATGGAAACTGGCCATTCCAACGTATAAATAGAGGACATCTACTTTAACACATGTCTAACACTTTATCTCCGACGTACCCGCCTTCCCCACCCCCGTTTATGTCATTCCTGAAGCATCAATATTTATATATTTGCTGTAGGGTGAAGGTCGTTTCTATAAAAGACTGCCGTGACCCAAGAAGTGCTAGGTAAAGGTCAAGGTGAGTCCCGTGGCAACAATCACTGCATGGGATGAAGATAACTCTTCGTGGACAAGCCGCAGCCTGTGTAGGAGGGGTTGTCAGTTCCTTCTCTGTTGTTCATACCTTGACCAACTCAGTGGTCTCGAGGCAAAGTGTCCGCCTCGGGTGCCTATGGTCGCAGGCTCCTATCAGGGTGGAGACCGGGATTTGTTCACGTTGATCCTTTGGTACAAATGCATCTGATCTGTGGTTAGTGAAATGGGTTTCCTGTGTTCAGTGTCGAGCACGTTAAACATTCCTTAACAGTTAGAAAAAGAAAAGACTAGACTTAGCGGCCACTACCCGGATAAAATTAAAATTGAAAGTTAAATCTAACCAAATTATTTGTAAGTTCCCCCTGGCATAGTAAGCTGCAGGAAGTTTCAAATACCTACTAGGGATAGCCGATAGCTTTCGGTTACCTGACCTGGCAACACACATGACAAGCGAACTACGATAGACAGCGGAGGAACTGCTATTTGGTGTTCGCCTGGTTTAACAAACGGCATAATGCATGATCCATTGAATTTATGGAATGTGTGCCTCCCCCCCCCCCTCTCTCTCTCCTCTTCAATCACCTAAACCCCTCCCCGCCCCCAACTCCCTACCCCTACCCCCGCCCATTACTCACGGTTGGTAGGCAAACAACTATTTGGCGAAAACAAAATTAACAAAATCGATCTGTCCTTGCATCATCACTGTCAGTTTGCAGATAAAACTGCCATAGAGCTTGTCTAGTGTTGCCAATTGGTTTAACACCTGTCGGTCTATTTTATGGTGAATGTCCACCGTGGAAAAGGCCAAATCTGGAGTAGAGGTGATATGCCATGTTCTAGAATAGAAGCTAGGGCTATCCTCCGGCCTATTGATTAGATAGAGATTTGTGTCTATCTCGCAATCGTCCACTTCGTCACCTCTGCTGTCTGTGTCCGTGTATCCCCATCTCTTCGAGTGGATGTTGAATTCTCAAACTACTATGCAGTTGGAGTCTTTGACTTCCATACTCGAGAGCGATAGGTCTTTGTTTGGTGGTCCGTACAGGTTGAAGATGCAGATCTTTGTCTCTTGAGCCATTATGTCAACTCCTACAATGTGATGTGGTGTTCATTGAATAACTGCATCGTGAAAGAGAACCTCCCTGGCATCATATTTGATGCGTCATAGACAGAAGCGACAAGTTGAAATATCTCGGAATAACATTTAACCGCAGCCTGTCATATAAGTACCACGTCGACCAAACTATACAAAGATGCAAGAGAGGACTGGGTGCACTCAAGATAATGGTAGCTGCCAAATTGGAACAACGGCTGCTATTCATACTCTATCGCCAGTTGATTATCTCGGTCATTGATTATGGATTGGGTATACTCACCCTGTCAAGATCAGTGTGACATGCTGGAACGAATCCAAAATGAATGAATTAGGTTGCACCAGAGATACCCCGATAATAAACATGAGGTACATGCTGGGACTGCCATCCGTAACATCCAGGCATAAAGTGGCACAGGCTACAGCTTATATGCGAGTCATAGCGGACACCAGGCACCCACTGTACAATGACACTGCAGGCATCAAGTGAACCAAAATCAAAAGAGAGATGTCATGGAGGGCACAGACAGAACGACCTATAGGAGAGGTGACTGCAGTCGAGACGATGGTCAAGGGAGAGGAATGGGTCCACACTGGGGATACACTAACAGAGTACCACAGGGTCATCATAACCATGGGCAGTGAATGTAGGAAGGGGCGAAGTAGCTAGACAAAGCTCTAAGTCAACCAGATGATAGGCGCCAACACGCATGAAAGTGATACCATCATATACACTGATGGGTCGGTGCAAAGTAGTGGAACATCAGACTGGTGTTTCTCGGCTAGAATAAATGACCGGATCGTTGCTGAACGAAGTGGCGCATACGAGACTGCCACATCAAATATGAGAATGGAGATGAAGGCGGTGACTGAAGCTCTGAGGTGGCTGTCTGAGACATTTTCAACAGGAGCAGTCATCGTGTCAGACTCTCAAACACTACTTCGGAAGGTGCAAAATGGGTTACTACGACATGAGTGGATAGCAGCGCTGGAGACCTCAAAACTCCAGGGGCTGGTGTGGATCTACTATTCTGGTCATGCCGGGGTTCCGAGCAACGAGCGAGCACCCATAACAGGCACAGTTGACATGGATAAAGGTGACATAGTGAAGGTTATCAAGGACCACCTGCTGGAAAACGAAACTGCTTTGGATGAGTCTCCAAGGCAACAGGCTGCGGCACTTTGGAATCAAATTAGGATTCAGTGGATCAGGGAACTTGAGAGGACGAAACAGGAAGGTGTACAACCAACATGCTACAGGCACCATCAGCATCCACACTTTGCGCCATCTGCTGAGAGAGACTGAGCACCTATGGATATGTCCGGAGTGCAGTGAAGTCGACTCCTAGAACAGAACAGAACAGATTCAAATATGCGCACACCGGCACCTGCTGCGGGCACCTCGAGCCCACTGAGTCTCCATTGAGCAATTAATGATGCTATTAATTAGCCGCATTACTGAACTTTTTTTGAAACATTGCCTTCATTAAGAAAATGTGAGGCTCTGTTGCCTTCGCTAATTTACAAGTTTTTAAATGTTGGCATGAGATTGACTAATGACTGAAATATCTCGATTATTTTCTGAATTCAGCGGTTTGGCTAGCTATTTCCTAATCACAAAATAGACATTCTGGTGTTGATCTATCTTTACCACCACACCATGAGAATCATAGACTTTAATAACCATATACAAATCAACGATTTATTTTACTTCTATGACATCATTTTTACCCACAAGGTAAGCTGTTTCATCGTAATCACTCATATTTCCACCAGTGCTTTCCCTTTCGACTTTTACCACTAAAAAGTTCATATTTTATTTTCTATACGATTATAGCGCCTCCATCTTCAGTGTAAGACCAACATAATGTTCATAGTTGTAAAATAATTATAACTATATCAAGGTGCATGTAGAAACATTATCAACACACATCTACAGTACCAATTGAAATAATGATAATAAGAATGAAAAGGATGCACAGAATATCAATGAACTACAAGCCAACAATGATCGGGACATTCCACATTCAATGATGCCAGTTCATCTGAGCCAGTTTAACATTACAGATCTGCCATCGCATAAATAAAAACATATACATATACACACATACATACACACACACATACATACACACATACACGCATACACCACACACACAGACACACACTTATAAGAGTATAAAATTACACAAATGCTCACAGTCATGACTAACGAAATATTTGTTCTTACAGTTGACAATTTCTTTTCATGTTAACGGTCTATCCAATTATATATTGTGTCTGAAAAAAGATTTAACTTTAAATAAAGAAAATACATCCTGAAGTGCTGCGTAGAATGCGAGCACATAGTGGAAGCCCAAAGATTTTTCAGAACGACGATTGACAGAGATCTGCCCTTGCAGAACACCATAGACACACGTTCTAAAAAAGCACAAATGTTCAAGCAGTCCACAAGTTTCGTTTCGGAGGAACGCAGTGGTGCATAAGCAGAACAGAGGAGAAACGGAAATAGTAACTTACCAACAGTGTCCAGGGAAATATGTTAGCCAAGTGGCTCGTGGGATGCTGACCTGTGGTTTCAGATTCGACATGGCACAAGGTTGAGTTGATAGGTTTTCTCTGTGGTTAGAACAGAACCAGTATTTTATTGATTACTTTCCGTGGCAGAAAGACGTTTTCCGTAAACCAGCTTCCTTTTTTTGGTGCCTTATGGCTAGTTGCCCTGCCAGCCAATTTCTAAGCAACAACAAGGAAGGCCGTCCAAATCTTGCTTCAACAATATAGAATGAACCTGCTCTTGTTAATAATAATTGTTGTTGTTAGTGACAGCTTATTCTTTTAAACTGTGTTTAAAAAAGAAAGTATTGCATCGTGTATTCTAGAGTTGAGATCTGCCGTCAAGGTGTATATGAAGAGAAATAAAGGTTGCCTTGAATGGGGATGTCGCTGTATACGACGAAATGGATATACATCTTCGTCTCTTAAGTAGCATGCCGGTTTTCTAACTACTCGACCACGCGTCAATTTTATACTGAATAAAGCAGCGGAAATTAATCATACAATCAAATTATGCATGTCCGCTCCCAGTGGAGCATAGAGCCTAAAAAAATGCACGTCAGTTCTTCATGTCACCCATTCCAACTCTGCCTACGTCTTCCATGTTGCTTTTGTTGTTGTCCCACTCTCTTCTCGTCGACTGTTTATGTCTGTCTTCTCGTCGACTGTTTATGTCTGCCTTCTCATCAACTGTTTATGTCTGCCTTCTCATCAACTGTTTATGTCTGTCTTCTCATCGACTGTTTATGTCTGTCTTCTCATCAACTGTTTATGTCTGTCTTCTCATCGACTGGTTATGTCTGTCTTCTCATCGACTGGTTATGTCTGTCTTCTCATCGACTGGTTATGTCTGTCTTCTCATCGACTGGTTATGTCTGTCTTCTCGTCGACTGGTTATGTCTGTCTTCTCATCAACTGTTTATGTCTGTCTTCTCATCAACTGTTTATGTCTGTCTTCTCATCGACTGGTTATGTCTGTCTTCTCATCGACTGGTTATGTCTGTCTTCTCATCGACTGGTTATGTCTGTCTTCTCATCGACTGGTTATGTCTGTCTTCTCATCGACTGGTTATGTCTGTCTTCTCATCGACTGGTTATGTCTGTCTTCTCATCGACTGGTTATGTCTGTCTTCTCATCAACTGTTTATGTCTGTCTTCTCATCGACTGGTTATGTCTGTCTTCTCATCAACTGTTTATGTCTGTCTTCTCATCGACTGGTTATGTCTGTCTTCTCATCAACTGTTTATGTCTGTCTTCTCATCAACTGTTTATGTCTGTCTTCTCATCAACTGTTTATGTCTGTCTTCTCATCAACTGTTTATGTCTGTCTTCTCATCAACTGTTTATGTCTGTCTTCTCATCAACTGTTTATGTCTGTCTTCTCATCGACTGGTTATGTCTGTCTTCTCATCAACTGTTTATGTCTGCCTTCTCATCAACTGTTTATGTCTGTCTTCTCATCAACTGTTTATGTCTGTCTTCTCATCAACTGTTTATGTCTGTCTTCTCATCAACTGTTTATGTCTGTCTTCTCATCAACTGTTTATGTCTGCCTTCTCATCGACTATTTCCCACTGGTCCACGTTAAGTACTTTATTAGACGTTTTACATCCCACTATTTAGCACAGCCACTCATTGACTTTGGACCTTTTTCGTTGTAGTTTTCGTTGTTCTAAAAGCCACAGATCTATATATAGTACATTAGATTTGGACATCTGTATTTCTGTGGCGGACAACTTCTTTCCATTTCCAGAAATTCTCGAAAGCAATGAAAGCCTATTTTTCCTTGTTGTATTCATGTGAAATCTCTTATCTTTACCTCTCACTACGACTGTATTGCTACCCAGATACATCAATTATTCCGCCTACCGTAGTATAATCTCCCTTAACACAATGTGATTGTCGTTTTGCGCCTTTATTCAAATAACCTTTGCTTTATCCTCTGTTTAACTTCAGACCCAATGTTTGTGACTATTCATTCGTTTTCCTTCTACTTTTTTGTTATAGTTGTTAGGCAGAATAGCTAAAACATAAACAACATCTAGATCATCAAATCGTTGTCTTAAATTCTAATAAATTCCATTGTTGTTGGTTGAACTTGTGTTTCTCCTAATCCATTCATTACCCGGCAGAAAATGAATGGTATTAAGAGACATCGCTGTTGCACACAATGTTTAATCTGTTAAGGTCAAATAGCTGAACTTCAAGTGGATCTTTACATTAAATATCGTCATGGCTGTCTTCAGAGCAGCGAGAGAAATAGCTAAAATAAGAATAACCATAACACTGTTAAAGTATGCGCATCCCACAAATAGAGAGAAAGTGGTTTCATAGGCTATCAAGGTTAAAAACTCTAGGTGACGAATGCACCTTTCTGCAATAATGAAATGAGTTAGAAGATTAAACCAAAGTAGACAGCCTTTGAAAAATGTCTTCATTGTTCTGATCTTTCTTACCTTGATTGCTGGTGAAGCTATGGGATAAAGATGTCGCAACATATAAAGACACTTTTTTATTTTCCTACTTCCCTGTCATCACGTTTAGACCATACACACGAAATAATCTCCCCGTCGGCCAGTATAGACTGCACACATGTTAACTCCCTTGTCAACGTATACAGACAACATACAAGCTAACTCCCCTGTCAAAACGCATAGGCCATACCCTCGATATAATGTCCCCGTCGTCCAGTACAGACCGAACACAAATTAACGCTCTTGTCATCACATTCAGACTAAATACACGATTTAATCTCCCCTTCATCCGGTATAGACCACACACAAGTTAACTCCATTGTCATCCCGTGCAGAGCACACACAAGTTAACTCCCCTGTCATCCTGAACAAAACACACACAAGTTAACTCCCTTGTCATCATGTGCAGACCACACACAAGTTAACTCCCCTGTCATCATGTAAAGGACATACACACAATTTAATCTTCCCGTCAACCCGTACATACCACACACTAGTTAATGCTGCTATCATCACATATTTACCAAACACGACGATATAATATCTCCTTCGTCCAGTACAGACTAAACACAAGTTAACTCCCTTGTCATCAGGTACAGACCACATACACGATATCATCTCCCCGCCGTCTAGTACAGACCGAACACAAGTTAACGCTCTTGTCATCTCATTTAGACCAAACGCGATTTAAAATCCCATTCGTCCCCTACAGACCACACAACAAGCTAACTCCCCTGTCATCATGTACAGACCACCCACACACAAGCTAACTCATCTGTCTTCATGTACAGACCACACACAAGTTAACTCTTGCTATATCATGTACAGACCACACACAAGTTAACACCCTTGTCATCATGTACAGACCACACACAAGTTAACTCCCGCTATATCCGGTACAGACCACACACAAGTTAACACCCTTGTCATCATGTACAGATTGCACACAAGTTAATACCCTTGTCATCACGTATAGGGCATACACACAATATAATCTCCCCTTCGTCCTGTGCAGATTGCACACAAGTTAACTCCCATGGCATAGATATAGGTCATACACACAATGTAATCTCCCTTTCGTCTCGTACAGATTGCACACAAGTTTCTGTCCTGTACTCAAATTTGCCGACGACCAAGCCATCGGGGGAGAATCAATAGCAACGCTGCAAATGCTACTAGAACAAATTAACAGCACAGTCAAAGAGTTTGGCTTGAAAATACACATCGAAAACAAAGACTTTGGTAATAGCCCGGCACAATATAGGCAGATAAATATTATCATCAATTGCCAAATAATCGAATACAAACAGAAGTTGAAATATTTAGGGCAAATCATCACAGAAAGTGATATATTAAGGGCAAACCATCACAGATGTTTATATAAATAGGGCAAACCATTACAGAAGTTTATCTAATTTGGGTAAACCATCACAAAAGTTTATATAATTTTTGCAAATCATCACAGAAGTTTATTTGATTAGGACAAACCATCACAGAAGTTTATATAATTAGGGCAAACCATCGCATAAGTTTATATAATTTAGGCAAACCATCACATGGGTTTAAATGATTACGACAAACCATCACATAAGTTTATATGATTAGGGAAAACCATCACAGAAGTTTATATAATTAGGGCAAACCATCATAGAAGTTTATATGATTAGGGTAAACCATCACAGACTATGCTGACAATGAGACATAAAGTAAGACAACGGGTGAACTGGCAAAAACGTGTTTCAGACAACAACACAAATAACTAATTTAGAAAAAAATATCAAGATAGAGATGAGGACAAGAAGCTACTCAATGACGGCCAAATGATATAGAGCTGAGGACAAGAAGCCACTCAATGACGGCCAAATGATATAGAGCTGAGGACAAGAAGCCACTCAATGACGGCCAAATGATATAGAGCTGAGGACAAGAAGCCACTCAATGACGGCCAAATGATATAGAGCTGAGGACAAGAAGCCACTCAATGACGGCCAAATGATATAGAGCTGAGGACAAGAAGCCACTCATTGACGGCAAAATGCACTGAAAGGGGCTGAAACATGGACCAAAACTTTAGAAAAACGCTTATCGGAGAAAGATAAAAGTGAGTTGGATAGAAAAAAGATCCAACGACAATGTCATCACTGAAGTAGGTTCAGGAAGACCCATTTTGAAAATATTTTGACTGCGACACATTTTGAAAATGATACAGAAACGAAGATTGAGTTGACTGGGACACAATATGGAATGTAAAAGTATTCTACAGGATATTCTATCAGGCAAAATTCAAAGTAAAAGAATGAATGGTGTGACCATAGATCACCTTCACAAATAATGCATGCAGACCCAATGAAGCCCAAAGATGTGGTGAAATTAACGAAGCTGCAGTGGATAGGGTCACATGGAGACACGTGCTATGATAAACCGTACAATCACTATTAGATCTGTTCAACGAAATACTGATGATGATGAGACGTGTGCGTTGCTCTCATATCTGCACACGATTCCTGTGTTCAATAACGTGGGACCAGAGTACCTGCATCCTGAGTTACCTCCAATCGTCTTGATTTACGTCTTGCCACTGATCCAATGTAGCTTGGAACCAGAAAGTACGATTGATGACCAGAGTAGTGTTTTTCTTATTATAATCCAAATACAGCGCCAGTTACACCATCAAGACAATACTGTCCAATGATGTCGCAGTCATCGGTAGCGATAGACAACTACCTTTTCTTTTTATTTCTAACTAATGATGAATGAAGAGCCATTAGTCAAACACTGCACACTTGAATGACAAGCATCACACCATCTTTGGGAACATTCAGCTGGAACTACGTCTCCAGTTCAATAGCCAAGTCCTGGACGTCAGAAAAACGTGCGGGTATGAAATCATGCCCCATCCACGCCGAACGAAGCACCTGGTGACTTCTTCCTGTTCCCAAACACAAAGAATCCGCTTCATTGGCTTCAGTATTTTATTTTAGGAGGTCTGATACTTCAGGTTGCGATGTTCTGTACGTCATTGTGCGAGGTGTCAGTCTTCATTGTGCCAGGTTTCCGACTTCATTTTGCGAGGTTTCAGGCTTCATTGAGCCAGATTTCAAACGTAATTGTGCGATGTCTCAGGTTTTATTGTGCGAGGTCTCAGATTTCATTGTGCGATGTCTCAAACGTTATTGAGCGAGTTATCATACTTCGTTGTGCGATGTCTCATATCTTAAAGCTACCCTCAAAGCAGCAGTAAAAGCTTATGGCCTTAGAAAAGCCGGGGATTAAGACTGGTGGGGGGCAAATAGTCGGATATTGCAGCCTTTGTTTGACAGGAAAAAGGCAGCGCTACTAAGAAACATAGACCAAAGAACACGAAACACCCTCAGTGTATTGAACACACGAGAAAAGAAGTGAAATGGACAGCTAGACAGTGTGCAAATAACTATTAGAAACATTTATCTGAGAATATCTAAGATGCCTTCAATAACGGTAACATCAGAGGCATGTATGAAGGGATAAAGAAAGTCATCTGCTCAACAGTGAAAAAGAGTGCGCCGCTAAAAGCTAATAGGAATCAGTAAGACAGATGGGTAGAGCACTATTTTGAACTGTAATTAAGCGACAGAGAGCAAACAGATGATGCCCTCAATGCCATCAAGGTCATGCAACTCTGGACTATCTGGATTCGCTGCCAATCATTTCAGAAGGTAACTGTGCTATTGCTGACCTTGCTTTTGGCAAGGATCCAGTAAAGGATGGAATCCTAATAGAGGTCATCAGAAGTGAAAAGGATATACTTGCTCCACAGATACACCAGTTGATAACATTATCATGGCATGAAGGACAGGTTTCGCAGGATGTAAAAGATTCAAGCAATGTTACCTTGCCTAAGAACAATGGGGACCATAGTGACTGCAACAACTATAGAGGCATTTCGTTTCTGTGTTCCGTTGCGAACATACTTGTAAGAATTTTTCTCCGCAGACTCCAGGTCCTAGGAGATCAGGTTAACTCAGAGTCACAGTGTTGAATACGTCTACCACAGATATGATATTTTCGTTACGACAATTGCAAGAGAAATGCAGAGAACAAAAACAACCATTGTATATTGCGTTCATAGATCTCACGAAGAAATTTGACTTGGTCAGTCATTTTGGTCTGTTCAAAGCGATCAGCAGGATTGGTTGCCCACCGATTCTTCTGAGCATTATCGAGTCGTTCCACACTGACATAAAAGGCACCATTAACTTTGACGGAGCGTCCTCAGAGGAGTTTACAATCAAAAGTGCGGAGTAAAGCAAGGCTGGGAACTTGCTCCAACCCACTTTGGAAATATATTTCTCACTTCCCTTGAAGCATGCATTTCGTGACCAAGAAGGTGGTTTCTTCATTCATTCTTGCACATTTGGTGGCTTATTCAATTCCCAAAGGCCGAAAGCCAAAACCAAAATAAACAGGGTGTTGATGAGAGAACTGCTCTTTGCGGATGATGCTGCAATTACGTCTCACTCAGAGGAGGAACTACAAAGCTTACTATCTGCATTTTCGGATGCCTGCTGTGAGTTCGGGTTAACAATCAGCAAGACGAAAACACAACTTATGGTACAGAGTGTTCAATCGTTCAAGGTATGTGACTACAGTTTTAATTCTATTTTAGAAGTTCAGTCTGTGCTATAACAAACCCACTCTCTCGCCCTGAGCTACCTTGGTTCAATTTCCAAGACGTGTTAGTCAACACCACTGTACGTAGCACAGGATGCAGATTTGTATTCCATTCTCGGGTTTACTACGGCCATTAATTTCCTAATGTTTATTTCCGAGCAAGGTCTAATAGCCTATTAGTTTTAACAATGTAGAACATTGAACGAGGGGCGTTCAAACCAAATCGAGACGTATTCATCTAGTTCTACCTGATCGATTATAGCGTGCTGCAACTACTGTCATTAGTTAGGGGCAGTTGTGTTCTATTTCTAATAGGGTGCCCACTTGCCATGGGCCAGTCACGTGACAGATACATAAAAATGGCGGACAACAGTGTCAGTGCTTGCATGGAACAGCGTGTTGTGATTACGTTTCTTGTGAAAGAAGGCGTGAAACCTGCGGATATTTACAGAAGGCTGCATTCACAATTCTTCGTTGAGACATTCAGCCGCAGAAAGCCAATTGAATGGTGTAAATGTTTTAGAGAAGGCCGTATATCCATGAGTGATGATCCCGGCCGTGGTGGCTCTCAGCCTACCACAGCCATTCCTGTGGAAATAGACACATAACCTGTCGCAGAATTGCACAAAAGACAAATTTGTATCTTCTTACGGTGAACACTATCATTCATGACAATTTGCATTTTCGGAATGTCAGTGCATGTTGGGTTTGATCACAAAAGGCGTCCTACTCATTGAAGATAACGTGTCATCTGCAGCAACTCGGCTATGAAGTATTTGCCACATCCGTCTTGCAGCAAGCTCCAACGATTTCCATCTGTTTAGATCCCTAAAAGAATTCATGGGAGCTCCGTATTTCAGCACTGATGACGAAGTGAATCAGCCCTGGATTGATTCAGACATCCTGACAAATCTTTAAACGCTGAAGCTTTTAATCATTACTCAAACTAAGGCATAAGTGGATGAACGTTGTAGGAGATTATATCAAAAAATAAATGGCACTTGAAAACATTATTTTGTTTCCTCCCAAAATAAAAGTGTTGGTGTGACTTGAACGCCCCTCGTACATTACATTTACTAACAATCATAAATAAAGTATAGCTTAGTACACAATGGGCACAAATACTAATAAAAATCCCCAGCCTAATTATTTTTTGTCAGTAACGCACAATTGATTAAAAACAAACTAATCTTAACAACTAAAATAAAAAGCGCATATTGATATTTTCTAGAGCGCTGGTCTTATTTTTGTTTAGATTAGTTGTTTTCACGTATGTTGTACTTTTCTACTCACAAAAATGATATATTCATAACGTACTTTGATGATTTCCCTTTATGTACGCAAACTGAACTGACAGATGCTTCTTTCGGGTTTTGCAGACAAACAGTTGTGTGCTGTTTCCTGTTGATGACCTTCATGGGGGTCACTTACTGGAAAATAAATAACGTGTCCCCTTCAAAATATTTGCCCGAACAGCAGCTAACAGAGTGTTTTTTTTTGGAATTCCAACTGCCAACTAAATATTGTCTTTCCCAGGCCATTGTCAGCCATAGACAACTAAATGCTGTCTTTCCCAGTATGCTGTCAGAAATACACAACTAAATGATGTCTTCCCCAGGCTGTTATCAGCAATAAAAACTAAATGTTGTCTTTCCCAGACTGTTGTTAGCAATAAGCAACTGTATATTGTCTTCCCAAAGTTGCTGTCAGCAATAAGCAATTAAATGTTGTCTTTCCCAGACTGTTGTTAGCAATAAGCAACTGTATATTGTCTTCCCAAAGTTGCTGTCAGCAATAAGCAATTAAATGTTGTCTTTCCCAGTCTGCTGTCAGAAATAGAAAACTATATATGGTCTTCTCCAGACTGTTATCAGTCATCGACAACTAAATGTGATCTCTCACAGTCTGCTGTCAACCATAAACAACTAAATGGGGTATTTCTATGTCTGCTATCAACCAAAAACAACTAAATGGGGTATTTCTCTGTCTGCAATCAACCATAAACAACTAAATGGGGTATTTCTCTGTCTGCTATCAACCATACACAACTAAATGGGGTATTTCTCTGTCTGCTATCAACCATAAACAACTAAATGGGGTATTTCTCAGTCTGTTATCAACCATAAACAACTAAATGGGGTATTTCTCTGTCTGCTATCAACCATAAACTACTAAATGGGGTATTTCTCTGTCTGCTATCAACCATAAACAACTAAATGGGGTATTTCTCTGTCTGCTGTCAACCATAGACAACTAAATATGGTATTTCTCTGTCTGCTGCTAACCATAGACAACTAAATGTGCTATTTCGCTGTCTGCTGTCAACCATAGGCAGCTAAATGTGGTTTTACTTAAGTTGTTGTCAGCAATAAGGAATTAAATATGGTCTTCTCTAGGCTGTTGCCATAGATAACTACATGTTGTCTTTCATAGGTTGTGTCCTGCTCCAATGTTAAAGCTAAGTCCATCGTCGTGTTGGTTCTATTGTATATTAATTTATTCCGTGTTATGTTATTTTCTGCTATGTTTAGTTCAGCTATGTTTATGTTATGTTATACTATGCTATGTTATGTTATGTTATGTTATAATATGTTATAGTATGTAATAGTATGTTAGCTATCCTATGTTACATTATATGACGCAAAGCAATTATATAATGTAGTATATTATGTTATGTTGTGTTGTGGTATTGTATGATATATTATGTCAAGGTATATTGCGTCATAATAGCTATGTTTTGTTATGTAATGTTATGTTGCATTGCGATGCTATTTTATGTTATATTATGTATTGTTATGTTATGTTATCTTACGCTACATTATAAAATGTTATAGGATCTTATAGGATATTTTAGTATATTATAGTATATTATGTGTTATTATGTTATGGTATCTTATGTTACGTTATACTACGCTAAGTTTGTCGATGCTTTGCAACGTTATGTTACGTTAAATGATGATATGCGTATGTTCTGGTGTGTTATGTTATGCTATGTTATGTTTTTGTATGCTATGCTATTATATTCTAAAATATCCTATGTTACGTTATCTTATTTAATCTTATGTTATACAAAAACTGAGATAACTGCGCACCGAGCGCACCACCGGTGCTATTTTCACAGTTAGGAAACTTCGCACAAAGGATATGAGTAATAATGACTAATGAAGGACATAGAAATAGGCACTCATGGGCGATTATGTGTGATTTCTGAGCCCTCAGAGACGTCCAAGACGGATTCGCTGCTTTGCGTTCCAATTATTTTTTCTTTGCCTTCAGTCTTGGACCAGTGAGTGACGTTTCCCGTCTGTAGCTGCATGGGCTTTCTCCTCTGGTGTTAAACATCTACATATACATGGACAAAATCGCAACAGAGACTGGTCAAATTAAGACATCTGAAGCAGAACATAACAATACACGAATTAATCTTTGCAGATGATCAGTGCTTGCTGTACGACGATGAAAACAAACTGCAAAACCACATGCACGCGGTTGCGACTACCTGTACTAAATTCAAAATGCGAATTAGCGAAAACACAACAGAAACTATGATGATCAGTAGAACTGCTGAGCCACTCAAGATAAGTCTAAGTGATATTGCTCTTCAACAGGTCCATGGGTTCAAGTATTTGGGCAGTATTTTTTGGGCAGACGGTAGGATCGACAGGGAAATTTAAGCTTGGTGTCAAAAAGCATCTGCGGTGACTTATCAGCTGTCCTCACTGCTTTAGACAACCGAGCATTATTTTGGCAACAAAGCAACAGCTGATAAACAGTATATTTATGCCGACTCTGTGCTACCAGTGCCAAACATGGCCTATGTCCAGGGCGACCGAGAGTAGAATTTCTACATGTGAAATGAAGTGTTAAAGGAAGGTCATCGGTGTTACCAGGAGAGATAGAATGAGGAACGACGACATTCGAAGAATGGACAGCACTACACATTGTGTCGAATACATTTCCAGACAGAAAATAAGTTGATTTGGTCATCTCATGAGAATGCACCCTCATCATCATCCCCCGATGGCTTACAACGCTGGTAGATCTAGCTACAGGGCAAGGGGGCGCCAGCGAGGTAGGTTTACAAATGACATTATAGTGATTGTGCACAACAAGGGCTCAAATGACTCACGCAACGCACTTGGCGCAAGATAGACGGCTTAAGCTCCCCACGACGCTTAACGGCACAAGTGGAAAGAAAACTAACCGACTAGCTGGAAGTTGTTTCTGAGTTCGAGAGAGTCGGTGTATCGTGTCTCGGGGGTACCAGCCTGCCATCGCTGTCTTCCAATGGTCAACAGTTCTCAGAAGCAGGTGACCAGCATAGCAATGGTTTACGAACGTCCGTGTTGTGGAGACCTTTCAAACGTTGTATCGATAAAGATTAGGCCGATCATACGTCTCTCAAGGGAGGTTTGGGTCACTGAGTTTGAACTCCATTTCTTGTGTAAATGACCACGTCTCAGCGATGTAACTCATCGCACGGAGTACTGTGGAGTTAAATAGGGAGGCTCTGGTTATGGATATCGTCCAGTGTCGTCTCTATGATATTATTAATAACGTAAGTGAGCATGATGAATTAATCTATACAAGAGCACTTAAATAAAAACAACTAATGTGCCGACCAAACAGTCTTAATCAAGATCTACTGACAATACAAGAAGGACATATCTGGTGAGTCTAAAAGACTGCCGTTGTTTTAGACGTTACTCCCACTGAGAGCTTTACCCTTGCGAATATTTTCTAGTAACGTGTTTGCAACGGGTCTTCTTACATCCCGGAGAGTGCTGAAGAATGCAAACACAACTCTTGCTCGCTATAGTGCAATGCAAGGTTGTCAGCAAACTCCCCATTACTGGGAACAAAAAGTGTCGATCTCTGTCTTATTGCCCAGGTCATTATTGCACAGCATAAGGTGCACGGCACAGAAGTTAGATGTAGCCTGGGTCAGGTGGCTTGTACTTGACGTTAACCTTACACTTTGTGTAAATAAACTATATGACAACATTTAAAGCCGTGATCGTGTAGCATTTTTATCTTTTCACTTGTTGACAAGTACATTCATTAGCTCTTTCCGTCTTGTCAGACGATAGTAATTGTGCTTTGAAAAAGAAGGTATGCAACTATAGTCCATGACGGCAACGAATGTAACTCGTAAGACTAATCCAAGCAGAGGAAGGTCTTCCACAGTGTGTGCAAGGAAAGTCAGGACCATTTGCGGCATCACATGGTGTGGCGTGTCTTCTCAAACTCTGACTCTTTAGCCTATCAGCAATCAGTATCCCCGTTGTCTATATTCCATGCTTAATCTTGCCCCGCCATGTATCACGATCCCCGGCGTCCTGTTCCCATGATTCCAAATCGATGCCGACATCATTCATATCCCGCTTGCATACATCGTTGTACCGAAGTAGTGGACGGCCCAGAGACCCCAAAAAACAAGTACGAAAACCTTTACAAACGGATAACCTCCACAAAGACTAGAAAATTAATTTCACAATGAAAACATATCATACTGAAATAAATTATGTAAGCACAAAAAAAAAAGAAGGAATTTATGGTTTTAGAGATTTAAAGTGATAATAAGTGAGATCAAAATAACTTGAAATTTAACTTTAGTTCGAAGAATGATATTCTTCTTCTTCTTCTTCTTCTTCTTCGTTCTCAATCTCCCACTACCAAGCCCTGAAAGGGTAAGTAGCAGAATGTAGTCCAGAGAACGGAATGCATTTTGTTGTAGTTTACAGCTTGGCTGCGATATTTGCACCTTTCGATCCAACACATCCGACTTCAGCAAGCATTTTTTGAGTACCGGGTTATCATTCTCTTTTCGATCCCTTCTCCTTAGCCAGTCTGCCCTACTGCAGCATGTTATCCAGGATCACCGCGTTTACAATTTGTTTACATTTGATTTGAGTAAATTAGTCAATTTCATTCAAAAGAAGTTATCATGACGTTCGTCTTTCCGACTGTTTCTGTGTTTGTTTTTACCCAAATTCATTTTAGAAAACAAAGACTCGCAAAGGTAAATTGAACAGTCTTTACTTTGAGCAAAATTCGAACCAAAATAAAGTATGTTTCTGTTCAGACGAAAGACCACACAGATTCTGAAGTACTTCACTGTGATTATATACAGTCTTGCCAATTCGATCTCGGAATTGTTGTTTTTTAATGTCCTCAATGAGAAAGAACACTCTTTTGTGCGCCGTGAAAAGAACGTTAAGTTGTGGTTTGCAATAGCTTTCCTCACATTCAGAGAGTGCTGATGAAGGTGGCCCGGGGTCATCCAAGCGGTTGTGATATGATTGGCTTCATCTGCGTGTGGTTTTTTAATTTCCGTATGGTCCACATGTTCCCCTCCAGTCGTGAACTGCATCTTCTCCAATTTTTGCATTCCAATCACCCTGGACTACCAATATGTCTTTTTTTGGCGTTTCGTGTATCAGACTTTGAAGTTGATCATAGAATGCCTCTATTTCACAATCTTCGTAGTCTACAGTGGGTGCGTAGCACTGTTTTATGGTAATATTAAACGGTGCTGCCTTTAGCCGTAACGTGATAAAACGGCTAGATATTGGGCGGCAACCCAATATGCATCTGGCTGTGTCTTTATGCACCAGTATCCCTACTCCATGTATATGTTTGTCTTCCCTGCCACTGAAGTAGAACTTGTGGCCTTCCTCCGTGGTAAACTCTCCAAAGCTTTTCCATCGAGCCTCACATATACCAAGGATGTTCCACCGGTAGTTCTTCATCTCGTGTGTTAGCTCATTGATTTTGCCACATGGGTTCAGTGTCCTAACATTCCACGTACCTATTGTGAGCTTGTCTTTCCTCAGTTTTAAGGTTCCACCAGTAGCACACTTATCGCCTCCGACCTGGTGTGGGACGGCACGCTCGGTCATTGTTAACCAGGGCTGCGACCGAGCCGGTATGTTTGATTTTGGTTGTGTCATGTGTGAATCTTGGGCGGTTTTCTCTTGGCGGAGCCCATCTCCTCTCCAAGCCGGTGCGGGCCAACATTTGCATCTGACCTGGAGGAGCCCATCTCCCCAGGCGAGCCATTGCCTCGTTTGCCTACAGCCTCTCGGCCATAGTCTCCCAGTGTGCACCACTTGGAGGTGAGGTTGACTTGTGTGTTCGCTTTATCGGCAGGCTACTCATTTAACTTTTTGCCCCTCAGAAAAAGGACTAGCCGACCCCGACATCGCTGGTTTGGGATGCCGAGCGCAAAACACACCATTGCACACTACTTTAATAGTTATGTTATTTGTAATTCTTTCCTGAATAATAGCGATGAATAATTTGGTCAAATGACTCATAAGGCTGATTATTTGAAAATCAATCCAACGCCTGAGTTTATTTAGTTTTTTGGAATAAAGACCGATGTCTTCAAGTCTTTCGGTATGTGTCCTGGATAGTATATCTCATTGCATGCTGTGTAATTATATCTACGACAAAAGACATTTAAGGTGTTTTTCATTTCTATTATAATATTATCTGAGCCGGAATATTTCATTTGTTTCATCGATGTTATTGCTTAATTCACCTCTGATTTATTTAAGGAGATCGTACCCTTGTTTGTTCTCTGGCTTTGGCTTGCCATCTCTGATGTTATGTAAGAGATTCTGACATACATTTGACATAAGCCCAGTTTGGCTACGTTTGAAATCAGAACTGGTGCAAGAAATGTGTGTCATTTGTACCAAATTATCTCTCTTCTATCTAAGGACTAATTATAAAGAAAACTCCAGCTATAAGTAAATGGACCGAAACAGAATAATTAGATTACCTGGCATTTGTTAATGACTTCAGTAATCTCTCAAATGCTATGCATTGTCCATTTCTCACAGACATGTAACAGAGTGGACAAGTACGCCCTTACCACAAGAACAAGAGGCCACAGCTACAAATTGACTAAATTTAGGTCTAGATTAAATATTAGGAAACATTTTTTTAGTCAGAGAGTGGTGAATGCTTGGAAGGCATTGCCACGGGAGGTAGTGGAGGCATGGACAGCTAATGCATTTAAGAATAAATTGGCTGCGCATAGCTTTTAGAGCAAGGTGATGTAAATGTAACTGGTTGTATACAGACTCTGAGGAGTTTTCTAAACCAGAATAAAGACGTTAAGTTAAGTAATGCTCAGTTGGGGCTATGATCACTTCCCTTTGCATTCTTTAGTTCTCTGAGCTTTTTATTGTTTTGAGATCTTCTTGTTTCTCAGTACACATTGTCTTGTCATTCCAGATCGTTTCGTTTCTTTGTTTATTTTTAATCTATTGGCTCTTGCGTTAGATGTGATCCGTTAGATGTGTCGCAATTTTTTCCAGGCTCTCTTTTCGTAGATGTCTTTCTTGTTTATTTACCTTTTCTTTTCAGTTAGAATATCTCAAATATACTAACACAGTTCACACATTTCCTAGAGGCACTCAGTGACATTAAAAAAGGACAACATAAATATTGATTAAAATGTAATCATTTATAAAACTATTAATCTTGTCAACTGAAGTGAGCATATGGATGACACATAATGCTCGGAGATTTTACCACCTATAATATTTTACTTTATATTAGTTTGTATGTGTCCAAATGTAAAACATTTTTGAATGGATGGTTTCTTTTCCATTGTAATCATTTGTCCAGTTCATGATAAAGACGTATGAAGCTCGGAAAATAGGTTTACGTCACAGTTTAATTTTCGAAAGCTCTTAGAACATTTTTTCTGTTCGGAGTCACGCAAAAGATATATCAATGTAACAACATTTATAAAACAACCTCTTTCCTGAAAACAAGAGCATGTGAATAGGATTAAGCAATACGATTTTTATTGTTTTTCCTTAACAACAGACCTATTAATTTGTTTTATTACACAATCAAGACCAACTTCATGTGAAATATGAAGAACATCATTACGAATAACTGATTATATGTCAACTTATCTCCTATGTTTTATATTATAGACGTGTTTACGATATCATCAATGTTGTCTTCATATTTTATGGTGTCCTCTCACCAAAATGCTTTTCTTTGTTGCCCGCGTTGTCATATTTCAAAATGATGTCTTGTTCATATTTCTGTTACAGTATTACATTCACAATCAGTGAGACAAATGATTCAAAGAATGTAGTGATCAGTTCACAACAACACAACAGTGTTGATATAATTATCATTGTTAGTTGATTATCAAATCCATCTGTAACCATAGGAACCATTTTTATATGCTAGAGTATCGCTTTAGTTTGCTCGATCATGTTTGTTTTTACATTTTCTGTTTTAAATATGTCTTCAGGTGAGCTATGTAATGGTTTGTTTATCTAATTGTTATAAATTGTTTCAAATTCTGTTCTTTTAATATTCTTCTACATTGAATCGCTGTCTTTTGTTTAGTAAAACTTTTATTTCTGCATTTTAAATTAAATATTCACGCTTGGTATGGTTAACAGTTTCTGTCAGTGTCTAAAGACCATGCTTTATTTCTTCTACAAACACTGATATGTGTGGACTGCTTGACGTATTTCTATTATCTGTCACTACTATATGATCTTGTTATTCCAATTTTTCTTCTTTTATAGCCCTCATGATTCTTTTCGTATTTTATATTGATAAGGTGAAAGGTCATAATATGCCCGACGGATTGAAAACTGAAACATTACTGTACTGGTGAAAGGACTTTTAATATCTAAATAATCTTTGTCCGCTTCACTGTCTAAGCTAATACAGTAATTGAGACATACAATTAATGATGTTTTATTTTGTATTAATGTCTTATTTTCAGAACGCAGATTAAAAAAATTACATTGCTAGGATGTGCATCCATACACGTCTACAGGTTGTTTAGTAGCTGCTGTATTATAACTATATATCGTCTGCTGGTGTTGAATTCTGCTTTTATTAGTTCGTCCGTGTTCTTGTGTTCTTTTTTTCCACTTGTATCACTAGCAGTGGTGGGCATGATGATGGTGGCCTTGATGGTCCTGCAAAGTAAAATTGACATTTAAAACAAGGGTTCAGTTCATATAGGGGAGCAGGGATTATTTCGGTGTTGGGGAGCATGGGTTCATTTGGTGTTGGGAAGCAGGGGTTCTTGTGGTGTTGGGGATCAGAGGTTCCTCTGGTGTTGGGGAACAGAGGTTCTTCTGATGTTGGGGAGCAGGGGTTCTTTTGGTGTTGGGAAGCAGGGGTTCTTCTGGTGTTGGGGAGCATGGGTTCAGTTCATATTGGAGAGAAAGGGTTCAGTTCATATTGCCCAGAAGGGGTTCATTTCATATTGGGCAGCAGGGGTTCTTCTGGCGTTGGGAAGCAGGGGTTCTTCTGGTGTTGGGGAGCAGAGGTTCTTCTGATGTTGGGGAGCAGGGGTTCTTCTCGTGTTGGGGAGCAGGGGTTTTTCTGGTATTGGGGAGCAGAGGTTCTTCTTGTGTTGGGGAGCAGGGGTTCTTTTGGTGTTGGGGAGCAGGGGTTCTTCTGGTGTTAGGGAGCAGGGGTTCTTTTGGTGTTGGGGAGCAACGGTTTTTCTGGTGTTGGGGAGCAGGAGTTGTTTTGGTGTTGGGGAGCAGGTTTTTTTTTGGTATTGGGAGCAGGGGTTCTTTTTGTGTTTGGGAGCAGGGGTTCTTTTTTGTGTTGCGGAGCAGGGGTTCTTTTGGTGTTGTGGAGCGTGGGTTCAGTTCAAATTGGGCAGCGGGGGTTTAGTTCATATTGGGGAGCAGCGGTTCAGTTCATATTGGGGAGCAGGGGTTCAGTTCATATTGGGAAGCAGGGGTTCATTTGGTGTTGCGGAGCATGGGTTCATTTGGTGTTGGGGAGCAGGGGTTCATTTGATGTTGGGGAGCAGGGGTTCTTTTTGGTGTTGGGGAGCTGAGGTTCTTTTGGTGTTGGGGAGCAGGGGTTCTTTTTGTGTTGGGGAGCATGGGTTCAGTTCATATTGGGAAGCATGGGTTCATTTGGTGTTTTGGGAGCAGGGGTTCTTTTTGGTGTTGGGGAGCTGGGGTTCTTTTTGGTGTTGGGGAGCAGGGGTTCTTTTTGTGTTTGGGAGCATGGGTTCAGTTTATATTTGGGAGCAGGGGTCCATTTGATGTTGGGGAGCAGGGGTTCTTTTTGTGTTGGGGAGCATGGGTTCAGTTCATATTGGGAAGCATGGGTTCATTTGGTGTTTTGGGAGCAGGGGTTCTTTTTGGTGTTGGGGAGCTGGGGTTCTTTTTGGTGTTGGGGAGCAGGGGTTCTTTTTGTGTTTGGGAGCATGGGTTCAGTTTATATTTGGGAGCAGGGGTCCATTTGATGTTGGGGAGCAGGGGTTCTTTTTGGTGTTGGGGAGCAGGGGTTCTTTTTGTGTTGGGGAGCAGGGGTTCTTTTTGGTGTTGGGAAGCTGGGGTTATTTTGTGGTTGGGGAGTAAGCGTTAATTTGGTGTTTGGGAAAATGGGATTTGCTTTTTATGATTATCAACATCATCATTTTGTTCTTCCCCATCTTTTTATTCGTTATCATTATTTTCTGCTTTTCTTATTCCTGTTATTCTTCATCTTTCATCATCGTCTTCATCTGTTTCATAATAATCTTCTTTTCTTCTTCGTCTTTTTTATTTTCTTCATCATCACCATTTTTTTCTTTATCATCTTTTTCAGCTGCTGAATCAGATTTTTCATTTTCATCATAATTGCAATCTTCATCATTATTTTCTTCATATTTACCATCTCGTTTTTGTCATCATCTTTTCTATCTGCTACATGTTATAACTGCATTTTAATCTGAATCATCATCGTCAATTTCGTTTTTTATATCATTATGATTTGTGTTTTTATTTTATTCATATTCTTATTTATCTTCACTGTTTTCTTCATCTCACCAACATCTTCTTATTCCTCTACTTCCTCTTCTTCTTCTCCAGTATCCAGTGTACGATCGAGCTATTTTCTTTGTTATTGACTGTATAAAACAATGATTCATCAAATGTTTTTACAGGTTTCATTGAAACCTAGTAGTCGTTCCGAGCTTGTTGTTGTGTGAGGCATACATCACTTTAGCTGGCACATAAAATTATTTGTTCAGTTTAATTTGGCAAAATTCATCACACATTTAAAACATATAAGACTATTTTCATACATTACTTTTATCAATATGCAACATTAAGAACGTTTACCGTGTCATTATCATCATGTGACAGGTCTGGTGTCAGAAACTATCAAATCCCTTTAACAACTATCTGTTTTTCTGGCAGTTTAGATTTTCAGGCATTATTTGTTTCCCCCTCTATCTTCTTATGCCATGCTGGTTCTTTAGTACGTATCAATCCCATTATGTCATTCCCTCGTTTGCCCCTTGTCAAAAATGTTCAAACACCATCTATCCACTGCATTTATTCATGTCGTCACTAAAGGTAACGACCGTCGGATGTTCAGTGTTAGACTTGGCTGTACTAGATCATAGCGACATGTGTAATGGGAGCACTAGTTCCCTTCCTCAATGATTTGTTATCATTAACAATCAGGCAAGTACCAATTTACAGACGAGAAGACTGAAGTTTGCCGAGACAGGAGCTTGAACCTCGTTTCCCTTCCCAGAGATGCTAGCGATTTATCGGACCTGCTAGTAAAATTCTCATGCCGTCAGTATATGTACCGGATCCCGTCAGTATATGTACCGGTTCTCGTCAGTATATGTAAACGGATCCTGTCAGTATATGTAAACGGATCACGTCAGTAGATGTAAACAGATCCTGTCAGTATATGTAAACGGATCACGTCAGTAGATGTAAACAGATCCTGTCAGTATATGTAAACGGCTCCCATCAGTATATGTACCATATCCCGTCAGTATATGTACCGGATCCCGTCAGTATATGTACCGGATCCCGTCAGTATATATGTCGGATCCCGTCAGTAGAAGTAAACTGATCCCGTCAGTATATGTACCAGATCCCGCCAGTAGATGTAAACAGTTGCCGTAAATAAATGTACCGGATCCCGTCAGTAGATGTAAACAGATCCCGTCAGTATATGTACCGGATCCCGTCATTAGATGTAAACAGATCTCGTCAGTATATGTACCAGATCCCGTCAGTATATTACCGAATCCCGTCAGTATATGTACCGGATCACGTCAGTACATGTACCGGATCCCGTCAGTATATGTACCGGATCCCGTCAGTAGATGTACACAGATCCCGTAAGTTAATGTACCGGATCCCGTCAGTTTATGTACCAGATCCCTTCAGTAGATGTACCGGATCCCATCATAATGTGTACCGGATCCCGTCAGTAGATGTAAACAGATCCCGTCAGTATATATAGCGGATCCCGTCAGTAGATGTAAACAGATCCCGTCAGTATATGTACCGGATCCCGTAAGTAGATGTACCGGATCCAGTCAGTAGATGTAAACAGATCCCGTCAGTATATGTACCAGATCCCGTCAGTATATGGACCGGTTCTTGTCAGTATATGTACCGGATCCCGTCAGCAGATGTAAACAGATCCCGTCAGTATATGTACCGGATCCCGTCAGTAGATGTAAACAGATCCCGTCAGTATATGTACCGGATCCCATCAGTAGATGTACCGGATCCCGTCAGTATATGTACCGGATCTCGTCACCATATGTGCGGGATCCCGTCAGTATATGTACTGGATCCCTTCAGTATATGTACCGGATCCCGTCAGTATATGTAACGGATCCCGTTTGTAAATGTACCGGATCCCGTCAGTATATGTACCCGATCCGGTAAGTAAATGTTCCGGTTCTCGTCAGTATATATAAATAGAATCCTTCACTATATGTACTCTGACACTGTTCAGTATGATGTTTTCAGCCATGTTGACGGACATCTTTAAGAAAACCAAGTATGGATTACCAATAAAGTACCGCATGGATTGTGGTCTATTCAAACTACGCGGACTGAAGGCGAAGACCAAGGTGATGAGACTCCCGTGTTCAGTGTCGGGACCGTTAAGAATCATTTGGCAGTTATCAATCGAAAAGAGTAGGCTTAAAGAACGCTGCCCGGACAACATTTTAAAAATTATAATTAAAAATGTAGCCTCAGAAAGTTTAAAATACCTACTACGGATAACCTTCGGCTACCTGGCAATAGACATTACCAACATGCCTGTTGGATTACCGGGATTCTAAGTATTCCAATTTATGTAATATTATGTTTCTCTTCGTTACGCTACCTTACGGTACAAATTCGAAATCACTGCACTATTAGCAGATCCAAATGTCTTCGGTCTATTTCATAGTCGCTGGTTGTACACATTCTTAGATAAGAAACATACAAAAGTACTCTCTGACATTAAACACACAAGAACAAATGACAGTAAAGTGATCACCGACACGACGACGTAACATGAGGTATTCTTACATGGTACACCGGAGGCTGACAAGGTGGTGGACATTGTGGGATGACGATGCAAGGTTGTGGCTGGCAAGATGGTGGTTGGCACGGTATTGGTCCCCACTGTGGTGGTTGGCATGGTGAAGGGCAAGGTTGCAGGCAGGGGTTGAAACAGCCTGAAAGTAATCGAAAGAATACATCATATGATACAAATGAGATTTTTGTGATATTTCAGTATAATGTCAGACTCAGTTTCTCATATAACATTAGTACCAAAGACTGTGTGACACACACAGACTCGGTCTCTAATATAACGTTAGCACCAAGAATGTGGGAGACAGACAGATTGGGTCTCTCATTAAACATTAGTCCTAAAGACTGTGTGAGACAGACTCAGTCTCTGATATAACATTAGTACCAAAGACTGTTTGAAAGAGATAGACCCAGTCTCTCATACCACACGGCTGCAGACATATAATTAAAATCGACCACATAATTGACATGATAATCTACGTCTTCGAGGTCGACCGCAACATCAACTGTTTCTTGTTGTCACAGGAAACCTTCTTGCCCATTATACGCAACAATAACCCTTTGACCCAAGTTCTCTTTTGCTGTACTGCAACTGCACGGGGTATCGCGTAAGAAATGCTCCCGTTCTATGTAGTAAATGATTTTCCTGGCCACTAACTTCTCGAGCAATTTGAAATATACATTATGAATGGTTATTATTCGGTTACTGTCGAAAAGAGGGGAGTCCTTACCAGGTTTAGACAATGGGCGCAGATAGTTATGAAGCCAGTCCTCGTGCGCATTGAACTCTTTAACCACATTTCTTATCTTTTGTCTTATCAAACTGCTTCTTGTGATAATTCTGTACTCCATCAGGTCATCGGGCAGTGTTCTTGCTGATACGTTGGCTGTTTGTTACATTAATCTCAGTGATAAGGTCTACGTCAGCCTCTTCTCAGCTGGCCGAGTTTAAAGTACTTTTTTCAAAATTCCTGACGTGCATTTCTGTTTCTTTTGTCCGTTTGGACAACATAAAAAATATTACGTTTTCTTCGTTTATCTTCAGGAGTACGCCTGTAGTGTCTTGGATGGTGGAGATAATCGGGCTTGTGGTCTTTACATTCATCTTACACGAACTTACCTGGGTAACTCATGGTCTAAAATGTAAGAGGTCGAAGTTTTCTGGTTCCTTGAAATTAGCGAATCAGGCTTTAGCTGTCCTTCAGTTTGTCTCAGTGTGGTTATGGGTTTCTAGGTTGTGGTAGTTATATATCAGATATATTTCCGGTTTGGTTTTTAGTTTTTTTCAACAACAGTATGACGTTTGTACTAAGCCGGACACGCAAAGTAGCGAGGCGTGAGAATATACAGGACATGCTGAGTTAGCACAAAAGGTTCTGAATAATTACAAAAGACATCGCCCTGCATAAAACACAAATGAAGAAAATTTGAAATGGAAATTGTAATGGTCATTTCTGTTTAAGGGTATTGACATGTTAGCAAACGCGCGAAGCGGCAAAGGGGATTGAATCCAGCCTAACACACCGTATGAATCAGGTCAATTGGTAGCTAGGAGACGCTCATTAGGCCTCTTTGTTTTTTTTCACAATTAAAAAAACCACAAGTTAGAAAGGCCTTCCCTGACTGAATTCATTTTTTTTAGAAAAGGTGAAAGATTCCAGAAAGGATTTCACGAGAAATTGAATTCCTTTTGACACGTGCGACGGATGTTGTTATTTCTAAAAAAATACCAGAGATTTAGGGGATATGGGGGCGTGGGGGGGGGGGGGGGAGAGCTGAGCGAGATAGAGAGAGAGAGAGAGATAGAGAGAGGAAGAGAGAGAGAAAAAGAGAGAAAGATACACCAAATGCAAACTGGGATCCAATTCTGATGCCAGTGTTCGCAAATTGGCAGCGGTTTATGGAATGTCTAAGAAATTGCAAAATACAGTTACGTTTGCATACCTACACAATAGATAATATCCACTTTTACGTACATGTGTTGTATTTTTAAAGTGACGCTTCCACTTCTCTGTATGTTTAGTAATTGTGATGGCTGGCTCTTGATTTTCAACAAAAAGCCAACAATTTTACCAATGCCATTACAGACATCACTTTGTCACGTGTCAGCCATTGATGTCCTGCTCCATAGTGGCCATCAATAAATTAGTTCTACCATCTATAATGGCCGTTTATATGTACAGCAGAGATATTTTTCGTAAAATGCAGAAGCCATTTATCTTTAGGTTTGGTAAATGTGATGGCTGGCTTTTGAGTTTAAACAAAAAGTCAGACATTGTTCCAATGTCATTACTGGCATCAACTTGCCACATGTCAGCCATTGCTGTTCTCCATCACAGTGGCCCTAAATAAATTAGTTTTACCATCTATAGTAGTAACTTTCCTTAGTATCGCTTTTTGTTCTCTGCCCTAGGTCAGGTGCAAACTTGCGCTAAGTTTTGTTCTTAATGTTGGAAAACGTCGCAAGCATTTATAGCCTGAAATACGAATTACTAATGGTTTTAAATTATCACAATCACTTGCACGTGGTATGACGTATTGTTCAAGATACTGATAAGACGTAAATATATACTAATCAACAGTCCATAAAAACATAGCGATCGGACTAGTATAAAAACAAAATGAAACAAAACGAGATAAATATTTGTCGTAACACACAATAGCCAGACAGCTATATGTAAACGTAACAGAAAAGAAATGGGGTACTTGTGTCTTAATTCACCCCAAATAGAGTTCCATCGGTCTCCATCGCACGTAACAGGACATTCCATTTCGGGTTAAGAGGAGGACAGGTCGATGTAATTTTATTTTATTTTCAGTTATGCTAAAGGTTAGGAAATAGATCAGGTCACACATTTTGAATATCTGGGCTCCAGAATTGACAAAAATGGCGACTGCTCAAAAGAAATCAGAAGAAAACTAGCTATGGCAATGCAAAGACTGAACAGCTTGAAGAAATGATGACAGGGCACCAACAAAATGATAAAAGTAAAAGTCTTGAGAGCCTGTGTTTTTCTTGTGGCAGCTTATGGCTGTGAAGCATGGACGATTACCAAAACTTATAGACAAAGAATCGAATCCTTCTAGTTAAAATGTTACAGAAAGATCCCCAGATTACCCTGGACAGAGAAAAAAACAAATGCAGACATTCGGCAAGAGTTGAGCATAGAAGAGAACTGGTTTGTCAAATCCATTTTGGCTAGAAAATGCGAGTACTTTGGTCACATCAAGAGACACAATGGTCTTGAGAGAGCGGTGTTGGAAGGTATAGTGCCAGGCAAGAGTGGAAGCGGTAGACCAAGAAGACGATGGCACAAAGATATCCAGGAATGTCTGATTATGACTGTGGCGGAGGCAGGTGTTTTGGCAAGGAAACGAGTTTTTTTTTCAGACAAACTGTGATGGGAGCGACGTTCTACAAAGGACATGCTACATGATGCTGATGCTAAAGGTTTGGGTTACATGTAATGTTATGGTTATGGTTAGGGTTAGGTTTAGTGTCAGGATTAGGGTTAGAATTATGGTTAGGGTTAGGTTTAGTGTCAGAATTAAGGTTAGAATTATGGTTAGGGTTAGGTTTAGTGTCAGGATTAGGGTTAGAATTGTGGTTAGGGTTGTGAATATGGTGAGATAACATGGCTGTTATTACCTCGTCTGACGGCATACATAATGTCCTAGTGCTGTAGAAACTGTATTCTACTATAATTATCATGATGTTAATGTGATGAAGAGCACTCTCTATGTTCAGCCGTGTGGACAGTATTTTCTCATGATTTGTTCCCTGAAATTGGTGAATTGCGCTGTAATTTTGATTAAGGTGAGAAAGAACTGCGCCTTTTGTCAACCTCACTCTTTGTTCCTGGGTTGCCTTTGGCCAGTGGCACGATTTTATCGACAGGACTGGAGAAAGCACTTGATGCAGATTTGTCCTCAGGGTTTACTAATTATTATAGACCAACGTTGACATGTTAGAAAACAAATCATTGCTAAAGACAGCAGAAAGAAGCGGTAGCATACGTTCTCGTTTTTTCTCGCAGAATGTATTGAAACTCACAACAAAGTGGACTATACTGTGACGTCACTTGTCTTAGATTCGATGCTAAAAATATGCATGTTGTTTTTGGAGTGAATTAAAACGCAAGTACCAGAAATGTATATTTCTGACTACTACACTCGTCCAAGTTGTTATAAATGAAATGAAAACAGTGGACAAACAACTTGCGTAACATACTCTACGACAGCTCTTTTATTGTTAAATCTACTGTTATCAGGGTCAGGTGATGTAGTGTCATCAGGGTCACGTGCTGTGGTGTATGATACTTCTTCTTCTTCTTCTTCTGCGTACACAGTCAGACAGTAACCATTATTTTCTCGAAAAAAGCGGCGGTCATCCTGAGACTCTCGCCACTACCATACAGCTTGTCTTGCAGTTCCACTGGCAATGGCCACATCTGCTCTCTCTGATCCTCGTATGTCGGGCAGTTCTGCAGCAGATGTTCAGTGGTCATTTTACCAGTACCGCACGGGCATTCGTCGGTACACCCTATCTTCAGTTTGTTCAATAGGTGGTACCTCAGTCTGTTGTGGCCAGTGCGAAGTCTGAAGACAACGACCTGCTCTCTTCGGTTCAACTGGTAATAGGCATCGTTTTTGGTGTAACCAGTATGTTCGGTTTCCCATTTGGACATGTATCTGGCTTTGATAAGCCGTTTTGACTCTTCGTACGTCATACTGGTATCTGTTTGTGGTAGCCTTGCACCTTCTTTTGCCAGTCTGTCTGCCTCCTCGTTGCCTAGGATGTTGCAGTGTGACGGAACCCACTGTACCACCACCCTTTTTGGTGCGGACTGCTGGCACAGTTTGCAGAGTGCTGCTCTTAAGTCATTAAGCTCAGTGTTCTTCTGGCTTTTTAGCGCTGTGACTACTTCGAGAGCATCTGTCAGCAAGACTATATGGCTCTCATTTTCACTGTGTGTTACCATTTCTTCCACTGCCGCCCTCAGTGCCTCTGCCTCTGCTCTGAAATTGCTTGTGTACTTACCAGTAGCGAATGACAGTGTTATATTTCTGCCATTTGGTAGGTTCAGGAATGCTCCTGCCCCTCCGTTCTGTGTAGTGTTTGTTACAGAACCGTCGGTGTATGCATGGGTCCAGTCCATGCTTGGGTAGCTTTTCGTTATGAAGCTTAGGGTAGTGTCTCTCCTTTCTTTTTCACTCTGGCAGTTTTTGTTTGCAATACCTGGTATATTTTCTACCACCTCTGGAAATATATCCTGCCTCCAAGTAGGTTTTCGTACAGTAGTGATGGGTTTTGGTGTTGTTAGTGCGTTTATGGGATCTTCGTGCATCTTTGCTTTGGCTATTTCTGCAAAGTTTCTCCGCTTTAGTTTCCCATTTCCCAAATTGTTTAGTCTCTGGTACATTGGATGGTCCGTCAGTCTTCGGAGTTTCTCTGACTGCAGCTGGGCTCTGCAGTCTCTTCTATCGGTCATGGATTGCAGTTTTGTAATCTTTTCAAGTTCTACAATTGGCGTTGACTTCATTCCACCTGTTATAATTCTCATGGCTTGGTTTTGAAGTTTGTTAACTTTATCGAAGTTCGCCTTCGCTGCTGTTGTCCATGCCGCAATGCCATACTCGAGAACTGGTCTCACTCTTCCAGTGTACAGTTTCTTTAGTATGCCTTCGTCTGCTCCCCAGCTTGTGCCAGCAAGTTTCCTCATGATCGCCATTCTTTCTCTGGCTTTCATTCGGTTTCTCTCAATCTGACTTTTCCATGTCATGCGCCGATAAAATGTGACTCCCAGATAGGTTGGGTTGTCGTTTGGCTGCAGGATTTTGCCATTTAGGCTTAATTTGGTACTTTGGGGTTTTAATGAGAGCGAGAATATTGTGCACGTGGTTTTCTCCTCGTTTATTTTGACCAGCCATGAGTTCGCCCACTCTTCCAGCGATGTTAGGGCCGTTTGCATCCGATTTCTTGCTATGGTGAGATTCTTTTCAGAGGTCCACATAGCCAGATCGTCTGCAAACATTGAGCTATGGACTCTTCTTGGTATATTCTCTGTGATATCGTTTATATATACCAGAAAGAGTGTGGGTGACAGTACTCCCCCTTGGGGTACTCCCTGCTCGAGTGTCACCTTTTTGCTCATCTGCCCTTGTACTTGGACTCTGGCCGTTCTTTGTTTGAGGTAGTGGTTGATCCACTTGTACATCTTCCCACAGACATCACTTCTTCTTAGCTTGACTCTAAGTCCATCCTTCCAGACTTTGTCAAATGCCTTTTCCAGATCCACCCAAACAGCTACTGTGTGTTTCTGTGCCTGGTAGGCATCTTCTATCTCCTGGGCTATGAGGATGACCTGGTCCTCAGTGGATCTGTGCTGTCTAAAGCCGGTTTGCTGTGGAATTAGTATTCGTTTTTCTTCCAGATGCCACATCAGTCTGGTGTTTATCATCCGTTCCATCAGCTTGCCGACACAGCTCAGTAGGCTTATGGGCCTGTATCCATTCGGATCTGTTTTGTCCTTTCCTGTTTTTGGTACTGGTACCAGTATTGCATCTTTCCATGCCTGGGGTACAATACCCCTTTTCCAGCTTTGGTGTATGATACAATCCCTGTGCATTTTGGATCAGGTTTTTTTTAGCATGTGTAGTAGTAATTGTTGTTGTATTAGTAGTAGTAGTAGTAATGATAGTAGTAGAATTATTAGTTGTAGTATTAATAGTAGTAGTAGTAGTAGTAGTAGTCCTATTACAGCTAAGTGGCCCACTTGCCATAGGCCAATCACGTGAGACAAATAAAAATGGCAGACAACACTGTTAGTGCTTGTACGGTGTGATGGTGTTTATTGTGAAAGGAGGCGTGACACCATTCGTAAATTTACAGAAGACTGCAATCACAATACTGTGATGAAACACTCTCCCGCAGTAAAACATTTCACTGGTGTAAACATTCAGGTGTTATCACTGAGCCATTACCTATATACGTTTAAATCGACTCTCTGTACCATCTAGGCTTCGATATTGCTCCCCAGATAGATAAACGACTCTACATCGTGTATTCCATTATTAAATCATAATAATTGGCAGTAACTACATTGAACCTTATCATTTTAGTTGTTCACCAGAATGTGGGCAGATACACTGCTTTCGGCTATATATATATTTAGATATACAAGGTGCGTTCACATAGTATCCGAACTTGATATTTTTCGCCAGCATTATCTCGTTGTCAGCTGCATTGAGACCCATCTGCTACATACTATCCTAAGACAGAGGTCATCATTGACAAATGTACGCAGTGATGTGACTCATGTTGAAATTTGTTACTATTTCATCAATAGTAACTTGCTTGTTGCCACGGACTAGCTGATCGAGCTGCTGTTTCATTGCCAGCTTCTAAGCTTGCTGGTCAACTGAGGTTGAGATGGAGAGATGACATTTAGCAGGCCCTTTATCCAACATCGTACACCAAAAGAAAATAGCGAAATGAGTTTGCTCAACATTTGACTACTTGGCATCAGACACACGTGCCTGATTGAATATCAGGATTTTGAGATTAGAGTCCCTGTGTCTGGAAACACACTATATTGATTTGTCTACTAACTTGTGTAAGTACTCTATAGAAAAAAAGTTATTTCGTGTGACCGTTAAACAATTTGACACAGCCTCCATTACCTTGTTTTCAGCTGCCTTGAGAGCCATCTGCTACATCTTATAACAGAGGTCATCATTCACAATGTTATACGCAGCGCTGTGACACATTTTGAAATACGTAACTATATCCCAAGCCGCAATTCAGCAATAACGTTTTGTCTTCCGTTTAGAAATCTTTCAACGCATCCATCTTCTTCTTCTTCTTCTTCGTAAGCAGTCAGACAGTAACCATTATTTTTTCGAAAAAAGAGGCGGTCATCCTGAGGCTCTCGGCACTGCCATAGAGCTTGTCTTGCAGTTCCACTGGTAATGGCCACATCTGCTCTCTCTGATCCTCGTATGTCGGGCAGTTCTGCAGCAGATGTTCAGCGGTCATTTTACCAGTACCGCACGGGCATTCGTCGGTACACCCTATCTTCAATTTGTTGAATAGGTGGTACCTCAGTCTGTTGTGGCCAGTGCGAAGTCTGAAGACAACGACCTGCTCTCTTCGGTTCAACTGGTAATAGGCATCGTTTTTGGTGTAACCAGTATGTTCGGTTTCCCATTTGGTCATGTATCTGATTTTGATAAGCCGTTTTGACTCTTCGTACGTCATACTGGTATCTGTTTGTGGTAGTCTTGCACCTTCTTTTGCCAGTCTGTCTGCCTCCTCGTTGCCTAGGATGTTGCAGTGTGACGGAACCCACTGTACCACTACCCTTTTTGGTGCGGACTGCTGGCACAGTTTGCAGAGTGCTGCTCTTAAGTCATTAAGCTCAGTGTTTGGTGGCTTTTTAGCGCTGTGACTACGGCGAGAGCATCTGTCAGCAGGACTATATGGCTCTCATTTTCACTGTTTGTCACCATTTCTTCCACTGCCGCCCTCAGTGCCTCTGCCTCCGCTCTGAAAATGCTTGTGTACTTACCAGTAGCGAATGACAGTGTTATTTTTATGCCATTTGGTAGGTTCAGGAATGCTCCTGCCCCTCCATTCTGTGTAGTGTCTGTTACAGAACCGTCGGTGTATGCATGGGTCCAGTCCATGCTTGGGTAGCTTTTCGTTATGAAGCTTAGGGTAGTATCTCTCCTTTCTTTTTCAGTCTGGCAGTTTTTGTTTGCAATACCTGGTATATTTTCTACCACCTCTGGAAATATATCCTGCCTCCAGGTAGGTTTTCGTACAGTAGTGATGGGTTTTGGTGTTGTTAGTGCAACGCATCCATCTGACTCAAACAACTGTCTTAATACTGAACCTTCATTCTTTTGTAGATTTAAGAAGGTGTCACACTGTCTGACCAGAAACAACGGATAATGCTGTTCTTCCACGATGCAAGTCGACAATGGGACTGCCACTTTGTAAGCTATATTGTGCATAGCTTGATCATCACAATACCTTCATTGAGTATTGCTAATGAACAATTTTATGTCCGAAATTAAATTTCCTGTTTCAAGCAAGTTACAATACCAGTGTTGTTTCTTAATTGCACTCAAATGTTTTGTAGATGGTCGTGCTGCCATCTGATCCGTGTGTGAAGTGACATACGCGGAGACCAAGTTTTAGAGCGGATGTGCGTACTGTCACTCTTGGTCGATTGTTAGGCGCACATACTTGAAGACCAAATGCGCTGACGTTGAGCTAAAGTGTTTTGCTTAGTTGTTGACCTGTAATGTTTCACTTGTTTGACATAAGGTGTTTCAGTTGCAATTGTGGATGATGTTTAAATGTTTGATGTTAGGTGTTATGTGTTTTATATTTAGATGTTTAATGTTATATATTTGATGTCATATGTTTGATGTCTAGATATTATCACCATGTAGCATGTCCTTTATAGAACGTCGCTCCTTAACAGTCTGTCTATAAGAAATTCTTTCCCTTGCCAAAATGCCAGCCTCCGTCACAGTGTAGATATTATATGCTAAGATATTGTGTATGTTTAAATGTTAAATGTTTGGATGTTTCATGTTAAGTATTTCATGCTTAAATGCTAAATGTTTATGTGTTATTTGTCCAGATGTTTGATGTTTACATGTTATCTGTTTTAATGTTATATTAATTGGATGTTTGACATTTCATCTTTAGATGTTTGATGTTTAGCGGTTTGATCTTAAAGTGTTATATGTGTGTATGTTACATGTTCACATGTGTTGCGTTTGATGTTTGATGTTTTTCTTTTTGTGTCATTTTGGATGTTGAGATGTTTGATGTTTCCGTTGATGCGATAAATATTTTCACTCAAAACCTTGGATATCATTGGAGACCATTTTATAAACTATACTGTAGAATATAACACACAAACACATATAACATACAAACACAATGTCACAGTATGCTCGTTGTTAAACCTCGGTAACACACAAAAATGAGTCAAAATTAATAAAAACAACTCATGGAATCACTGGAATGGGAAATCTTGGCAGCACTTGAACACGACAGAGTTGTATGCTTCGCCATTGTTGCTCAACTTTTACATCGTCAATCTCATTACAAAACTTGAAGTTTATTCCAATTTCCAATTTAACAAATAAACAACACTTAATCGTCATGGCCCTGAGAAAAAACGTGATGTATAACTGCAGACACTGGATATAAGGCAGAACCAAGTTTTCTGATAAGTCTTCTAAGGTATTGACTGTCAAAACATTAAACACTATGGGACAACAATGATAATTTTCAGTTATATAATGCATTCCTATTTCCGTGATGCACAATCTACAGTATAGTTTATAAAATGGTCTCCAATGATATCCAAGGTTTTGAGTGAAAATATTAATCGCATCAACAGAAACATCAAACATCTCAACATCCAAAATCACACAAAAACAAAAACATCAAACATCAAACGCAACACATGTGAACATGTAACATACACACATATAACACTTTAAGATCAAACCGCTAAACATCAAACATCTAAAGATGAAATGTCAAACATCCTTCTTCTTCTTCTTCGTACGCAGTCAGACAGTAACCATTATTTTTTCGAAAAAAGCGGCGGTCATCCTTAGGCTGTCGCCGCTGCCATAGAGCTTGTCTTGCAGTTCCACTGGTGATGGCCACATCTGCTCTCTCTGATCCTCGTATATCGGGCAGTTCTGCAGCAGATGTTCAGCGGTCATTTTACCGGTACCGCACGGGCATTCGTCGGTACCACCTATCTTCAATTTGTTGAATAGGTGGTACCTCAGTCTATTGTGGATAGTGCGAAGTCTGAAGACAACGACCTGCTCTCTTCGGTTCAACTGGTAATAGGCATCGTTTTTGGTGTAACCAGTATGTTCGGTTTCCCATTTGGTCATGTATCTGGCTTTGATAAGCCGTTTTGACTCTTCGTACGTCATACTAGTATCTGTTTGTGGTAGTCTTGCACCTTCTTTTGCCAGTCTGTCTGCCTCCTCGTTGCCTTGGATGTTGCAGTGTGAAGGGACCCACTGTACCACTACCCTTTTTGGTGCGGACTGCTGGCACAGTTTGCAGAGTGCTGCTCTTAAGTCATTAAGCTGAGTGTTTTTCTGGCTTTTTAGCGCTGTGACTACGGCGAGAGCATCTGTCAGCAGGACTATATGGCTTTCATTTTCATTGTGTGTCACCATTTCTTCCACTGCCGCCCTCAGTGCCTCTGCCTCCGCTCTGAAATTGCTTGTGTACTTACCAGTAGCGATTGACAGTGTTATTTGTCTGCCATTTGGTAGGTGCAGGAATGCTCCTGCCCCTCCGTTCTGTGTAGTGTTTGTTACAGAACCGTCGGTGTATGCATGGGTCCAGTCCATGCTTTGGTAGCTTTTCGATATGAAGCTTAGGGTAGTATCTCTCCTTTCTTTTTAAGTCTGGCAGTTTTTGTTTCCAATACCTGGTATATTTTCTACCACCTCTGGAAATATATCCTGCCTCCAGGTAGGTTTTCGTACAGTAGTGATGGGTTTTGGTGTTGTTAGTGCGTTTATGGGATCTTCGTGAATCTTTGCTTTGGCTATTTCTGCAAAGTTTTTCCGCTTTAGTTTCCCATTTCCCAAATTGTTTAGTCTCTGGTGCATTGGATGGTCAGTCAGTCTTCGGAGTTTCTCTGACTGCAGCTGGGCTCTGCAGTCTCTTCTATCGGTCATGGATTGCAGTTTTGTAATCTTTTCAAGTTCTACAATTGGCGTTGATTTCATGCCTCCTGTTATAACTCTCATGGCTTGGTTTTGAAGTTTGCTAACTTTATCGAAGTTCGCCTTCGCTGCTGTTGTCCATGCCGCAATGCCATACTCGAGACCTGGTCTCACTCTTCCTGTGTACAGTTTCTTTAGTATGCCTTCGTCTGCTCCCCAGCTTGTGCCAGCAAGTTTCCTCATGATTGCCATTTTTTCTCTGGCTCTCATTCGGTTTCTCTCGATCTGACTTTTCCATGTCATGCGCCGATCAAATGTGACTCCCAGATAGGTTGGGTTGACGTTTGCCTGCGGGAATTTGCCATTTAGACTTAATTTGGTATTTTGGGGTTTTGTTGAAAGCGAGAATATTGTGCATGTGGTTTTCTCCTCGTTTATTTTAACCAGCCATGAGTTCGCCCACTCTTCCAGCGATGTTAGGGCCTGCTGCATCCGATTTCTTGCTATGGTGAGATTCTTTTCAGAGGTCCACATAGCAAGATCGTCTGCAAACATTGAGCTATGGACTCTCCTTGGTATATTCTCTGTAATGTCGTTTATATATACCAGGAAGAGTGTGGGTGACAGTACTCCCCCTTGGGATACTCCCTGCTCGAGTGTCACCTTTTTGCTCATCTGCCCTTGTACTTGGACTCTGGCCGTTCTTTGTTTGAGGTAGTGGTTGATCCACTTGTACATTTTCCCACAAACATCACTTCTTCTTAGCTTGACTCTAAGTCCGTCTTTCCAGACTTTGTCAAATGCCTTTTCCAGATCCACCCAAACAGCTACTGTGTGTTTCTGTGCCTGGTAGGCATCTTCTATTTCCTGGGCTATGAGGATGACCTGGTCCTCAGTGGATCTGTGCTGTCTAAAGCCGACTTGCTGTGGAATTAGTATTTGTTTTTCTTCCAGATGCCACATCAGTCTGGTGTTTATCATCCGTTCCATCAGCTTGCCGACACAGCTCAGTAGGCTGATGGGCCTGTATCCATTTGGATCTGTTTTGTCCTTTCCTGTTTTTGGTAATGGTACCAGTATTGCGTCTTTCCATGCCTGGGTACAATTCCCCTTTTCCAGCTTTGGTTCAGGACCGATAGCAGTTTCCTCTTCGCTGTTTGGCCCAGCCCCATCAGCATTTCGTTTGTTATCCCGTCTTTTCCGGGAGATTTCCTTTTCTGTAATGTTCTCATAGCCTCTTCCATTTCGCTCATTGTTAATTTGGCCATCATGTGCTCTTCAGGTGCCGTATTGATGTTGTCGTGCCCCTTTAGCTCTTCGCTAATGTCTGTATGCTTATCTGCAGGGACCTCGATGTGGTTTGCTCTGGCATAGTGATCGACAAAAGCGTTTGCGGCTTTCTTACCTGTGAGCAAGTTTTCGCCCTGCTTGATGGTAATTTGTTTGTTTGACGGGGTTTCGTCGTTCATGGCTCTGACTAGCTTCCATAGCTTGTTTCCGTCTTTGTCCAGGTTTAGGCTTTCCGTTTTGTTTTTCCAGCTTTCTCTTGCTGTTTGCTTGAGAGTGTATTTGTATTTCGCCGTGGCGGCTTTGAGGGCGATGTTTTCCTCCATAGATTGTTCTCGCTCTGTCATGTTCCTAGCATTTGTTACTGCATCTTCCGCTTTCTGCAACTCATCATCCCAGTAGGGGTTATAGTTTTACCTAGCTCCTCTTGGGATGGTTTCAGTGGCGGCTTGCATTATTGCCTTGCTTAGGCTTTCCACCATGGGCTTCATTTTGTTGTTTCGTGTGTTGATGGTTTCACACAGCCCATCTGTCAGGATTGCAAATCTGTATCAGTCGGCTCGTTTGTAATTCCAACGTGGGAGCGGTTTTGTTTCCTGTGGGCCTACTTCCTTATCGATGTCTAGCCTGATCGGCCTGTGGTCGCTACCTGCCAGTTGGTTTAGCACCTGGCGGTCTATTTTATGGTGTATGTCCTGTGTGGAGAAACATCCAATTAATATAATATTAAAACAGATAACATGTAAACATCAAACATCTGGACAAATAACACATAAACATATAGCATTTAAGCATTAAATACTTAACATGAAACATCCAAACATTTAACATTTAAACATACACAATATCTTAGCATATAATATCTACACTGTGACGGAGGCTGGCATTTTGGCAAGGGAAAGAATTTCTTATAGACAGACTGTTAAGGAGCGACGTTCTATAAAGGACATGCTACATGGTGATAATATCTAGACATCAAACATATGACATCAAATATATAACATTAAACATCTAAATATAAAACACATAACATCTAACATCAAACATTTAAACATCATCCACAATTGCAACTGAAACACCTTATGTCAAACAAGTGAAACATTACAGGTCAACAACTAAGCAAAACACTTTAGCTCAACGTCAGCGCATTTGGTCTTCAAGTATGTGCGCCTAACAATCGACCAAGAGTGACAGTACGCACATCCGCTCTAAAACTTGGTCTCCGCGTATGTCACTTCACACACGGATCAGATGGCAGCACGACCATCTACAAAACATTTGAGTGCAATTAAGAAACAACACTGGTATTGTAACTTGCTTGAAACAGGAAATTTAATTTCGGACATAAAATTGTTCATTAGCAATACTCAATGAAGGTATTGTGATGATCAAGCTATGCACAATATAGCTTACAAAGTGGCAGTCCCATTGTCGACTTGCATCGTGGAAGAACAGCATTATCCGTTGTTTCTGGTCAGACAGTGTGACACCTTCTTAAATCTACAAAAGAATGAAGGTTCAGTATTAAGACAGTTGTTTGAGTCAGATGGATGCGTTGCACTAACAACACCAAAACCCATCACTACTGTACGAAAACCTACCTGGAGGCAGGATATATTTCCAGAGGTGGTAGAAAATATACCAGGTATTGCAAACAAAAACTGCCAGACTGAAAAAGAAAGGAGAGATACTACCCTAAGCTTCATATAGAAAAGCTACCCAAGCATGGACTGGACCCATGCATACACCGACGGTTCTGTAACAAACACTACACAGAACAGGAGCATTCCTGAACCTACCAAATGGCAGACAAATAACACTGTCAATCGCTACTGGTAAGTACACAAGCAATTTCAGAGCAGAGGCACTGAGGGCGGCAGTGGAAGAAATGGTGACACAGCCATATAGTCCTGCTTACAGATGCTCTCGCCGTAGTCACAGCGCTAAAAAGCCAGAAAAACACTGAGCTTAATGTCTTAAGAGCAGCACTCTGCAAACTGTGCCAGCAGTCCGCACCAAAAAGGGTAGTGGTACAGTGGGTCCCATAACACTGCAACATCCAAGGCAACGAGGAGGCAGACAGACTGGCAAAAGAAGGTGCAAGACTACCACAAACAGATACTAGTATGACGTACGAAGAGTCAAAACGGCTTATCAAAGCCAGATACATGACCAAATGGGAAACCGAACATACTGGTTACACCAAAAATGATGCCTATTACCAGTTGAACCGAAGAGAGCAGATCGTTGTCTTCAGACTTCGCACTGGCCACAATAGACTGAGGTACCACCTATTCAACAAATTGAAGATAGGTGGTACCGACGAATGCCCGTGCGGTACTGGTAAAATGACCGCTGAACATCTGCTGCAGAACTGCCCGACATACGAGGATCAGAGAGAGCAGATGTGGCCATTACCAGTAGAACTGCAAGACAAGCTCTATGGCAGTGGCGAGAGCCTCAGGATGACCGCCTCTTTTTTCGAAAAAATAATGGTTACTGTCTGACTGCGTATGAAGAAGAAGAAGAAGAAGATGGATGCGTTGAAAGATTTCTAAACGGAAGACAAAACGTTATTGCTGAATTGCGGCTTGGGATATAGTTACGTATTTCAACATGTGTCACAGCGCTGCGTATACCATTGTGTATGATGACCTCTGTTATAAAATGTAGCAGATGGCTCTCAAGGCAGCTGAAAACAAGGTAATGGAGGCTGTGTCAAATTGTTTAACGGTCACACGAAATAACTTTTTTTCTATAGAGGACATACTCAAGTTAGTAGACATATCAATATAGCGTTTTTCCAGACACAGGGACTCTAATCTCAAAATCCTGATATTCAATCAGGCACGTGTGTCTGATGCCAGGTAGTCAAATGTTGAGCAAACTCATTTCGCTATTTTCTTTTGGTGTACGATGTTGGATAAAGGGCCTGCTAAATGTCATCTCTCCATCTCAACCTCAGTTGACCAGCAAGCTTAGAAGCTGGCAATGAAACAGCAGCTCGATCAGCTAGTCCGTGGCAACAAGCAAGTTACTATTGATGAAATAGTAACAAATTTCAACATGAGTCACATCACTGCGTACATTTGTCAATGATGACCTCTGTCTTAGGATAGTATGTAGCAGATGGGTCTCAATGCAGCTGCCAACGAGATAATGCTGGCGAAAAATATCAAGTTCGGATACTATGTGAACGCACCTTGTATATCTAAATATATATATAGCCGAAAGCAGTGCATCTGCCCATATTCTGGGGAACAACTAAAATGATAAGGCTCAATGTAGTTACTGCCAATTATTATGATTTGATAATGGAATACACGATGTAGAGTCGTTTATCTATCTGGAGAGCAAAATCGAAGCCTAGGTGGTACAGAGAGTCGATTTAAACGTATATAGGTAATGGCTCAGTGATAACACCTGAATGTTTACACCAGTGAAATGTTTTACTGCGGGAGAGTGTTTCATCACAGTATTGTGATTGCAGTCTTCTGTAAATTTACGAATGGTGTCACGCCTCCTTTCACAATAAACACCATCACACCGTACAAGCACTAACAGTATTGTCTGCCATTTTTATTTATCTCACGTGATTGGCCTATGGCAAGTGGGCCACTTAGCTGTAATAGGACTACTACTACTACTACTACTACTACTACTATTAATACTACAACTAATAATTCTACTACTATCATTACTACTACTACTACTAATACAACAACAATTACTACTACACATGCTAAAAAAAACCTGATCCAAAATGCACAGGGATTGTATCATACACCACAGCACGTGACCCTGATGACACTACATCACCTGACCCTGATAACAGTAGATTTAACTATAAAAGAGCTGTCGTAGAGTATGTTACGCAAGTTGTTTGTCCACTGTTTTCATTTCATTTATAACAACTTGGACGAGTGTAGTAGTCAGAAATATACATTTCTGGTACTTGCGTTTTAATTCACTCCAAAAACAACATGCATATTTTTAGCATCGAATCTAAGACAAGTGACGTCACAGTATAGTCCACTTTGTTGTGAGTTTCAATACATTCTGCGAGAAAAAACGAGAACGTATGCTACCGCTTCTTTCTGCTGTCTTTAGCAATGATTTGTTTTCTAACATGTCAACGTTGGTCTATAATAATTAGTAAACCCTGAGGACAAATCTGCATCAAGTGCTTTCTCCAGTCCTGTCGATAAAATCGTGCCACTGGCCAAAGGCAACCCAGGAACAAAGAGTGAGGTTGACAAAAGGCGCAGTTCTTTCTCACCTTAATCAAAATTACAGCGCAATTCACCAATTTCAGGGAACAAATCATGAGAAAATACTGTCCACACGGCTGAACATAGAGAGTGCTCTTCATCACATTAACATCATGATAATTATAGTAGAATACAGTTTCTACAGCACTAGGACATTATGTATGCCGTCAGACGAGGTAATAACAGCCATGTTATCTCACCATATTCACAACCCTAACCACAATTCTAACCCTAATCCTGACACTAAACCTAACCCTAACCATAATTCTAACCTTAATTCTGACACTAAACCTAACCCTAACCATAATTCTAACCCTAATCCTGACACTAAACCTAACCCTAACCATAACCATAACATTACATGTAACCCAAACCTTTAGCATCAGCATCATGTAGCATGTCCTTTGTAGAACGTCGCTCCCATCACAGTTTGTCTGAAAAAAAAACTCGTTTCCTTGCCAAAACACCTGCCTCCGCCACAGTCATAATCAGACATTCCTGGATATCTTTGTGCCATCGTCTTCTTGGTCTACCGCTTCCACTCTTGCCTGGCACTATACCTTCCAACACCGCTCTCTCAAGACCATTGTGTCTCTTGATGTGACCAAAGTACTCGCATTTTCTAGCCAAAATGGATTTGACAAACCAGTTCTCTTCTATGCTCAACTCTTGCCGAATGTCTGCATTTGTTTTTTTCTCTGTCCAGGGTAATCTGGGGATCTTTCTGTAACATTTTAACTAGAAGGATTCGATTCTTTGTCTATAAGTTTTGGTAATCGTCCATGCTTCACAGCCATAAGCTGCCACAAGAAAAACACAGGCTCTCAAGACTTTTACTTTTATCATTTTGTTGGTGCCCTGTCATCATTTCTTCAAGCTGTTCAGTCTTTGCATTGCCATAGCTAGTTTTCTTCTGATTTCTTTTGAGCAGTCGCCATTTTTGTCAATTTTGGAGCCCAGATATTCAAAATGTGTGACCTGATCTATTTCCTAACCTTTAGCATAACTGAAAATAAAATAAAATTACATCGACCTGTCCTCCTCTTAACCCGAAATGCAATGTCCTGTTACGTGCGATGGAGACCGATGGAACTCTATTTGGGGTGAATTAAGACACAAGTACCCCATTTCTTTTCTGTTACGTTTACATATAGCTGTCTGGCTATTGTGTGTTACGACAAATATTTATCTCGTTTTGTTTCATTTTGTTTTTATACTAGTCCGATCGCTATGTTTTTATGGACTGTTGATTAGTATATATTTACGTCTTATCAGTATCTTGAACAATACGTCATACCACGTGCAAGTGATTGTGATAATTTAAAACCATTAGTAATTCGTATTTCAGGCTATAAATGCTTGCGACGTTTTCCAACATTAAGAACAAAACTTAGCGCAAGTTTGCACCTGACCTAGGGCAGAGAACAAAAAGCGATACTAAGGAAAGTTACTACTATAGATGGTAAAACTAATTTATTTAGGGCCACTGTGATGGAGAACAGCAATGGCTGACATGTGGCAAGTTGATGCCAGTAATGACATTGGAACAATGTCTGACTTTTTGTTTAAACTCAAAAGCCAGCCATCACATTTACCAAACCTAAAGATAAATGGCTTCTGCATTTTACGAAAAATATCTCTGCTGTACATATAAACGGCCATTATAGATGGTAGAACTAATTTATTGATGGCCACTATGGAGCAGGACATCAATGGCTGACACGTGACAAAGTGATGTCTGTAATGGCATTGGTAAAATTGTTGGCTTTTTGTTGAAAATCAAGAGCCAGCCATCACAATTACTAAACATACAGAGAAGTGGAAGCGTCACTTTAAAAATACAACACATGTACGTAAAAGTGGATATTATCTATTGTGTAGGTATGCAAACGTAACTGTATTTTGCAATTTCTTAGACATTCCATAAACCGCTGCCAATTTGCGAACACTGGCATCAGAATTGGATCCCAGTTTGCATTTGGTGTATCTTTCTCTCTTTTTCTCTCTCTCTTCCTCTCTCTATCTCTCTCTCTCTCTCTCTATCTCGCTCAGCTCTCCCCGCCCCCCCCCCCAAGCCCCCATATCCCCTAAATCTCTGGTATTTTTTTAGAAATAACAACATCCGTCGCACGTGTCAAAAGGAATTCAATTTCTCGTGAAATCCTTTCTGGAATCTTTCACCTTTTCTAAAAAAAATGAATTCAGTCAGGGAAGGCCTTTCTAACTTGTGGTTTTTTTTAATTGTGAAAAAAAACAAAGACGCCTAATGAGCGTCTCCTAGCTACCAATTGACCTGATTCATACGGTGTGTTAGGCTGGATTCAATCCCCTTTGCCGCTTCGCGCGTTTGCTAACATGTCAATACCCTTAAACAGAAATGACCATTACAATTTCCATTTCAAATTTTCTTCATTTGTGTTTTATGCAGGGCGATGTCTTTTGTAATTATTCAGAACCTTTTGTGCTAACTCAGCATGTCCTGTATATTCTCACGCCTCGCTACTTTGCGTGTCCGGCTTAGTACAAACGTCATACTGTTTTTGAACAAAAATAAAAACCAAACCGGAAATATATCTGATATATAACTACCACAACCTAGAAACCCATAACCACACTGAGACAAACTGAAGGACAGCTAAAGCCTGATTCGCTAATTTCAAGGAACCAGAAAACTTCGACCTCTTACATTTTAGACCATGAGTTACCCAGGTAAGTTCGTGTAAGATGAATGTAAAGACCACAAGCCCGATTATCTCCACCATCCAAGACACTACAGGCGTACTCCTGAAGATAAACGAAGAAAACGTAATATCTTTTATGTTGTCCAAACGGACAAAAGAAACAGAAATGCACGTCAGGAATTTTGAAAAAAAGTACTTTAAACTCGGCCAGCTGAGAAGAGGCTGACGTAGACCTTATCACTGAGATTAATGTAACAAACAGCCAACGTATCAGCAAGAACACTGCCCGATGACCTGATGGAGTACAGAATTATCACAAGAAGCAGTTTGATAAGACAAAAGATAAGAAATGTGGTTAAAGAGTTCAATGCGCACGAGGACTGGCTTCATAACTATCTGCGCCCATTGTCTAAACCTGGTAAGGACTCCCCTCTTTTCGACAGTAACCGAATAATAACCATTCATAATGTATATTTCAAATTGCTCGAGAAGGTAGTGGCCAGGAAAATCATTTACTACATAGAACGGGAGCATTTCTTACGCGATACCCCGTGCAGTTGCAGTACAGCAAAAGAGAACTTGGGTCAAAGGGTTATTGTTGCGTATAATGGGCAAGAAGGTTTCCTGTGACAACAAGAAACAGTTGATGTTGCGGTCGACCTCGAAGACGTAGATTATCATGTCAATTATGTGGTCGATTTTAATTATATGTCTGCAGCCGTGTGGTATGAGAGACTGGGTCTATCTCTCTCAAACAGTCTTTGGTACTAATGTTATATCAGAGACTGAGTCTGTCTCACACAGTCTTTAGGACTAATGTTTAATGAGAGACCCAATCTGTCTGTCTCCCACATTCTTGGTGCTAACGTTATATTAGAGACCGAGTCTGTGTGTGTCACACAGTCTTTGGTACTAATGTTATATGAGAAACTGAGTCTGACATTATACTGAAATATCACAAAAATCTCATTTGTATCATATGATGTATTCTTTCGATTACTTTCAGGCTGTTTCAACCCCTACCTGCAACCTTGCCCTTCACCATGCCAACCACCACAGTGGGGACCAATACCGTGCCAACCACCATCTTGCCAGCCACAACCTTGCATCGTCATCCCACAATGTCCACCACCTTGTCAGCCTCCGGTGTACCATGTAAGAATACCTCATGTTACGTCGTCGTGTCGGTGATCACTTTACTGTCATTTGTTCTTGTGTGTTTAATGTCAGAGAGTACTTTTGTATGTTTCTTATCTAAGAATGTGTACAACCAGCGACTATGAAAGAGACCGAAGACATTTGGATCTGCTAATAGTGCAGTGATGTCGAATTTGCACCGTAAGGTAGCGTAACGAAGAGAAACATAATATTACATAAATTGGAATACTTAGAATCCCGGTAATCCAACAGGCATGTTGGTAATGTCTATTGCCAGGTAGCCGAAGGTTATCCGTAGTAGGTATTTTAAACTTTCTGAGGCTACATTTTTAATTATAATTTTTAAAATGTTGTCCGGGCAGCGTTCTTTAAGCCTACTCTTTTCGATTGATAACTGCCAAATGAACACGGGAGTCTCATCACCTTGGTCTTCGCCTTCAGTCCGCGTAGTTTGAATAGACCACAATCCATGCGGTACTTTATTGGTAATCCATACTTGGTTTTCTTAAAGATGTCCGTCAACATGGCTGAAAACATCATACTGAACAGTGTCAGAGTACATATAGTGAAGGATTCTATATATATATACTGACGAGAACCGGAACATTTACTTACCGGATCCGGTACATATACTGACGGGATCCGGTACATATACAAACGGGATCCGGTACATATACTGACGGGATCCGGTACATATACTGAAGGGATCCAGTACATATACTGACGGGATCCGGCACATATGGTGACGAGATCCGGTACATATACTGACGGGATCCGGTACATCTACTGATGGGATCCGGTACATATACTGACGGGATCTGTTTACATCTACTGACGGGATCCGGTACATATACTGACGGGATCTGTTTACATCTGCTGACGGGATCCGGTACATATACTGACAAGAACCGGTACATATACTGACGGGATCTGGTACATATACTGACGGGATCTGTTTACATCTACTGACTGGATCCGGTACATCTACTTACGGGATCCGGTACATATACTGACGGGATCTGTTTACATCTACTGACGGGATCCGCTATATATACTGACGGGATCTGTTTACATCTACTGACGGGATCCGGTACACATTCTGATGGGATCCGGTACATCTACTGAAGGGATCTGGTACATAAACTGACGGGATCCGGTACATTAACTTACGGGACATGTGTACATCTACTGACGGGATCCGGTACATATACTGACGGGATCCGGTACATGTACTGACGTGATCCGGTACATATACTGACGGGATTCGGTAATATACTGATGGGATCCGGTACATATACTGACGAGATCTGTTTACATCTAATGACGGGATCCGGTACATATATTTACGGCATCTGTTTACATCTACTGGCGGGATCTGGTACATATACTGACGGGATCAGTTTACTTCTACTGACGGGATCCGACATATATACTGACGGGATCCGGTACATATACTGACGGGATCCGGTACATATACTGATGGGAGCCGTTTACATATACTGACGCGATCCGGAACATATACTGACGGGATCCGTTTACATATACTGACGAGAACCGGTACATATACTGACGGGATCCGGTACATATCTCTGGGAAGGGAAACGAGGTTCAAGCTCCTGTCTCGGCAAACTTCAGTCTTCTCGTCTGTAAATTGGTACTTGCCTGATTGTTATTGATAACAAATGATTGAGGAAGGGAACTAGTGCTCCCATTACACATGTCGCTATGATCTAGAACAGCCAAGTCTCACACTGAACATCCGACGGTCGTTACCTTTAGTGACGACATGAATAAATGCAGTGGATAGATGGTGTTTGAACATTTTTGACAAGGGGCAAACGAGGGAATGACATAATGGGATTGATACGTACTAAAGAACCAGCATGGCATAAGAAGATAGAGGGGGAAACAAACAATGCCTGAAAATCTAAACTGCCAGAAAAACAGATAGTTGTTAAAGGGATTTGATAGTTTCTGACACCAGACCTGTCACATGATGATAATGACACGGTAAACGTTCGTAATGTTGCATATAGATAAAAGTAACGTATGAAAATAGTCTTATATGTTTTAAATGTGTGATGAATTTTGCCAAATTAAACTGAACAAATAATTTTATGTGCCAGCTAAAGTGATGTATGCATTACACAACAACAAGCTCGGAACGACTACTAGGTTTCAATGAAACCTGTAAAAACATTTGATGAATCATTGTTTTATACAGTCAATAACAAAGAAAATAGCTCGATCGTACACTGGATACTGGAGAAGAAGAAGAGGAAGTAGAGGAATAAGAAGATGTTGGCGAGATGGAGAAAACAGTGAAGATAAATAAGAATATGAATAAAATAAAAACACAAATCATAATGATATAAAAAACGAAATTGACGATGATGATTGAGATTAAAATGCAGTTATAACATGTAGCAGATAGAAAAGATGATGACAAAAACGAGATGGTAAATATGAAGAAAATAATGATGAAGATTGCAATTATGATGAAAATGAAAAATCTGATTCAGCAGCTGAAAAAGATGATAAAGAAAAAAATGGTGATGATGAAGAAAATAAAAAAGACGAAGAAGAAAAGATGATTATTATGAAACAGATGAAGACGATGATGAAAGATGAAGAATAACAGGAATAAGAAAAGCAGAAAATAATGATAACGAATAAAAAGATGGGGACGAACAAAATGATGATGTTGATAATCATAAAAAGGGTGTTACTAGGAAAGCAAATCCCATTTTCCCAAACACCAAATTAACGCTTACTCCCCAACCACAAAAGAACCCCAGCTTCCCAACACCAAAAAGAACCCCTGCTCCCCAACACAAAAAGAGCCCTGCTCCATAACACCAAAAAGAACCCCAGCTCCCCAACACAAAAAGAACCCCAGCTCCCCAACACCAAAAAGAACCCCTGCTCCCCAACATCAAATGAACCCCTGCTCCGAAACACTAAATGAACCCATGCTCCCCAATATGAACTGAACCCATGCTCCCCAATATGAACTGAACCCATGCTCCCAAATATGAACTGAACCCATGTTCCCCAACACCAAAAGACCCCAGCTCCCCAACACCAAAAAGAACCCCTGCTCCCTGACATCAAATGAACCCCTGCTCCCCAACACCAAATGAACCCCTGCTTCCCAATATGAACTGAACCCCTGCTCCCCAATATGAACTGAACCCCTGCTCCCCAATATGAACTGAACCCATGCTCCTCAATATGAACTGAACCCTTGCTCCCCAATAAGAACTGAACACATGCTCCTCAATATGAACTAAACCCCTGCTCCCCAATTTGAACTGAACCCACGCTCCACAACACCAAAAGAACCCCTGCTCCGCAACTCCAAAAGAACCCACGCTCCACAACACCAAAAGAACCCCTGCTCCGCAACACCAAAAGAACCCCTGCTCCCAAACACCAAAAGAACCCCTGCTCCCAGCACCAAAAAAAACCTGCTCCCCAACACTAAAACAACTCCTGCTCCCCAACACCAGGAGAACCCTTGCTCCCCAACACCAAAAGAACCCCTGCTCCCCAACACCAGAAGAACCCCTGCTCCCAAACACCAAAAGAACCCCTGCTCCCCAACACGAAATGAATCCCTGCTCCCCAACACGAAAAGAACCCCTGCTCCCCAACATCAGAAGAACCTCTGCTCCCTAACACCAGAAGAACCTCTGATCCCCAACACCAGAAGGACCCCTGCTTCCCAACACCAGAAGAACCCCTGCTGCCCAATATGAACTGAACCCCTGCTGGCAAATATGAACTGAACCCTTTCTCCCCAATATGAACTGAACCCATGCTCCCCAACACTAGAAGAACCCCTGCTTCCTAACACCAAATGAACCCATGCTCCCCAACACCGAAATAATCCCTGCTCCCCTATATGAACTGAACCCTTGTATTCAACGTCAATTTTACTTTGCAGGACCATCACGACCACCACCATCATCATGCCCACCACTGCTAGTGATACAAGTGGAAAAAAAGAACACAAGAACACGGACGAACTAATAAAAGCAGAATTCAACACCAGCAGACGATATATAGTTATAATACAGCAGCTACTAAACAACCTGTAGACGTGTATGGATGCACATCCTAGCAATGTAATTTTTTTAATCTGTGTTCTGAAAATAAGACATTAATACAAAATAAAACATCATTAATTGTATGTCTCAATTACTGTATTAGCTTAGACAGTGGAGCGGACAAAGATTATTTAGATATTAAAAGTCCTTTCACCAGTACAGTAATGTTTCAGTTTTCAATCCGTCGGGCATATTATGACCTTTCACCTTATCAATATAAAATACGAAAAGAATCATGAGGGCTATAAAAGAAGAAAAATTGGAATAACAAGATCATATAGTAGTGACAGATAATAGAAATACGTCAAGCAGTCCACACATATCAGTGTTTGTAGAAGAAATAAAGCATGGTCTTTAGACACTGACAGAAACTGTTAACCATACCAAGCGTGAATATTTAATTTAAAATGCAGAAATAAAAGTTTTACTAAACAAAAGACAGCGATTCAATGTAGAAGAATATTAAAAGAACATAATTTGAAACAATTTATAACAATTAGATAAACAAACCATTACATAGGTCACCTGAAGACATATTTAAAACGGAAAATGTAAAAACAAACATGATCGAGCAAACTAAAGCGATACTCTAGCATATAAAAATGGTTCCTATGGTTACAGATGGATTTGATAACCAACTAACAATGATAATTATATCAACACTGTTGTGTTGTTGTGAACTGATCACTACATTCTTTGAATCATTTGTCTCACTGATTGTGAATGTAATACTGTAACAGAAATATGAACAAGACATCATTTTGAAATATGACAACGCGGGCAACAAAGAAAAACATTTTGGTGAGAGGACACCATAAAATATGAAGACAACATTGATGATATCGTAAACACGTCTATAATATAAAACATAGGAGATAAGTTGACATATAATTAGTTATTCGTAATGATGTTCTTCACATTTCACATGAAGTTGGTCTTGATTATGTAATAAAACAAATTAATAGGTCTGTTGTTAAGGAAAAACAATAAAAATCGTATTGCTTAATCCTATTCACATGCTCTTGTTTTCAGTAAAGAGGTTGTTTTATAAATGTTGTTACATTGATATATCTTTTGCGTGACTCCGAACAGAAAAAATGTTCTAAGAGCTTTCGAAAATTAAACTGTGACGTAAACCTATTTTCCGAGCTTCATACGTCTTCATCATGAACTGGACAAATGATTACAATGGAAAAGAAACCATTCATTCAAAAATGTTTTACATTTGGACACATACAAACCAAAATAAAGTAAAATATTATAGGTGGTAAAATCTCCGAGCATTATGTGTCATCCATATGCTCACTTCAGTTGACAAGATTAATAGTTTTATAAATGATTACATTTTAATCAATATTTATGTTGTCCTTTTTTAATGTCACTGAGTGCTTCTAGGAAATGTGTGAACTGTGTTAGTATATTTGAGATTTTCTAACTGAAAAGAAAAGGTAAATAAACAAGAAAGACATCTACGAAAAGAGAGCCTGGAAAAAATTGCGACACATCTAACGCAAGAGCCAATAGATTAAAAATAAACAAAGAAACGAAACGATCTGGAATGACAAGACAATGTGTACTGAGAAACAAGAAGATCTCAAAACAATAAAAAGATCAGAGAACTAAAGAGTGCAAAGGGAAGTGATCATAGCCCCAACTGAGCATTACTTAACTTAACGTCTTTATTCTGGTTTAGAAAACTCTGCAGAGTCTGTATACAACCAGTTACATTTACATCACCTTGCTCTAAAAGTTATGCGCAGCCAATTTATTCTTAAATGCATTAACTGTCCATGCCTCCACTACCTCCCGTGGCAATGCCTTCCAAGCATTCACCACTCTCTGACTAAAAAAATGTTTCCTAATATTTAATCTAGACCTAAATTTAGTCAATTTGTAGCTGTGGCCTCTTGTTCTTGTGGGTGGCTGTATTTAAAAAGAAAACTTGTTATAGTTTTATTACAATGTATCTATTCCTCTGATCATCTTATAAACTTGTTTTATGTCACCACGAATTCTTCTCTTATCTAGACACTGAAAGCATGGTCGATGATGATGATGATGATGTTTTGACCTTTACAAATTTAAGGTAACCCAACTTGAGTTCTTCCCTGATCAAGTGTTATTCAATTTTAGTCTCAGTGGCTACATGTTGGTGAACTGTAGTTCTGCACTGGTCAAATATATATCCGAATTGTAGTCTCAGTGGCTACATGTTGGCCAACTGTCGTCCCATTGGCCAAGCGTGATCCACCTGTTGTTCTCCTAGCAACAACACCATCTCCAAGAAATCGTTAGCTTCACCCAACTAAGCTGTACCCTCATTGGAGAGCCGAATATCAACTGTAGCAAGATTTCTATGGCGAACTCTGCGTTTGGGATGCTCCAAGCAGACGCCTGGAACGGAGAAGGCATCAGAGTTGCCTCCAAGGTAAGGGCGTACTTGTCCACGCTGTTACATGTCTGTGAGAAATGGACAATGCATAGCATTTGAGAGATTACTGAAGTCATTAACAAATGCCAGGTAATTTAATTATTCTGTTTCGGTCCATTTACTTATAGCTGGAGTTTTCTTTATAATTAGTCCTTAGATAGAAGAGAGATAAATTGGGACAAATGACACACATTTCTTGCACCAGTTCTGATTTCAAACGTAGCCAAACTGGGCTTATGTCAAATGTATGTCAGGAATCTCTTACATAACATCAGAAATGGCAAGCCAAAGCCAGAGAACAAACAAGGGTACGAACTCCTTAAATAAATCAGAGGTGAATTAAGCAATAACATCGATGAAACAAATGAAATATTCCGGCTCAGATAATATTATAATAGAAATGAAAAACACCTTAAATGTCTTTATCGTAGATATAATTACATAGCATGCAATTAGATATACTATCCAGGACACATACCGAAAGACTTGCAGACATCCGTCTTTATTCCAAAAAACTAAATAAACTCAGGCGTTGGATTGAAGGGATTTTCAAATAATCAGCCTTATGAGTCATTTGACAAAATTATTCATCGCTATTATTCAAGAAAGAATTACAAATAACATAACTATTAAAGTAGTGTGCAATGGTGTGTTTTGCGCTCGGCATCGCAAACCAGCGATGTCGGGGTCGGCTAGTCCTTCTTCTGAGGGGCAAAAAGTGAAATGAGTAGCCTGCCGAAAAAGCGAACACACAAGTCAACCTCACCTCCAAGTGGTGCACACTGGGAGACTATGGCCGAGAGGCTGTAGGCAAACGAGGCAATGGCTCGCCTGGGGAGATGGGCTCCTCCAGGTCAGATGCAGATGTTGGCCCGCACTGGCTTGGAGAGGAGATAGGCTCCGCCAAGAGAAAGCCGCCCAAGATTTACACATGAGGACACAACCAAAATCAAACATACCGGCTCGGTCGCAGCCCGGGTTAACAATGACCGCGCCTGCCGTCCCACACCAGGTCGGAGGCGATAAGTGTGCTACTGGTGGAACCTTAAAACTGAGGAAAGACAAGCTCACAATAGGTACGTGGAATGTTAGGACACTGAACCCATGTGGCAAAATCAATGAGCTAACACACGAGATGAAGAACTACCGGTGGAACATCCTTGGTATATGTGAGGCTCGATGGAAAAGCTTTGGAGAGTTTACCGCGGAGGAGGGCCACAAGTTCTACTTCAGTGACAGGGAAGACAAACATCTACATGGAGTAGTTATACTGGTGCATAAAGACACAGCCAGACGCATATTGGGTTGCCGCCCCATATCTAGCCGTTTTATCACGTTACGGCTAAAGGCAGCACCGTTTAATATTACCATAATACAGTGCTACGCAACCACTGCAGACTACGAAGATTGTGAAATAGAGGCATTCTATGATCAACTTCAAAGTCTGATACACGAAACGCCAAAAAAAGACATATTGGTAGTCCAGGGTGATTGGAATGCAAAAATTGGAGAAGATGCAGTTCACGACTGGAGGGGAGCATGTGGACCATACGGAAATAAAAAAACTAATGACCGGGGCCTCAGACTCCTAGAATTTGCAAGATGCAACCAGCTGTTGGTGGCAAATACGTTTGGGTTAAAAAAGCCGTCGAGACGATGGACATGGCATGACCCAAGCAATGAAGTGCATAGCCATCTGGACTATATACTGGTCCAGAGGAGGTTCCGATCGAGCATCAACACAGACAAAACAAGAAGTTTCCCCGGAGCTGATATAGGAAGTGACCACGATCTGGTTATGATGACCATGCGTCTGCGATTGAAGGGAGTCGCAAAGAAGGATGTGACCAGGCTAAAGTTTGACCTGGACAAACTAATGGACCCAAAAATCACCGAAGTGTTCCAAGCAAGGGTAGGAGGGAGATTTGCGCCACTGTTGGCTCTCAGAGAGGAACTGGATACAGATACAGTTACAGAGTCTCTAAACGCAGCTCTCATAGATACTGCAACAGAGATCATGTGATGCCACCAAACAAAAAAGAAGCCATGGGTGACCAAAGACATTCTAGACCTGTGTGATAAAAGAAGGTCACTGAAAAAACACAATCACCAACCGGAGGAGGTCGGCAGTTATAAAGAGGTCAAGAAAGCCATACAACAAAAGATGAGAGAGGCGAAAGAAGCGTGGGTATGTGAGCAATGCGCAAACATCGAAGAGAGACTAAATAGAAATGATGCTAAAGGAGCATACAAGGTGGTCAAAGAACTGGTAACACCAAGACAAAGCAGGAACCTTATGATTCATGATAAAAACGACAAGTGTCTCATTGAGGGAAATGATGTACTGGCAAGATGGACACAGTACTGTTCCGAGCTATACAACTATGAAGGGCGAAACAAACCTGAGAAAACATTCCCCCCTACTCCAACAAATATAGAGGATATCCAACTGATAACGAAGGAAGAGGTAATTGCAGCGGTAAAGACATTGAGAAGAGGGAAGGCGGACGGCGTGGACAATATACCAGCAGAGCTCTTACAAGCAGGTGGAGAGGTAGTGGTGGAAGGCCTGACACACATCTGTAACAAAATATTGGCGACAGGAAACTGGCCGGACGTATGGACGAAATCAATAGCTATACCGCTACATAAGTCTGGAAACCTAAAGCTGTGCCAAAATTACAGAACAATAAGCCTCATTAGCCACCCTAGCAAGGTCATGCTTAAATTAATCCTCGACCGATTGAAACCCCAAGCAGAGAACATTATTGCCGAGGAGCAAGCAGGGTTCAGACAGGGAAGAAGCACTACAGAACAGATATTTTATTTACGGCTGCTAAGCGAGAAATATCTAGAACAGCAGCAAACACTGTATCATGTGTTTGTGGATTTTAAGAAGGCGTTTGATAGGGTATGGCATAAAGCGCTTTGGGCAACCATGAGGATATATAATATCAACGGAAATATTATAACGGTCCTTGAACACCTGTATAACAAGGCGTCTAGTGCAGTTCTTGTGAATGGGAGACAAGGAGACTGGTTCCGCACATCAGTTGGTGTGAAACAGGGGTGTACACTCTCTCCAACTCTTTTCAATATATTCCTGGAAGGAATTATGAATGAGGCACTTGGAGGTCACGTTGGTACAGTCAAGATAAGGGCCCGAACGATTACCAACCTTCGTTTTGCAGATGATATTGACGGATTGGCGGGTGCAGAAGCAGAACTTGAGGAATGGGTCAGAAGGCTAGATGAAATAGCTCTTGACTATGGTATGGAGATAAACGCTGGAAAGACAAAACTAATGACAAACAACGCTACGGGCTTCAACAGCAAGATAAAAGCTAACGGTCAAGAACTCGAAGTAGTTGACCGTTTTAAATATCTTAGGTCGATTGTCAGTGATGAAGGATCAAAATGTGAAGTATTGGCCAGAATAGCACAGACAATAGCGGCGCTTGCACGGCTTAACAAAATCTGGCAAGATAAACGGTTAGCACTACGCACGAAAATCAGATTAATGCATACACTGGTCCTGTCAATATTTCTCTATGCGTGTGAGACATGGACAGTTACAGCTGACCTTCAACGCAGGATACAGGCCTTATAGATGAGATGTTTCCGAAAACTTTTAAACGTCACGTACAAAGATCGAGTTACAAACGAGGAAATCCGAAATAGAATTACGACGGCAATAGGGCCTTTCGAAGATCTCTTGGCAACTGTCAAAAGAAGGAAACTCACTTGGTACGGTCACATATCGAGATCAAATGGTCTTACAAACACAATCCTCCACGGAAAGGTGCATGGCAGACGACGAAGAGGCCGGCCCAAAAAGAGATGGGAGGACAACATAAAAGAATGGACCAGTCTCCGACCAGAAGAGTCACAGGCAGCGGCATCTGACAGAGAGGGATGGCGAGGAGTTGTGGGGATGTCTTCATGTGTGCCCCAACGACCTCACCGGTTACGGGATGACCTGACCTAAAGTAGTTATTGAAACGTTTAGCTTTAGGCAGAACACTGGAAGTATGTAAGCAATAGTAAATCTTGGTTTGCAGAAAAGTTCATAGAAGTTTAAGAGAGTGTATGTGTTTTGTCTTAAAGACAAACGTAAAGATTTTGATAAGAGTCCCGTATGTAAAGTTAATTAAGTGCCAACATGAAATTAGGAAATTAATCTAGAGAGTAAAGACATTAGACAAATCAGTAAGCTGCACTGAGAGCAGGTGGCAACAGTAAGATCCGACAAGAATTACTCACCGTACATTTATAACCGAAGAGGTGTGAGATAGGAATGGATGTTGTCACCTTGTCCCTTTAATCTTTACAGAGAAAATCTTCAGACAGGTTCAAGGAGCGCCTGGACAAAACATCAATGGATTAATAATCAACAATCCGAGATATGCTGATGTCACTGTCGTACAGGCTGAATGTGATGAACAGTAGCAAGAACTTGTGGAGATAATCAACACCAGAAGTACTGAATATGGTTTAGACAATGACATTTATAAAACAAAAAGTTATGTTATTTACCAATGGGCATCCCAAAACTAAACTAATATTTGAATGAACGACCTGGCACTAGAACAGATAGACAGCTACTTGTATCTGGGAAAAAAGTTACAAGTGGTGGTAGATGTGAAAGGGACGTGATGATGAGAATAGGAAGAGCCAAAGGTGTATTTAATATGATGAGGAATATATAGCATCCAGGGGCAAATGACCAATACATAAATAATCATGTGCTATATATGTAGCAGAGTCTAGATTTCGCTAAGTAGTTACTTATCTAAAGAGTTACAACATGTATCTACACCACGACACGGCTACACACAGGAAAACGCAGTAGACACTCTCTTGTCACACCTAACATATTTAATAACAGCAATTTCAATCAAACACAATATTAGCACAACAAAAACAAAAGGGCATCTAAATTAAATAATCATAATGTATTAATTTACACTACAACGGAGGTTGTGAGCTTTATCTTTTATTAACTTCTCCAACCTGATTAACCCAAGATTATCGCTGCTACCCTTCTCTAATCTGCTCACTCAACACATTCTCGTCAAACTCTTCCTCCCGATTGAATTATGTACTCTGTCGTTCTGTGCATTCACCCACACCCCGACCCCTTCAGTCAGGTGATCTGTACATTCATGCATGCATTTATAGTCGGAACCACGTACTCACTTGTAGTCATACACTCAGTCGATCTGTGCACACATAAGATTCAGAACACACATCGTTCCCAAAGTGTTCTGCACTATACCACATATATTTAGATTTCTTGCATAATCTCCTCACGTATTCGTAACTTCACGTATATGTAACTAGTTCACGCATCGTTTACTCGGTGTCATGCACGTACAACACGCATTCAGATCTCTATCTGTTCACAGGGTGTCCAACACACACATAAAGAGCGACTGGTCGAAACTCGAAGGTGTATGCTGGTTCAGTCCTCCTGCAAACTCACACTCAACTCTCACTCTCCTTGTCAGCCCGCTAGCTACTAGCAGCCGATAAATCGCTCTCCTAGTCAGTCTCTCAGTCTCTCTCACCAGGCCGTCTACCGAGTTCATTTTTTTCGAATATGTTATAGTCTCAAGCAATAATGATATTGCTTCTTACAAAACATCAGAGTTGGCAAGCCAAAGACACATTGTGTTCTGTTGATTGTCTGACTTAGACATTACTCTATTTTGTAACTACCTCCAACTAGTTGTTTTTTTTAATGAATATTTCTGAATTCATGTCACTATAAATGTCGAAGCAGGTCGTGGCGGCATCATATATTCACCCGTCCTCTACTACGCTAAATATGAATGCCAGAGTGGTCAGATCCGAACCCCCACCTGTACTAGACACATTCTTTCCCCTAACCCCTCGTTTCCTTTGTCGACTTAGTGTTGAGACATTGATTGACTTTGGCACACCAGGTAACCTTTGTTACCAGATTCGCCGGCCCAATCACACTGCCCTAAACGCACATGCTCCAGCTGGAACTGTTACATATATATTCAACATTATTAAGCGGTACAGAAACATATATTTTGTGGACAGAGAAACAAACAAAAAGCGAAATCCTGACAAAAGTAGGCCGGAGTGAGGAACGTCATATAATTTAGGTCATATAAAAAAAACTATATTTTAAATAAAACAGTAATCGAGGAAAGATTGTAGATTGGGGGAAAAGAGGCTAGCATCGGTATGAGCGAAAGAACATGATCCTTCTTCTTCTTCTTCATCGTACGCAGTCAGACAGTAACCATTATTTTTTCGAAAATAACGGCGGTCATCCTGAGGCTCTCGCCACTGCCATAGAGCTTGTCTTGCAGTTCCACTGGTAATGGCCACATCTGCTCTCTCTGATCCTCGTATGTCGGGCAGTTCTGCAGCAGATGTTCAGCGGTCATTTTACCAGTACCGCACGGGCATTCGTCGGTACACCCTATCTTCAATTTGTTGAATAGGTGGTACCTCAGTCTGTTGTGGCCAGTGCGAAGTCTGAAGACAACGACCTGCTCTCTTCGGTTCAACTGGTAATAGGCATCGTTTTTGGTGTAACCAGTATGTTCGGTTTCCCATTTGGTCATGTATCTGGCTTTGATAAGCCGTTTTGACTCTTCGTACGTCATACTGGTATCTGTTTGTGGTAGTCTTGCACCTTCTTTTGCCAGTCTGTCTGCCTCCTCGTTGCCTTGGATGTTGCAGCGTGACGGAACCCACTGTACCACTACCCTTTTTGGTGCGGACTGCTGGCACAGTTTGCAGAGTGCTGCTCTTAAGTCATTAAGCTCAGTGTTTTTCTGGCTTTTTAGCGCTGTGACTACGGCGAGAGCATCTGTCAGCAGGACTATATGGCTCTCATTTTCACTGTGTGTCACCATTTCTTCCACTGCCGCCCTCAGTGCCTCTGCCTCCGCTCTGAAATTGCTTGTGTACTTACCAGTAGCGAGTGACAGTGTTATTTGTCTGCCATTTGGTAGGTTCAGGAATGCTCCTGCCCCTCCGTTCTGTGTAGTGTTTGTTACAGAACCGTCGGTGTATGCATGGGTCCAGTCCATGCTTGGGTAGCTTTTCGTTATGAAGCTTAGGGTAGTGTCTCTCCTTTCTTTTTCAGTCTGGCAGTTAATGTTTGCAATACCTGGTATATTTTCTACCACCTCTGGAAATATATCCTGCCTCCAGGTAGGTTTTCGTACAGTAGTGATGGGTTTTGGTGTTGTTAGTGCGTTTATGAGATCTTCGTGCATCTTTGCTTTGGCTGTTTCTGCAAAGTTTCTCCGCTTTAGTTTCCCATTTCCCAAATTTTTTAGTCTTTGGTGCAATGGATGGTCAGTCAGTCTTCGGAGTTTCTCTGACTGCAGCTGGGCTCTGCAGTCTCTTCTATCGGTCATGGATTGCAGTTTTGTAATCTTTTCAAGTTCTACAATTGGCGTTGACTTCATGCCACCTGTTATAATTCTCATGGCTTGGTTTTGAAGTTTGTTAACTTTATCGAAGTTCGCCTTCGCTGCTGTTGTCCATGCCGCAATGCCATACTCGAGAACTGGTCTCACTCTTCCAGTATACAGTTTCTTTAGTATGCCTTCGTCTGCTCCTCAGCTTGTGCCAGCAAGTTTCCTCATGATTGCCATTCTTTCTCTGGCTTTCATTCGGTTTCTCTCAATCTGACTTTTCCATGTCATGCGCCGATCAAATGGGACTCCCAGATAGGTTGGGTTGTCGTTTGGCTGCAGGATTTTGCCATTTAGACTTAATTTGGTACTTTGGCGTTTTAATGAGAGCGAGAATATTGTGCATGTGGTTTTCTCCTCGTTTATTTTGACCAGCCATGAGTTCGCCCACTCTTCCAGCGATGTTAGGGCCGTCTGCATCCGATTTCCTGCGGCATAATTTGACTCAACACAGCCAACACTGAAAGGATTGATAGGCCGAGAGCACTTTCGTAGGGTCTAATATGGAACGGGTGCTGGAATTAGACCTTCGGAAATCTGGGGTAAGATCTCTGTGGGTCGATTGGCCTGCATTCAGTGTTCGATTATGGAATTGACGGAATGGCACCACCATGAGTGCAGCCTGCGGCTTAATTTGACTCAACACGCCAATACTGTAAAATGACTGACAAATCGAGAGCACTTTCGTTAGGTCTAATAGTGAACGTGTGCTGGTATTAGACCCACCGAAGACAGGTCAGTTTGTTTAACCTCTCCATGAAAGAGCGTCTGCTACGGTAATCCTTTTTTAACCCTGCAGAAATCGCGGGTTCCAGACTCCTGGTCATTGACAAACCAAAAAGCCCTCTATTGATTCGTCTGGTCTAATAGTGAACGGGTGCTGGTATTAGACCCTCGGATGACAGGGCGTTGCTACGGTAATCCTGCTCAATTCGAGAGGAGCGCAGACATTTGGTTCACGTACTAGGCTGATAAGCCAATGGCGCGAGGCTACCATGTGAGGGATTACGGCCTAACGCCTCTAAGCCGGAATCCCGCCTAAAATCTCAGCACCACTGCGATGGGAGGCTTCGATATGGTCGGGACCTGGGGCTCGCGCCTCAGCCCCACCTGGTCGAGCCGCAGAAAGAGGTCTCTGCCGTCCGCCGATCAAATCGGGCGGGTAGCTGCTCCATATTCACCCCATACGGCGATGAGATACGAAACCACCAACAGAAGACTAAGTTCTTGGTCGGGGTGTCGTAAACAGTAGAGCAGCCACCTCACTGTGAACTGTCGAGACTCAGCCCCTGACCATGAGATATGTCCGCACACCAGGCGAACAACATCTCCGTGACATTACTAGGCTTGTCCCCTGGTTAAATGCACTTCTGCCTCGATCTCTACCTCTGTATGCTATCAGCCATACCAATGGACGCATAAGAGATGCAGGCTATCGGACAGAGCACATCTGCTCTATTGTGTCAACCTCCCAGGTGGCGGGAAATGCTAGGCGTACCATCACTGCAGAGAAGCAGAGAAAATAAAGGGAGCAAAGAGATACGCCACTCACATGCATATGCTACGTTTCTGGCAGGAGGTGATGATCCTGGGATACAGACACATTGGACTGCCTCTCTTTCGGGATAGTACAAACCAGTACATAGTCCATATAATATCTCATATATCATCACCGCACCCTATAGACACGAGTAGTGAAGACTCGTTAGTCCTGTAAGACAACTTCCATAAGAGAGACAACTCTGATCACAAACAACTGCTGCCTTGCAGTTTGGGGGGGGGGGGGGGGGGCAGCGAAAGGCTAAGGAGGGCATCCCTTCAGAAACGCCTGTTGAAATCGGATGCACTTGGCCACAGGCTTAACGAAACAGTGCAACGTATATCGCAGTATGATGACAGTACAACCTATCAGAAAAAAAGTATGGCGCTCATCCTGTGTAGTCCCGCCAGGCAGCGAGAGTGCCGGGCCTCACGCCTCGAAGGGGCCCACCCTTAACTACTGGTGGTCACCCACCTATGTGTTGTGGAGTCGAGGCACATGGCTATGGGGCAAAATCTATTGACCAAAAACACAAGACCCTCAGAATACTACAGTGGAATGCGGAGGGAGTCATTTACAAAAAGCTTTCCCTAACACATCACCTGCATGAAGGTAAGATTGACGTGGCATGTATCCAAGAAACGCACCTCAACAACAATCACAAATTCTCAATCAGAGGATACCAGGCCTTCCGTCTGGATAGAGAAGGTAACAAAGGAGGGGTTCTGATACTGACCCTCAACTGTATACCGAGTAGCGCGGTAGCTGTCAATCACACCGGACAAGCAGACATTGTAGGAGTTGAGAAAATGGCTCAAGAGACGAAGATCCGCATCTTCAACCTGTACGGACCACCAAACAAAGACCTATCGCTCTCGAGTATAGAAGTCAAAGACTCCAACTGTACAGTAGTTGGAGACTTCAACAGCCACTCTGATCAAGATCATATTTGGGATCATCCATGGCCTCATGTCGAAATACCTACGGAATCTCTGAACCTGGGACCCCTGACATTGAATCTCTGAACCTGGGACCACTGACATTGAATCTCTGAAACTGGGACCCCTGACATTGAATCTCTGAACCTGGGACCCGTGACATTGAATCTCTGAACATGGGACCCCTGACATTGAATCTCTGAACCTGGGATACCTGACATTGAATCTCTGAACCTGGGAACCGTGACACTGAATCTCTCAACCTGGGATCCCTGACATTGAATCTCTGAACCTGGGACCCCGGACATTGAATCTCTGAACCTGGAACCCTTGACACTGTGGCAAGTAATTTAAACAATGAAAGATATACAGACTTAGTGAAATAAATAAATTATTAGATAGGCAGGGTCCTCTGAACGTATTGCAGTCTGTTATAAAACGGAGTGGGCATAACGGGGAGATATTACCGATTCACAAATAGTACAAGTATAACTACTTATGAGACCTAGAAACATTTGCTACATACAGGATTCTAAATTACTTCGTGTCTAGTTTGACTAGGGTGGTCGGCGATTTTTCTCCGTATGACCACTTCTCAGCGTACAGAAAGGATTGGTAAAACTACTTTTCTGCAAAACTGGCATAATGAGACACGTTACAAACAGATATAAACACGCATCCATATTTTGGCCAATACATCCAGATAACAAACAGATACTAATACTGACGTCGCCCAAACTACTACTGCATGTGGTGCAAACGGGCGTACCTTCGCCATACAAATTCAAAAAGGGAAATGTTAATCAAAAGATTCTAAAAAAACCACTAACACACTTATACACTATCACACTAACACACTTACATTATCACACTTACACACTTACACACTAGCACACTTACGCACTATCACACTTACACACTATCACACTATCACACTTACACACTATCACACCTACACACTTACACACTTACACACTATAACACTTACACACTTACACACTATCACACTTACACACTATCACACTTACACACCAACACACTTACACACTTACACACTATCACACTTACACATTATCACACTTACACACAATCACACTTACACACCAACACACTTACACACTTACGCACTATCACACTCACACACTTACACACTTACACACTTACACACTTACACACCAACACACTTACACACTGTCACACTTACACACTTACACACTTACACACTATCACACTTACACATTATCACACTTACACACTTACACACTATCACACTTACACACTATCAGACTTACACACTTACACACTATCACACTTACACACTTACACACTATCACACTTACACACTATCACACTTACACACTATCACACTTACACACTATCACACTTACACACTTACACACTATCAGACTTACACACTTACACACTATCACACTTACACACTATCAGACTTACACACTTACACACTATCACACTTACACACTATCACACTTACACACTTACACACTTACACATTATCACACTTACACACTATCACACTTACACACTTACACACTATCACACTTACACACTATCACACTTACACATTATCACACTTACACACTATCACACTTACACACCAACACACTTACACACTTACGCACTATCACACTCCCACACTTACACACTTACACACTTACACACTTACACACCAACACTTACACACTATCACACTTACACATTATCACACTTACACACTTTCACACTTACACACCAACACACTTACACACAATTTCACACTTACACATTATCACACTTACATACTATCACACTTACACACCAACACACTTACACACTATCACACTTACACACTTCCACACTTACACACTTACACACTTACACACTTACACACTTACACACTTACACACTTACACACTTCCACACTTACACACTTGCACACTTCCACACCAACACACTTACACACTATCACTAATTATCACACTTACACACTTACACACTTACACACTTACACACTTACACACTATCACACTTACACATTATCACACTTACACACTATCACACTTACACACCAACACACTTACACACTTACGCACTATCACACTCACACACTTACACACTTACACACTTACACACTTATACACCAACACACTTACACACTGTCACACTTACACACTTACACACTATCACACTTACACATTATCACACTTACACACTTACACTCTATCACACTTACACACTATCACACTTACACACTTACACACTATCACACTTACACACTATCACACTTACACACTTACACACTATCACACTTACACATTATCACACTTACACACTGTCACACTTACACACTATCACACTTACACACTTACACACTATCACACCTACACATTATCACACTTACACACTGTCACACTTACACACTATCACACTTACACACTATCACACTTACACACTTACACACTATCACACTTACACACTTACACACTATCACACTATCACACTTACACATTATCACACTTACACTATCACACTTACACATTATCACACTTACACACTATAACACTTACACACCAACACACTTACACACTGTCACACTTACACACTTACACACTGACAAACTATCACACTCACACACTTACACACTTACACACTTACACACCAACACACTTACACACTGTCACGCTTACACACTTACACACTTACACACTTACACACTTACACACCAACACACTTACACACTTACACACTTACACACCAACACACTTACAAACTTACACACCAACACACTCACACACTTACACACAAACACACTTACACACTTACACACCAACACACTAACACACTTACACACTTACACACCAACACACTTACACACTGTCACACTTACACACTTACACACTTACACACTTATACACTCACACACGTACACACTAACACACTTACACACTTACACACTTAACTTACACAGTTACACACCAACACACTTACACACTTACACACCAACACACTCACACACTTACACACTTACACACCAACACACTTACACACTTACAAACCAACACACTTACACACTTACACACCAACACACTTATACACTTACACACCAACACACTTACACACTTACACACCAACACACTGACACACTTACACACTTACACACCAACACACTTACACACTTACACACTTACACACTTACGCACTATCACACTCACACACTTACACACATACACACTTAAACACTTACACACCAACACACTTACACACTGTCACACTTACACACTTACACACTTACACACTTAGACACTATCACACTTACACATTATCACACTTACACACTTACACACTATCACACTTACACACTATCACACTTACACACTTACACACTATCACACTTACACACTATCACACTTACACACTTACACACTATCACACTTACACACTATCACACTTACACACTATCACACTTACACACTTACACACTATCACACTTACACACTATCACACTTACACACTATCAAACTTACACATTATCACACTTACACACTGTCACACTTACACACTATCACACTTACACACTATCAGACTTACACACTTACACACTATCACACTTACACACTTACACACTATCACACTTACACACTTACACACTATCACACTTACACATTATCACACTTACACACTATCACACTTACACATTATCACACTTACACACTATCACACTTACACACCAACACACTTACACACTTACGCACTATCACACTTACACACTATCAGACTTACACACTTACACACTATCACACTTACACACCAACACACTTACACACTTACGCACTATCACACTCACACACTTACACACTTACACACTTACACACCAACACACTTACACACTTACACACTTACACACCAACACACTTACAAACTTACACACCAACACACTCACACACTTACACACAAACACACTTACACACTTACACACCAACACACTAACACACTTACACACTTACACACCAACACACTTACACACTGTCACACTTACACACTTACACACTTACACACTTATACACTCACACACGTACACACTAACACACTTACACACTTACACACTTAACTTACACAGTTACACACCAACACACTTACACACTTACACACCAACACACTCACACACTTACACACTTACACACCAACACACTTACACACTTACAAACCAACACACTTACACACTTACACACCAACACACTTATACACTTACACACCAACACACTTACACACTTACACACAAACACACTGACACACTTACACACTTACACACCAACACACTTACACACTTACACACTTACACACTTACGCACTATCACACTCACACACTTACACACATACACACTTAAACACTTACACACCAACACACTTACACACTGTCACACTTACACACTTACACACTTACACACTTAGACACTATCACACTTACACATTATCACACTTACACACTTACACACTATCACACTTACACACTATCACACTTACACACTTACACACTATCACACTTACACACTATCACACTTACACACTTACACACTATCACACTTACACACTATCACACTTACACACTATCACACTTACACACTTACACACTATCACACTTACACACTATCACACTTACACACTATCAAACTTACACATTATCACACTTACACACTGTCACACTTACACACTATCACACTTACACACTATCAGACTTACACACTTACACACTATCACACTTACACACTTACACACTATCACACTTACACACTTACACACTATCACACTTACAGATTATCACACTTACACACTATCACACTTACACATTATCACACTTACACACTATCACACTTACACACCAACACACTTACACACTTACGCACTATCACACTTACACACTATCAGACTTACACACTTACACACTATCACACTTACACACCAACACACTTACACACTTACGCACTATCACACTCACACACTTACACACTTACACACTTATACACCAACACACTTACACACTGTCACACTTACACACTTACACACTTACACACTATCACACTTACACATTATCACACTTACACACTTACACACTATCACACTTACACACTATCACACTTACACACTTACACACTATCACACTTACACACTATCACACTTACACACTTACACACTATCACACTTACACATTATCACACTTACACACTGTCACACTTACACACTATCACACTTACACACTTACACACTATCACACTTACACATTATCACACTTACACACTGTCACACTTACACACTATCACACTTACACACTATCACACTTACACACTATCACACTTACACACTTACACACTATCACACTATCACACTTACACATTATCACACTTACACTATCACACTTACACATTATCACACTTACACACTATAACACTTACACACCAACACACTTACACACTTATGCACTATCACACTCACACACTTACAAACTTACACACTTACACACTTACACACCAACAGACTTACACACTGTCACACTTACACACTTACACACTGACACACTATCACACTCACACACTTACACACTTACACACTTACACACTTACACACCAACACACTTACACACTGTCACGCTTACACACTTACACACTTACACACTTACACACCAACACACTTACACACTTACACACTTACACACCAACACACTTACAAACTTACATACCAACACACTCACACACTTACACACCAACACACTGACACACTTACACACCAACACACTAACACACTTACACACTTACACACCAACACACTTACACACTGTCACACTTACACACTTACACACTTACACACTTATACACTCACACACGTACACACCAACACACTTACACACTTACACACTTAACTTACACAGTTACACACCAACACACTTACACACTTACACACCAACACACTCACACACTTACACACTTACACACCAACACACTTACACACTTACAAACCAACACACTTACACACTTACACACCAACACACTTTTACACTTACACACCAACACACTTACACACTTACACACCAACACACTGACACACTTACACACTTACACACCAACACACTTACACACTTACGCACTATCACACTTACACACTATCAGACTTACACACTTACACACTATCACACTTACACACCAACACACTTACACACTTACGCACTATCACACTCACACACTTACACACTTACACACTTATACACCAACACACTTACACACTGTCACACTTACACACTTACACACTTACACACTATCACACTTACACATTATCACACTTACACACTTACACACTATCACACTTACACACTATCACACTTACACACTTACACACTATCACACTTACACACTATCACACTTACACACTTACACACTATCACACTTACACATTATCACACTTACACACTGTCACACTTACACACTATCACACTTACACACTTACACACTATCACACTTACACATTATCACACTTACACACTGTCACACTTACACACTATCACACTTACACACTATCACACTTACACACTTACACACTATCACACTTACACACTTACACACTATCACACTATCACACTTACACATTATCACACTTACACACTTACACACTATCAAACTTACACACTATCACACTTACACACTATCACACTTACACACTTACACACTTACACACTTACACACTTACACACTTACACACTATCACACTTACACACCAACACACTTACACACTATCACACTTACACATTATCACACTTACACACTATCACACTTACACATTATCACACTTACACACTATCACACTTACACACCAACACACATACACACTTACGCACTATCACACTTACACACTTACACACTTACACACCAACACACTTACACACTGTCACACTTACACACTTACACACTTACACACTATCACACTTACACATTATCACACTTACACACTTACACACTATCACACTTACACACTATCACACTTACACACTATCACACTTACACACTATCACACTTACACACTTACACACTATCACACTTACACACTTATACACTATCACACTTACACATTATCACACTTACACACTATCACACTTACACACTTACACACTATCACACTTACACATTATCACACTTACACACTATCACACTTACACACTTACACACTATCACTATATCACACTTACAAACTATCACACTTACACACTATCACACTTACACATTATCACACTTACACACTATCACACTTACACACTATCACACTTACACACTTACACACTATCAAACTTACACACTATCACACTTACACACTGTCACACTTACACACTTACACACTATCACACTTACACACTATCACACTTACACACTATCACACTTACACACTTACACACTATCACACTTACACACTTATACACTATCACACTTACACATTATCACACTTACACACTATCACACTTACACACTTACACACTATCACACTTACACATTATCACACTTACACACTATCACACTTACACACTTACACACTATCACTATATCACACTTACAAACTATCACACTTACACACTATCACACTTACACATTATCACACTTACACACTATCACACTTACACACTAACACACTTACACACTTACGCACTATCACACTCACACACTTACACACTTACACACTTACACACTTACACACCAACACACTTACACACTGTCACACTTACACACTTACACACTATCACACTTGCACATTATCACACTTACACACTTACACACTATCACACTTACACACTATCACACTTACACACTTACACACTATCACACTTACACACTATCACACTTACACACTTACACACTATCACACTTACACATTATCACACTTACACACTGTCACACTTACACACTATCACACTTACACACTTACACACTATCACACTTACACATTATCACACTTACACACTGTCACACTTACACACTATCACACTTACACACTATCACACTTACACACTTACACACTATCACACTTACACACTTACACACTATCACACTTACACATTATCACACTTACACACTATCACACTTACACACTTACACACTTACACACTATCACACTTACACATTATCACACTTACACACTATCACACTTACACACTTACACACTATCACACTTACACACTATCACACTTACACACTATCACACTTACACACTATCACACTTACACACTTACACACTATCACACTTACACATTATCACACTTACACACTTACACACCAACACACTTACACACTATCACACCTACACACTTTCACACTTACGCTCTGTCACACTTACACACAAACACACTTACGCACTAACACACTTACACACTAACACACTTACACACTTGCACACTTACACACTTGCACACTTACACACTCATACACTTACACACTAACACACTTACACACTTATACACTTAAACACTTGCACACTTACACACTTATACACTTAAACACTTACACACTTACACACTTGCACACTAACACACTAACACACTTACACACTTACACACTAACACACTTACACACTAACACACTTACACACTAACACACTTACACACTGACACACTTACACACACACGCACATGTCGCTATATAATCCTAAGCACCTTTAGTTAACACGCTGTCATACAGTCACATCCACATCCCTGCCCCACCGTCTCCCCACTCCATCTCCACCCTCCCTTTTTCCATCCACCCTTTCCATTACACCTAAAAAGAATTTTGCACTGGGAAAACAATCATCTTTCTGCGGTAAATATTTTTGTTAGGATTCATTTTTCCTATGTTTGCAGTCAAATATTTATACTTTAGGATATTTATAGAATTGGGAATCTTTTAATTTACAGCCGAAACGGGAAAATTGGTTATTGTCTTAAGCCTCGACCATCTGTGCTTTAGTCGACTCAATTAAAAATGAGCTGAACTACGTCAGGTATGGTCATTTATCTGTATTTGCTTTTATGGGGAATTCGCAATACATTAGTAATCGAAATATGTTGCCTCATATATATATTTATATATTTTTTTATTAATACTCCTGTAAGGTCCCTGTCGATGATAAGTCTCAACTATTTGACCTGTCCAGATCTATTGCAGATTTTGCGACATCATGTTTCTACAGTATGGGCTAGCCAGCCACATATTCGATACTCCTTAGTTGTCTCATGTGACATATCTAGAAAAATCAGCATGCCTGCTGATTGTACATGACTCGCTGCCGCACATCAGTACTAGTTACTCGTATCATTCAGGAACACTCTTCCTTAAATAAAGCGATATGCTTTTGTTACACAAGATCTTTTCTTGGCTATTCTGTTCTTTGTGTAATATTTTCGCTTTGAAGAACTACCATCTTGACCACTTCTGTTCTGTCGACCAATTGATACTCCAGGCATTGCCTCTAGAGATCGCAATATAGATTCGCTGTACAGATAGAACAGTTCAAAGGAATATTGTCGTACCATTTAACACACACTTACACACTTACACACTTACACACTTACACACCAACACACTTACACACTGTCACACTTACACACTTACACACTTACACACTATCACACTTACACATTATCACACTTACACACTTACACACTATCACACTTACACACTATCAGACTTACACACTTATACACTATCACACTTACACACTTACACACTATCACACTTACACACTATCACACTTACACACTATCACACTTACACACTATCACACTTACACACTTACACACTATCAGACTTACACACTTACACACTATCACACTTACACACTATCAGACTTACACACTTACACACTATCACACTTACACACTATCACACTTACACACTTACACACTTACACATTATCACACTTACACACTATCACACTTACACACTTACACACTATCACACTTACACACTATCACACTTACACATTATCACACTTACACACTATCACACTTACACACCAACACACTTACACACTTACGCACTATCACACTCCCACACTTACACACTTACACACTTACACACTTACACACCAACACTTACACACTATCACACTTACACATTATCACACTTACACACTTTCACACTTACACACCAACACACTTACACACAATTTCACACTTACACATTATCACACTTACATACTATCACACTTACACACCAACACACTTACACACTATCACACTTACACACTTCCACACTTACACACTTACACACTTACACACTTACACACTTACACACTTACACACTTACACACTTCCACACTTACACACTTGCACACTTCCACACCAACACACTTACACACTATCACTAATTATCACACTTACACACTTACACACTTACACACTTACACACTTACACACTATCACACTTACACATTATCACACTTACACACTATCACACTTACACACCAACACACTTACACACTTACGCACTATCACACTCACACACTTACACACTTACACACTTACACACTTATACACCAACACACTTACACACTGTCACACTTACACACTTACACACTATCACACTTACACATTATCACACTTACACACTTACACTCTATCACACTTACACACTATCACACTTACACACTTACACACTATCACACTTACACACTATCACACTTACACACTTACACACTATCACACTTACACATTATCACACTTACACACTGTCACACTTACACACTATCACACTTACACACTTACACACTATCACACCTACACATTATCACACTTACACACTGTCACACTTACACACTATCACACTTACACACTATCACACTTACACACTTACACACTATCACACTTACACACTTACACACTATCACACTATCACACTTACACATTATCACACTTACACTATCACACTTACACATTATCACACTTACACACTATAACACTTACACACCAACACACTTACACACTGTCACACTTACACACTTACACACTGACAAACTATCACACTCACACACTTACACACTTACACACTTACACACCAACACACTTACACACTGTCACGCTTACACACTTACACACTTACACACTTACACACTTACACACCAACACACTTACACACTTACACACTTACACACCAACACACTTACAAACTTACACACCAACACACTCACACACTTACACACAAACACACTTACACACTTACACACCAACACACTTACACACTTACACACTTACACACCAACACACTTACACACTGTCACACTTACACACTTACACACTTACACACTTATACACTCACACACGTACACACTAACACACTTACACACTTACACACTTAACTTACACAGTTACACACCAACACACTTACACACTTACACACCAACACACTCACACACTTACACACTTACACACCAACACACTTACACACTTACAAACCAACACACTTACACACTTACACACCAACACACTTATACACTTACACACCAACACACTTACACACTTACACACCAACACACTGACACACTTACACACTTACACACCAACACACTTACACACTTACACACTTACACACTTACGCACTATCACACTCACACACTTACACACATACACACTTAAACACTTACACACCAACACACTTACACACTGTCACACTTACACACTTACACACTTACACACTTAGACACTATCACACTTACACATTATCACACTTACACACTTACACACTATCACACTTACACACTATCACACTTACACACTTACACACTATCACACTTACACACTATCACACTTACACACTTACACACTATCACACTTACACACTATCACACTTACACACTATCACACTTACACACTTACACACTATCACACTTACACACTATCACACTTACACACTATCAAACTTACACATTATCACACTTACACACTGTCACACTTACACACTATCACACTTACACACTATCAGACTTACACACTTACACACTATCACACTTACACACTTACACACTATCACACTTACACACTTACACACTATCACACTTACACATTATCACACTTACACACTATCACACTTACACATTATCACACTTACACACTATCACACTTACACACCAACACACTTACACACTTACGCACTATCACACTTACACACTATCAGACTTACACACTTACACACTATCACACTTACACACCAACACACTTACACACTTACGCACTATCACACTCACACACTTACACACTTACACACTTACACACCAACACACTTACACACTTACACACTTACACACCAACACACTTACAAACTTACACACCAACACACTCACACACTTACACACAAACACACTTACACACTTACACACCAACACACTAACACACTTACACACTTACACACCAACACACTTACACACTGTCACACTTACACACTTACACACTTACACACTTATACACTCACACACGTACACACTAACACACTTACACACTTACACACTTAACTTACACAGTTACACACCAACACACTTACACACTTACACACCAACACACTCACACACTTACACACTTACACACCAACACACTTACACACTTACAAACCAACACACTTACACACTTACACACCAACACACTTATACACTTACACACCAACACACTTACACACTTACACACCAACACACTGACACACTTACACACTTACACACCAACACACTTACACACTTACACACTTACACACTTACGCACTATCACACTCACACACTTACACACATACACACTTAAACACTTACACACCAACACACTTACACACTGTCACACTTACACACTTACACACTTACACACTTAGACACTATCACACTTACACATTATCACACTTACACACTTACACACTATCACACTTACACACTATCACACTTACACACTTACACACTATCACACTTACACACTATCACACTTACACACTTACACACTATCACACTTACACACTATCACACTTACACACTATCACACTTACACACTTACACACTATCACACTTACACACTATCACACTTACACACTATCAAACTTACACATTATCACACTTACACACTGTCACACTTACACACTATCACACTTACACACTATCAGACTTACACACTTACACACTATCACACTTACACACTTACACACTATCACACTTACACACTTACACACTATCACACTTACAGATTATCACACTTACACACTATCACACTTACACATTATCACACTTACACACTATCACACTTACACACCAACACACTTACACACTTACGCACTATCACACTTACACACTATCAGACTTACACACTTACACACTATCACACTTACACACCAACACACTTACACACTTACGCACTATCACACTCACACACTTACACACTTACACACTTATACACCAACACACTTACACACTGTCACACTTACACACTTACACACTTACACACTATCACACTTACACATTATCACACTTACACACTTACACACTATCACACTTACACACTATCACACTTACACACTTACACACTATCACACTTACACACTATCACACTTACACACTTACACACTATCACACTTACACATTATCACACTTACACACTGTCACACTTACACACTATCACACTTACACACTTACACACTATCACACTTACACATTATCACACTTACACACTGTCACACTTACACACTATCACACTTACACACTATCACACTTACACACTATCACACTTACACACTTACACACTATCACACTATCACACTTACACATTATCACACTTACACTATCACACTTACACATTATCACACTTACACACTATAACACTTACACACCAACACACTTACACACTTATGCACTATCACACTCACACACTTACAAACTTACACACTTACACACTTACACACCAACACACTTACACACTGTCACACTTACACACTTACACACTGACACACTATCACACTCACACACTTACACACTTACACACTTACACACTTACACACCAACACACTTACACACTGTCACGCTTACACACTTACACACTTACACACTTACACACCAACACACTTACACACTTACACACTTACACACCAACACACTTACAAACTTACATACCAACACACTCACACACTTACACACCAACACACTGACACACTTACACACCAACACACTAACACACTTACACACTTACACACCAACACACTTACACACTGTCACACTTACACACTTACACACTTACACACTTATACACTCACACACGTACACACCAACACACTTACACACTTACACACTTAACTTACACAGTTACACACCAACACACTTACACACTTACACACCAACACACTCACACACTTACACACTTACACACCAACACACTTACACACTTACAAACCAACACACTTACACACTTACACACCAACACACTTTTACACTTACACACCAACACACTTACACACTTACACACCAACACACTGACACACTTACACACTTACACACCAACACACTTACACACTTACGCACTATCACACTTACACACTATCAGACTTACACACTTACACACTATCACACTTACACACCAACACACTTACACACTTACGCACTATCACACTCACACACTTACACACTTACACACTTATACACCAACACACTTACACACTGTCACACTTACACACTTACACACTTACACACTATCACACTTACACATTATCACACTTACACACTTACACACTATCACACTTACACACTATCACACTTACACACTTACACACTATCACACTTACACACTATCACACTTACACACTTACACACTATCACACTTACACATTATCACACTTACACACTGTCACACTTACACACTATCACACTTACACACTTACACACTATCACACTTACACATTATCACACTTACACACTGTCACACTTACACACTATCACACTTACACACTATCACACTTACACACTTACACACTATCACACTTACACACTTACACACTATCACACTATCACACTTACACATTATCACACTTACACACTTACACACTATCAAACTTACACACTATCACACTTACACACTATCACACTTACACACTTACACACTTACACACTTACACACTTACACACTATCACACTTACACACCAACACACTTACACACTATCACACTTACACATTATCACACTTACACACTATCACACTTACACATTATCACACTTACACACTATCACACTTACACACCAACACACATACACACTTACGCACTATCACACTTACACACTTACACACTTACACACCAACACACTTACACACTGTCACACTTACACACTTACACACTTACACACTATCACACTTACACATTATCACACTTACACACTTACACACTATCACACTTACACACTATCACACTTACACACTATCACACTTACACACTATCACACTTACACACTTACACACTATCACACTTACACACTTATACACTATCACACTTACACATTATCACACTTACACACTATCACACTTACACACTTACACACTATCACACTTACACATTATCACACTTACACACTATCACACTTACACACTTACACACTATCACTATATCACACTTACAAACTATCACACTTACACACTATCACACTTACACATTATCACACTTACACACTATCACACTTACACACTATCACACTTACACACTTACACACTATCAAACTTACACACTATCACACTTACACACTGTCACACTTACACACTTACACACTATCACACTTACACACTATCACACTTACACACTATCACACTTACACACTTACACACTATCACACTTACACACTTATACACTATCACACTTACACATTATCACACTTACACACTATCACACTTACACACTTACACACTATCACACTTACACATTATCACACTTACACACTATCACACTTACACACTTACACACTATCACTATATCACACTTACAAACTATCACACTTACACACTATCACACTTACACATTATCACACTTACACACTATCACACTTACACACTAACACACTTACACACTTACGCACTATCACACTCACACACTTACACACTTACACACTTACACACTTACACACCAACACACTTACACACTGTCACACTTACACACTTACACACTATCACACTTGCACATTATCACACTTACACACTTACACACTATCACACTTACACACTATCACACTTACACACTTACACACTATCACACTTACACACTATCACACTTACACACTTACACACTATCACACTTACACATTATCACACTTACACACTGTCACACTTACACACTATCACACTTACACACTTACACACTATCACACTTACACATTATCACACTTACACACTGTCACACTTACACACTATCACACTTACACACTATCACACTTACACACTTACACACTATCACACTTACACACTTACACACTATCACACTTACACATTATCACACTTACACACTATCACACTTACACACTTACACACTTACACACTATCACACTTACACATTATCACACTATCACACTTACACACTTACACACTATCACACTTACACACTATCACACTTACACACTATCACACTTACACACTATCACACTTACACACTTACACACTATCACACTTACACATTATCACACTTACACACTATCACACTTACATACTATCACACTTACACACTATCACACTTACACACTATCACACTTACACACTATCACACTTACACACTTACACACTATCACACTTACACATTATCACACTTACACACTATCACACTTACACACTTACACACTATCACACTTACACATTATCACACTTACACACTATCACACTTACACACTATCACACTTACACATTATCACACTTACACACTATCACACTTACACATTATCACACTTACACACTATCACACTTACACACCTACACACTTACACACTTACGCACTATCACACTCACACACTTACACACTTACACACTTACACACCAACACACTTACACACTGTCACACTTACACACTTACACACTTACACACTTACACACTTACACACTATCACACTCACAGACTTACACACTTACACACTTACACACTTACACACCAACACACTTACACACTGTCACACTTACACACTTACACACTTACACACCAACACACTTACACACTTACACACTTACACACCAACACACTTACACACTTACACACCAACACACTCACACACTTACACACCAACACACTTACACACTTACACACCAACACACTTACACACCAACACACTTACACACTTACACACTTACACACTTACACACCAACACACTTACACAGTTACACACCAACACACTCACACACTTACACACCAACACACTTACACACTTACACACCAACACACTTACACACTTACACACCAACACACTGACACACTTACATACTTACATACTTACACACTAACAGGCTTACACACTTACACACTTACACACTTACACACTTACACATCAACACACTTACACACTTACACACCAACACACTGACACACTGACACACTTACACACCAACACACTTACACACTTACACACTTACACACTTACACACTTACACACTTACACACTATCACACGTACACACTAACACACTTACACACTATCACACTTACACACCAACACACTTACACACTTACACACTATCACACTTACACACCAACACACTTACACACTTACGCACTATCACATTTACACACCAACACACTTACACACTATAACACTTACACACTATTACACTTACACACTTACACACCAACACACTTACACACTATCACACCTACACACTTTCACACTTACGCTCTGTCACACTTACACACAAACACACTTACGCACTAACACACTTACACACTAACACACTTACACACTTGCACACTTACACACTTGCACACTTACACACTCATACACTTACACACTAACACACTTACACACTTATACACTTAAACACTTGCACACTTACACACTTATACACTTAAACACTTACACACTTACACACTTGCACACTAACACACTAACACACTTACACACTTACACACTAACACACTTACACACTAACACACTTACACACTAACACACTTACACACTGACACACTTACACACACACGCACATGTCGCTATATAATCCTAAGCACCTTTAGTTAACACGCTGTCATACAGTCACATCCACATCCCTGCCCCACCGTCTCCCCACTCCATCTCCACCCTCCCTTTTTCCATCCACCCTTTCCATTACACCTAAAAAGAATTTTGCACTGGGAAAACAATCATCTTTCTGCGGTAAATATTTTTGTTAGGATTCATTTTTCCTATGTTTGCAGTCAAATATTTATACTTTAGGATATTTATAGAATTGGGAATCTTTTAATTTACAGCCGAAACGGGAAAATTGGTTATTGTCTTAAGCCTCGACCATCTGTGCTTTAGTCGACTCAATTAAAAATGAGCTGAACTACGTCAGGTATGGTCATTTATCTGTATTTGCTTTTATGGGGAATTCGCAATACATTAGTAATCGAAATATGTTGCCTCATATATATATTTATATATTTTTTTATTAATACTCCTGTAAGGTCCCTGTCGATGATAAGTCTCAACTATTTGACCTGTCCAGATCTATTGCAGATTTTGCGACATCATGTTTCTACAGTATGGGCTAGCCAGCCACATATTCGATACTCCTTAGTTGTCTCATGTGACATATCTAGAAAAATCAGCATGCCTGCTGATTGTACATGACTCGCTGCCGCACATCAGTACTAGTTACTCGTATCATTCAGGAACACTCTTCCTTAAATAAAGCGATATGCTTTTGTTACACAAGATCTTTTCTTGGCTATTCTGTTCTTTGTGTAATATTTTCGCTTTGAAGAACTACCATCTTGACCACTTCTGTTCTGTCGACCAATTGATACTCCAGGCATTGCCTCTAGAGATCGCAATATAGATTCGCTGTACAGATAGAACAGTTCAAAGGAATATTGTCGTACCATTTAAATTTCGTTCAAAATGACCCGTCATAGGCGTTCAAAATGTTATAAAAATTACACTACCAATCTGTGTTTTTTTTAAAAGTTATGGCGTATGCAGAAAAAAACATGGAAATATTGCGGCTTGGCAACAATTTGAAATTAGTGAAACAAATGTTTGTTGTTAGAGAAACGATCGTAGTTTCGTATTTTCGTGCGATGGTCTATATGGTTCAGTAGACCATAATGAGGATTTTGGAAAAACGTACACATGAAGGGTTCGACAATTGACTCGGAGGAAACTGCCTCTGAAACGACTAAGGAAAGTTGGCCAAGGCGCTGGCTAACCTATTTGTGGAAACTATAATCCACAAGAAAAATATTTTCACGTCCCTATCTTTAGTATTTGTAAACATAAGCAGCATTACGGCAGTCCGGGAAGATCTATAGGCTCTCAGTCTCTTTCAGCTGATGGTGAAGGGTATGGATAATGATAATAAATTTAGCTCAGTGGTTGTACACATCCGCTATCCACTCGCATGCGCATTCCTCCCAACTTGACAAGCGCTTAGTTATAGATTATTGCAGTCCATCTATTCCTGATATGATAGTTGTATCAAGAAACAACTACGGTATTTGTATTTTTATGTCATGAAACAGCTACTGTATTTGTATTTTTATGTCAAGAAACAACCACGGTATTTGTATTTTTGTGTCAAGAAACAACTACCGTATTCATGTTTTTGTGTCAAGAAACAACTACGGTATTTGTGTTTTTGTGTCAAGAAACAACTTCGACAACAAAGACGAGGTCGAGTCATATTATAAGAAATAATTACTACCACTTACTTAGTCGCTCCTCTTCTACCGTGAGGTGTAGAGGTAAAGTAAATAATTACTTGTATTAAATTACGCTGTAGGATAGCAGCAATTGCATTAAACGTAACTAAATCTGCCAAAGTATGTTATTTTACAATTATCAAATATATTTATGAACTTGAGAAAGGAATAAGAAATATTGAATCGTTTGCCGAAGAAAGGCAAACATTGCTTGAATGTACCGGCTGGTCTTGGTATACCATGACCTTTCCTGCTGATGGAGTTTCCTTCAATTTCTTTTTCGTGGTGCTTGTGAATAATGCCACTCTATTGACTTCCATTTTCTGTCAGACAATATGATGCGCCCCGGTTTCGTCACAAGTAACGATCTTGGACCCCAAAAAATGTATCTCTCGCAGCATCGAAACGCTCGAACAATTCAGAACAAATTATTTTCCTTTGAAATCTGTGGACATTTGGGTGACTCAGGAACCAGTATTGCACAAACCTTAGAAAATTTAAAAGTTTTGATAATTTAAATAAAGCTGAAAGCTGCAAGGCCAATTGTTGAGTTGTGATTCGCCTATCTCTACGAATAATGACATCAGCAAGGTTCAGTATGTATGGGCTTATGGCTGTAGTAGGACTTCCATAGCGCGCAAGATCATTTCAATTCATCTGTCCACTCGTTAACTCTTTTAGTTCGGCGACAAGCGGTCCTTCTAATTACTGGACAACTTACATAGACAGCACATCAATATGTGTGAATGTTAATCATAGTTTATTTTTCTACCACCCCGAATTTGACTATTATTCGTTGTTAGTAACGCATGCTATTCGCAGACACCACTTCAACGGATTTGTGCTGCTTTTTTATTTGTCAGAATGCGTTGCAATTTCGTACATAAAATCTACACATTCAAAATTAGAGGTGTACTTCTTCTTCTTCTTTTTCTTCTGCGTACACAGTCAGACAGTAACCATTATCTTTTCGAAAAAAGCGGCGGTCATCCTGAGGCTCTCGCCACTGCCATAGAGCTTGTCTTGCAGTTCCACTGGCAATGGCCACATCTGCTCTCTCTGATCCTCGTATGTCGGGCAGTTCTGCAGCAGATGTTCAGTGGTCATTTTACCAGTACCGCACGGGCATTCGTCGGTACACCCTATCTTCAATTTGTTGAATAGGTGGTACCTCAGTCTGTTGTGGCCAGTGCGAAGTCTGAAGACAACGACCTGCTCTCTTCGGTTCAACTGGTAATAGGCAATCGTTTTTGGTGTAACCAGTATGTTCGGTTTCCCATTTGGTCATGTATCTGGCTTTGATAAGCCGTTTTGACTCTTCGTACGTCATACTGGTATCTGTTTGTGGTAGTCTTGCACCTTCTTTTACCAGTCTGTCTGCCTCATCGTTGCCTTGGATGTTGCAGTGTGACGGAACCCACTGTACCACTACCCTTTTTGGTGCGGACTGCTGGCACAGTTTGCAGAGTGCTGCTCCTAAGTCATTAAGCTCAGTGTTTTTCTGGCTTTTTAGCGCTGTGACTACGGCGAAAACATCTGTCAGCAGGACTATATGGCTCTCATTTTCACTGTTTGTCACCATTTCTTCCACTGCCGCCCTCAGTGCCTCTGCCTCCGCTCTGAAGTTGCTTGTGTACTTACCAGTAGCGAATGACAGTGTTATTTTTCTGCCATTTGGTAGGTTTAGGAATGCTCCTGTCCCTCCGTTCTGTGTAGTTTTTGTTACAGAACCGTCGGTGTATGCATGGGTCCAGTCCATGCTTGGGTAGCTTTTCGTTATGAAGCTTAGGGTAGTGTCTCTCCTTTCTTTTTCAGTCTGGCAGTTTTTGTTTGCAATACCTGGTATATTTTCTACCACCTCTGGGAATATATCCTGCCTCCAGGTAGGTTTTCGTACAGTAGTGATGGGTTTTGGTGTTGTTAGTGCGTTTATGGGATCTTCGTGCATCTTTGCTTTGGCTATTTCTGCAAAGTTTCTCCGCTTTAGTTTCCCATTTCCCAAATTGTTTAGTCTCTGGTACATTGGATGGTCCGTCAGTCTTCGGAGTTTCTCTGACTGCAGCTGGGCTCTGCAGTCTCTTCTATCGGTCATGGATTGCAGTTTTGTAATCTTTTCAAGTTCTACAATTGGCGTTGACTTCATGCCACCTGTTATAATTCTCATGGCTTGGTTTTGAAGTTTGTTAACTTTATCGAAGTTCGCCTTCGCTGCTGTTGTCCATGCCGCAATGCCATACTCGAGAACTAGTCTCACTCTTCCAGTGTACAGTTTCTTTAGTATGCTTTCGTCTGCTCCCCAGCTTGTGCCAGCAAGTTTCCTCATGATTGCTATTCTTTCTCTGGCTTTCATTCGGTTTCTCTCAATCTGACTTTTCCATGTCATGCGCCGATCAAATGTGACTCCCAGATAGGTTGGGTTGTCGTTTGGCTGCAGGATTTTGCCATTTAGACTTAATTTGGTACTTTGGGGTTTTAATGAGAGCGAGAATATTGTGCACGTGGTTTTCTCCTCGTTTATTTTGACCAGCCATGAGTTCGCCCACTCTTCCAGCGATGTTAGGGCCGTCTGCATCCGATTTCTTGCTATGGTGAGATTCTTTTCAGAGGTCCACATAGCCAGATCGTCTGCAAACATTGAGCTATGAACTCTTCTTGGTATATTCTCTGTAATATCGTTTATATATACCAGGAAGAGTGTGGGTGACAATACTCCCCCTTGGGGTACTCCCTGCTCCAGTGTCACCTTTTTGCTCATCTGCCCTTGTACTTGGACTCTGGCCGTTCTTTGTTTGAGGTAGTGGTTTATCCACTTGTACATCTTCCCACAGATATCACTTCTTCTTAGCTTGACTCTAAGTCCATCCTTCCAGACTTTGTCAAATGCCTTTTCCAGATCCACCCAAACAGCTACTGTGTGTTTCTGTGCCTGGTAGGCATCTTCTATCTCCTGGGCTATGAGGATGACCTGGTCCTCAGTGGATCTGTGCTGTCTAAAGCCGGCTTGCTGTGGAATTAGTATTCGTTTTTCTTCCAGATGCCACATCAGTCTGGTGTTTATCATCCGTTCCATCAGCTTGCCGACACAGCTCAGTAGGCTTATGGGCCTGTATCCATTTGGATCTGTTTTGTCCTTTCCTGTTTTTGGTACTGGTACCAGTATTGCATATTTCCATGCCTGTGGTACAATTTCCCTTTTCCAGCTTTGGTTTAGGACCGATAGCAGTTTCTTCTTCGCTGTTTGGCCCAGCCCCATCAGCATTTCGTTTGTTATCCCGTCTTTTCCGGGAGATTTCCTTTTCTTTAGTGTTCTCATAGCCTCTTCCATTTCGCGCATTGTTAGTTTGGCCATCATGTGCTCTTCAGGAGCCGTATTTATGTTTTCGTGTCCCTTTAGCTCTTCGCTAATGACTGTATGCTTATCTGCAGGGACCTCGATGTGGTTTGCTCTGGCATAGTGATCGACAAAGGCGTTTGCGGCTTTCTTACCTGTGATCAAGTTCTCGCCCTGCTTGATAGTAATTTGTTTATTTGACGGGGTTTCGTCGTTCATGGCTCTGACTAGCAGAGGTGTACAAAATGTCATCTTTCTATCTTTGTTATCTGAGAAATAAAATGTGGTTCATTACTATCTGGGCGACCCTCGTGTGTGTGCGCGCGCGCGTGTCTGTCATCAGCATCATCATTATTGGAGGCCAACCAGAGATTTAATTTAAATAGATTTAATTTATAGAGATTTAGTTTTCAGATACTTGTTACATACATAGAAGACTTCTCCACAAAAAGCAAGGTTTCGACATGTGAAAATGGTATGTCGTGCAATATGGCCACATTATCTCGAAATGTACCGACAAGACGAACTTGTAACATAAGAGATAAGAAACTTCAGAGCAGGAGGGAGACCAAGAAAGAAATCGATTTACGGTGTTAAAGAACACAATAGAGGCATGGGTTGAAAATATAGACGGTCATACAGATGACGCATTAAAGATAGTTACACCTTCCTACGACGTCTAGCAAAATACAGATGAGATTAATAAGTACAAAACTCTGAGTTGGAAAGCCTTCTTGTACCATCTTGACAAAGTGGTAGTGATCATAGGCTCTTCTCTGTCATATATAAAAAGCACTCCAGGAACGTAATCCGTCGACGAAAGAGCTTCATGAATTGTCAGGCAGCAAAAACTTTTTTAAGTTACAAAACCAAAAGCGAAAAAGGAGGGCTGTGCATGAGACTAGCTTACATCTTATGGAAAAATCATCACTGGTATGGACCCGCTACTGAAAATGCTAGAATGCAGGCATCATATGCGTAACTTGTAGCGGAATGGCAAATCAATATTCATAAATATATCTGCTTATCAATGTTAGATATGGGACCGGGCCATAGGCCGAGGTACACGACAGAAAGATCGCAAGATGTGAAATGAGGGGCCATCAAATATTGGACAGAGCCACTGCAAGGAAGAGTGGGAAGCGGATTTATTCGAACGAATTCCTAAACATAGAATTAAACCAATTTGGGCATTTGCCATGTGCAACAGGCAACTTGTGACTGAGGCGGTTGGGAACAAATAGGTAAATTGGATAGCTGTGAACTAACAACAGATAACTGGACCAGCTCTGAACAAAGAACAGTTAACCGGGACATATGAGAACAAGTAACATTAGACTGGGACAGATGTGAACAAGTAATAGGTAACTGGGACAGATGTGAACAAGTAATAGGTAACTGGGGCGGGTGTGAACAAGTAATAGGTAAATTGGACATATGTGGACAAGTAATAGGTAACTGGGACAGATGTGGACAAGTAATAAGTAAATGGGACAGATGTGGACAAGTAATAGGTAAATGGGACAGATGTGGACAAGTAATAGGTAACTGGGACAGATGTGGACGAGTAATAGGTAAATGGGACAGATGTGGACAAGTAATAGGTAAATGGGACAGATGTGGACTAGTAATAGGTAACTGGGACAGATGTGGACAAGTAATAGGTAACTGGACAGATGTGGACAAGTAATAGGTAAATGGGACAGATGTGGACAAGTAATAGGTAAATGGGACAGATGTGGACAAGTAATAGGTAACTGGGACAGATGTGGACAAGTAATAGGCAACTCGGACAGATGCGAACAAGTAATAGGTAAATGGGACAGATGTGAACAAGTAATAGATAACTGGGACGGATGAGAACAGGTAATAGGTAACTGGGCCACATGTGAATAGGTAATAGGTAATTGAGACAGGTGTGAACAGGTAATAGGTAACTGGGACGGATGTGAACAGCTAATAGGTAACTGAGACGGATGTGAACAGGTAATAGGTAACAGTGACAGATGTGAATATAAAACAGAAAAGGATGTAAATAGACAAATATTATATGAAGAATTGTGAACAGACAACAGGTCAAATGGCCAGTTGAGAACAGACAGGTCACTGAGACGTGAACAGACAATAGGTCAATGTGACAGTTGAGAACAAACAGTAGGTCACTGATAGACGTGAACAGGCAATATGTCAGTGGGAAAGTAGGGACAATTGACATACCATTGGAACATTTGTGGACAATGAACCGATCAATAGGATAACTGAGAAAAAGGAACAGTTCATCGAGGTAGATGTAAACAAGCAATACGATTTAGCTCTGAATGTGAGCACCTCCTTACTCCAAATTAAGAAGAAAATAATACGGACACGTATAGCATTGCGTTACTTTTACCCATTTTCTTTCAATATATTCTTTGAAAATTGTCCAACTAAGTTATGTTAATTTGTGTAGTGAAGTTTATAATGGACTAAAATTGTCAACCGGAAATGAACGAAAAGTTTTCTTTTTCCGGTTAATGGCCGACATCTAAGAGACGTGTTTACGATAAGTAAGCAACATACAACAATCTTGTCAATCCTAAACTTTCTATTGTTATATACGTAATATTTTATGTTTAAAATGCACTAACACAACTACTATCTTTACTATATATCATATTAGTAACTGTCTGTGGATAATATTGCGGTTATGTTGAAGTTGTGTAAATTTACACATGATTTGATTTTGAAGTACCGGTGGTACCGTAACTGTTGCTAACACTCAGGTTAAAAAAAATATGACCATTGTAATCTTTAAAGAATGTTGTAAAAGATGTTAAAAGAACAACCTCGTCATCGGTAAAATCATTGCATGGCTGCTATTGCAACACCGTTGAAATTAACTTGAAAACACCACATTTAGTGTTGTGTCCACTCCACAGTTGACCAACCATCCAATGATCTGTGTTAATTATATTTATATTACTATTAGACAGTCTAAGAATTAAGATAGCCCTTGAAAAATGCAATTCATTCATGATACAATCATACAACACTCAACTATGTAGGAGGAAGACTAACGTCTGATGAAGCAAAATATATTCTTCTGATCAGACATTAGGGTCGGACAAAATATACTGGCCAAGACGCTCAACCGGTTTCCGTGTAATCTATCCCAGAAACGGGCTGTTTTCATGACAACCTGGCTAATGAGGTGAGGGATTGACGTCATCCCCATAGTAGTTAGTGAGACACAGATGAAGGCATAGAACAACCGCCTGGAAGACCGAGGTCCACCTTCCAGGGCGCACAAAAGAGTAGTCTAAGCCTACTCAATGTGGGAAATCGAAACAACTACTATGCTCTATCATGTCAACTAAAAAAACGGTTCATGAATTTCTGTGTGAATTAGCTAGTTGTGGTACATCAGAAAAGATCTATAGAGGAAATTATAAACTTGCGAGTCTAAAAAACTGTGTCCCAAAAGTAATTACAATAGTGGGTCAATAGTACAATCATTTCAATCAACACAATGATTGGTGAAGTGGGCAACATATTAAATATTTAAATATCTCCTGATGAGTGGAAGGGACAATCACAATAGTCTATATCATAATTCTTGATTAAACGCCCATAAAACCAACCATACAATTGTATTCTCAGTACAAAATACATCTGATTTTATTTCTATCAGTTTTCTATATGCCCAGAGCTAAGTAATTAAAATATTCAAAATGGAAAATCTATTCTGCATAGTTTGATACAAAAATAATGTGGCAGTGTTATTTTTTTCATAACATTGGATTTAAAAAAAATAAATTAATAGGCCAGATACCAAACTATGACAGAAACAAAACCTACATATTTAATGTTTTTGTACATGGCACACTACATTTGGTATCAATATGATATATTCTTATGATTTGACTTTTTAAGAGGTGCATTAATACATTCATTTCAATTTGTTATTTCAATGACACTTACAACACAAGCAAACAGCATCCTGAAAAAACTTGTGTAATGTTAAATAAATTGTTAAGCGGGAAGCGACTTAGAATATAATACATCACTAGTCTTCAACTTGTACATGCCAAGTCTTCCTGGCGTGGGCTATCTTTCTCAGTTTTGTCCATGTGGCTGTTATGTTGACCTTGATTATCCTTTCGATAAGTGTGTTAGGTCTTCCTTTACTTCACATGCCACTAGAATTCTAGAACAGAGACTGTCTTGTAATAAGGGGTAAATTGTATGGGCCATGCAGTGCCTTATGTGCATGTCCCGTAACTCTGGTGTCACTGTCTGCCCTATCTTTCCCAATAGTTTTACATTTGTGATCTTGTTACACTATTTCAATCCATAGATTTTGCGGAAGCATTTATTTATGTCAAAACAAAAACGAGTAACCGTTACGACTGGCCGAACATTTTAATGAAGGTCTTTCAGTCAGTCATAATGTTACAACACAAATGAAAACAACTTACAAATCATAACAATATTTCAGTACTTGTGTTTTGTCTGTGATGGTCTTTTCTTGTTTTGGTTCTGACATGGTATTAAGTTATACTTGTCCATGTTATTATACTTTTTATCTTTAGTAGCACCACAGCCTCGCCTTATTTGTTGAAAGATAAAATGCAATGGAATCACATGTGTCTGTACATCAACTCTTGCATAATTATGTATTTTAAAGTGAGTTTAGCATCAAATTCAGCAAAAGGAATATAAGAGAAAGAAAAGAAAAACAACATTCTAGGTTGTTGGTTTATGTCTTAGATGTGCGGTGGAGAAAGTTAAGAAGGAGAAATGAATTAACCCATTAGACCTAACTACTGATTTTAAAAAAATAAGTTAGTTCATTTTGGTCTCATTTTTTTTCCAACTGAGACGGTATGCAAAGAAAGCTATGGTTATCGTATTTGTTATCATATTTAGGTAATCATATATTATTTAGAAGATAATTGAAACTGCTCTTTAACTAGCTTAAGAATGATAACTTCTCTGACACTGTCAGCAGTTCATGGTAGACAATGTTCTATAGGACTTACAATTTGAATTCATGGATCATAATGATAATATTTGGTTGAGGTGCGGCTGATTAAGTAGTTTGGATGTCAGCCTTCTGACCATAAGGATATGCATTCAAAACCTTGATAAGGCAAAGGTTTTCTTTCTGCCTGTGGTAAAATAAAAATCTAGTCTGTACAGTTTGTTGCAGCTGCAGTGGCAAAGACCTTTTTTTTCCTCAACTCTTCCTCTTCTGCGTTCATTCTCAATCTCCCACTACCAAGCCCCGAAAAGGGCTTTGCAAGCAGCAGGATGTGGTCCGGAAAATGGAATGCGTTATGTCGCTAGTTTACAGCATGACTCAGCTCTTTATATCCCCCTGGCGGACCTCAGCAGTAGAAATGAACGAGATAATGATATTTGTGTGTGTGGCTAGCTTTTACTTTTTTTATTCCCCCTCTTTGTGGAGACATTTCTAGAGTTTTCTTTATCATGGTTCTGTGTAGTTGTTAGATTGAGGCTGGTTGTTGTTGTTGAATGCCCACAGTAAATTGATTTACTCTTTTGTGCAACCTAAAAAGGACGTTAAGTGATGGTTTGTTGTATCTTTCGTCACATCTCAAATATGCTAATGAATGTGAACCGGGCTCTTCCACGCGGTTGTGCTATACTTGGCTTCATATGTGTGTCGCTCACTACACTGGAAGCATGTTGATCCCTCACCTCAGGCTGCCATGAAAACAGTCCATTTCCAGGGAGGACTACTGGGAAGTCGAGGTGAGGGTCTTGGCTAGTGTATTTTGTCTGACCCTGACATGCATGATCAGTATTTCACAGGTTTCACAAACTAACAGACAATAACACTTACAAGGTTGAAGTGCAGACCAAAATGATAGTTCATGTTCAGCAGGCTTTTGGCTTGTTTGAATGACTGAATGTGGTATAACCATGAAGCTGGAAAATATTTGACCCTAGACAGGTAATCCTGTACCTTTAGTCGCCTTTTTGCTACACTGTCAGTGTAGAAATTGGCATGTCTTGTCTCTTTCACACACAGAGTCCTTTCAATAACTACTCCAGCATTTTAGGCAACTTTAAAGCCATTTCAGCTCTCTGTGGAACAAATATCTTCAACAAACATACATCAAATGTTGACCAGCTACATATCTATTGAAGCTTCATGGCTTCAAGTTTCTACAGAATAAGGTAGCCAGCCCAATGTCTAACCTGCTCTAGTCAACTATTACTACATGCCTGGTAGGTTTATATTACTATTCCTTTCTCCCCTTTAGGTTCCGGTAACACTCATCCATTGTACGTGCTTGGTTTAAATCAAAATAACTGAACATATATTTATTTGTATAGGTAACATTATTATTGAGTTTCCATATAAGTGAATTCATTTGTAGTTATTTAGTTTTCTCTATTCTTAATCAGTGTACACAACAGGAGTGGAGGAAAGAATAGTACCATTGTAACCTTCCAAGCATGTTAGCGACCAAAGAGGCTTGTCCGTGGGACTACGCTACATATTCTTCTTATTCTGTGCACTAGTTTATTGATCAATGGTAGATCTTCAGGTTTGTCACCAGGTCAAAGAATTGTCTTCCCAGATCTAGATTGCAGCCCCACAGCTTCTGCCTCAGCTCAGAGCTCACTCATCTTGTACAAAACATTTGCAAGAGCTATATGTATAAGCTATCAAATAGGCCTTCTGAAAAGAAATGTACTTTGTGTTAAGACAAAAAGACATTACAGTGTGTACTCTTTTATTCTAATTCAGAGACAACAGCATACACAAGCATGCCTGTTGACGCTGTTGAAAAACCATTAGAGGAAACCAAACCTGAAGAAGATACAGACTCTTCTGATTCAGACGATGATGATGATACCCCTCCAGAACTTGAAGATCATGATCCGGCAGCTATCCAGCAACAGAGCCAGGTGAGTTCTGATCATAATTTTATTACAGAAAATATTTTGTTTCATTTCATATTCACAAATGTATCACTAGCCCTGCCAAAGACGATTGTGTCGGACCGAAAGGTGCAAATATCGCAGTCAATCTTTAAACTAGCGACACAACGCATTCCGTTCTCCGGACTACATTCCGCTACTTGTAAAGCCCTGTTCAAGACTTAGTAGCAGGAGATTGAGAACGAAGAAGAAGTAGTATCACTAGCTGGCAACATTTTGATTGCTCCATTGCTATTTTTCTACTTACAACAGTGCTTTTCATAATTTAAATGTTGCGTTGAATAGTTTTCTTTTGTCTCCTTACTGTTTAGAATGCCTGAGTGACAGATCCAGCTAAAGTGCTTACCTGACTTTACAGTTAGAGAAGGCATTATAGCATGAACACTTCATAAAAATCGGAGACTTAGTACAATGAAGTCTCTGACACATTTCCAGGAACAAAGCGTAATCAGGGGCAGGTGAAACATACTGATCAAAACCCCACCTCATTTCCCCGTTCATGCTTCTGGAAATGGATATAGGTTGTGTCAAAGTATTCTGGCCAATGAGGTGTGTATCGATACTATAAATCCCATAATGTTAGCTTACTGAGTAGCCATGCATTGCACTACAGCCGGGGGGGGGGGGGGGGGGGACTGGCTACCTTGTCCATCTTCCCAAGTTGCATCTCGGGATATAAGAAGAGTCACTGTAACCAGCTACTCAAGCAATGTCTCAAGAGTTTATTAAACTCAGCAGAGTAGTTTTGAACATATACAAACATCATGCCTGCTTTGAGAGTGCCGTAGCCATATTACCGTACCATTTAGTCGTTGCCAGATCAGACCCTTTGTGCCTCTCTCTTCAAGTTCACTGTGTGCCCTGCAATGCGCTATACTGTGGAAACATGGATACTTAACAACAGAATTGGAGATCAAACTGAGTGACCTAGACCTCTCTCGACAGATACATACTAGCATGATGAAACTGAGTGACCTAGACCTCTCTCGACAGATACTAGCATGATGAGACTGAGTGACCTAGACCTCTCTCGACAAATACATACTAGCATGATGAAACTGAGTGACCTAGACCTCTCTCGACAGATACATACTAGCATGATGAAACTGAGTGACCTAGACCTTTCTCGACAGATACGTGCTAGCATGATGAAACTGAGTGACCTAGACCTCTCTCGACAGATACATACTAGCATGATGAAACTGAGTGACCTAGACCTCTCTCGACAGATACATGCTAGCATGATGAAACTGAGTGACCTAGACCTCTCTCGACAGATACATGCTAGCATGATGAAACTGAGTGACCTAGACCTCTCTCGACAGATACATGCTAGCATGATGAAACTGAGTGACCTAGACCTCTCTCAACAGATACATGCTAGCATGAGGAAACTGAGTGACCTAGACCTCTCTCGACAGATACATGCTAGCATGATGAAACTGAGTGACCTAGACCTCTCTCGACAGATACATGCTAGCATGATGAAACTGAGTGACCTAGACCTCTCTCGACAGATACATGCTACCATGATGAAACTGAGTGACCTGAACCTCTCTCGACAGATACATGCTAGCATGATAAAACTGAATGACCTGGACCTCTCTTTACAGATACATGCTAGCATGATGAAACTGAGTGACCTGGACCTCTCTCGACAGATACATGCTAGCATGATAAAACTGAGTGACCTGGACCTCTCTTTACAGATACATGCTAGCATGATGAAACTGAGTGACCTGGACCTCTCTTGACAGATACATGCTAGCATGATGAAACTGAGCGACCTAGACCTCTCTTGACGGATACATACTAGCATGATGAAACTGAGTGACCTAGAACTCTCTCGACAGATACATGCTAGCATGATGAAACTGAGTGACCTAGACCTCTCTTGACAGATACATGCTAGCATGATGAAACTGAGTGACCTAGACCTCTCTCGACGGATACATGCTAGCATGATAAAACTGAGTGACCTAGACCTCTCTCGACAGATACATGCTAGCATGATGAAACTGAGTGACCTAGACCTCTCTCGACAGATACATGCTAGCATGCATGCAGAATCTCAACAATTCCAACCAACAGCAATTTTCATTGGCGAGTGATGCTGTCCTTCACTCACGAAAACAAGACAAAACATCAGTGTGCTTAGAAGAAAGGATGAAAGTTGTAGCATGTTGATAGCAGTCTGGTAACCCCAAGCGGAACAAGACCTAGGGAAAGACCGCCACCATGTTGGGAGGACTCGTTTGCACTCCACTACAACATTCATGACATTTCAGAAGGAAAACTTGTAACTACTGGGCCTCCATAACCAGGACAGAGATTGTTGAAGACGAAGTTAGGACCTGCATCAGTACAATTGTGACTGAGGAATGGGTCATCAAGTAGTCATTTAGTTAGTTTCTGTTTCTGAGAATTGATGTGACTGCACTCCGGGCACACTCATAGATGCTCAGTCTCTCTCATCAAATGGTGTATGGTATGGATGCTGATGGTCCCTATAGCACGCTGGTTGATTGAATACTCTGCTGTGCTGTCCTCTCATGCGCCCCACTCCGCTCGAACCTCGTTTAATGTTGAAACTTTGCAGTCTGTGGATTGCTGCTTCATCTATTGCGGTGTCCTCATCCAGCAGGCGGTTATTGATTGATTTCAAAATGTCACTCCTATCCATCACTAATGTGCCCATGGTGGGAGCTTGTGAAGCAGGACAGTAGATCCAGGCCAACGCCTGGAGGTTTGAGGTCTCAACAGCAGCTATCCACTCGTACCTAAGCCATCCCTTCTGTACTTTCTGAAGTACGGCTTGCGCGTCTGTCACGATGACTGCCTTTGTTATAGAAGTCTCAGATACCCATTTCAGTGCTGAGGTCACTGCTTCCGTCTCCATTCTCATACTTGAGGTTGAGTTAGTTAACTTCCTGTACTGTGCTGTTTTTGTCTTGTCATTTCCTTGGGAAAGCTGCATATTTCATAAAATACAAATGTAATAAACAGTTATCTGTGACAAAGACAGCAGCTGGAGATTGAGATGTGAAAATAGAGAAATGTATGGGCATACTCTCATAAAGAAATGATTGATATGCTCAGCAAGGTGAAAAAGAATGCAGGCCCAGAATTGAATATCTCCAAGACCAAAGCCTAGTGTAACTTTTTCTCCCATTGTGAACCAGTCATTCTCAATGGGAAAAGTTTAGAGAAATACAGTCATGTTGGATTCATACTCAACATACAGATTAACCTAGATCAAGAACTAACAGATGTTCCCGTGCTTGATAGGTAGCCTTCTCATCCATCTTGGCAGTCCTGGTTGGCTGCCAGGATCAGACCTTATGAGTCTCAATATCTTACTCTACTTTGCTCCTTGCAATGTGCTGTGCTCCATTTTACAAAAGCAGTATAGTACTTACTGAGACTGACACAGACCTTCCTGAAAAGACACATGGTCTGTATTACTTTTAGTGGCCAGCGAATGGAGAATTTCCACAATTCTGACATACAATTGTCACTGGTGAGGGATGCAAAAACAGCACAAAATGGATATTAATGAAGATCGCCCATTACAGTCTCATGTTCCGAGGGGAACCAGAAGGGTCAAGTCACGTTACATTCAGCAAATGATGATTTATTATTATAACCTTGTTCTGTCTGTTGCCCAGGTAGCTGCTGCTGCAGGTCTGCCAGAGGAACTTGTATCTAAAGTTAAACAGAGCCGCAGTGAGAAGAAGGCTCGAAAAGCAATGTCAAAACTAGGTACTCACTTTTGATTTTAGTTACTCTAAACTGATTGATAAGGTCTTCCAAACAATGAAGGTCAGCCCACCATGAGTTAAGATGACTCATTGATACTAATAGCTCAAACTTCTCCTTTATCATAGTAGCTTATGACTGTGAGGCTGGCTCACCTTCGTCATTTTTATTTTCATGGTGACCTGACCCTTGTCGTATTGGAAGACTCATCAAACTTAAAATGGTTTTGTCTTCTATGGTTTTTATGCCCTTGCTATATGAAAGGTATCATGTAATCTACGATATCCTGGTAGTGGAATTCTTGTTCCTGCTCATGAATTACAGTGACTGTCAGAAAAAGAAGCAATACATTTCTCTTTGATCTTCTTTGTCTTTGCTATTAAATAAAAACATAAAAATCCAGTTTGTCTCAGATTTCACTTGTGTACACAGGGGCCTAGGTGCTGAAGTGCATGAGCTGGCAGCCGCCAGTGAATCAGCTGGCTGCTTGCATTAGGGTCAGTAAGCCATAGGCGACCAAGACCCTATTTCGCCTCCACATGTCGATCCAGTGTAATCTGGCCACGAAATATGGATCGCAGTTGGACCGAAACATGCGATATCGCAGCTGCGCTGTAAACTACAACACAATGTCCTTTTCAGGACGAACACTGAAAAAGAAGACTTGTGCATTCAGGTTATCCTTTAAATGAGATGGAAAACAGTGCTGTCACTGCACCTTTTGAAGCAGACTTTAAGAACTTGTTTTACTGTTTTTCTGTCCTTCCCTCATGGGCACATGTATGTGTGTCACATTTTGTATCTGTTGGGAGGCATGAAGTCAACGCCAATTGTAGAACTTGAAAAGATTACAAATCTGCAATCCATGACCGACAGAAGAGACTGCAGAGCCCAGCAGCAAGCAGAGAAACTCAGAAGACCGACAGACCATCCAATGCATCAGAGACTAAATAGATTTGGAAATGGGAAACTAAAGCGGAGAAACTTTGCAGAAATAGTCAAAGCAAAGATGAGCGAAGACCCTATGAACACCGTAACAATACCAAATCCCATCCCTACTGTACGCAAACCTACCTGGAGGAAGCATATCATTCCGGAGGGGGTAGAAAATATACCAGGTATTGGAAACAAGAACAGCCAGACTGAAAAAGAAAGAAGAGACATAACCCTGAGGTACATAACGAAAAACTACCCAAGCATGGAATGGACCCATGCATACACCGACTGTTCTGTAACAAACACAACACAGAAGTAGGGGCAGGGATATTCCTGAGCCTACCAAATGGTAGAAAAATAACACTGTCAGTGGCAACTGGAAAATTCTCAAGCATTTTCAGAGCGGAGGCAGAGGCACTGAGGGCTACGGTAAAAGCAATGCTGACAGGTAAAAGCAATGAAAGCCAGATAGTCCTGTTTACAGATGCCCTGGCCGTAGTCACAGCACTAAAAAGTCAGAAAAATACTGAACTCAATGATTTAAGAGCAGAACTCTGTCAACTATGCCAGCAGTCCGCACCAAAAAGAGTAGTGGTACAGTGGGTTCCATCCTACTGTAACATCCAAGGCAACGAGGAGGCAGACAGACTGGCAAAAGAAGGTGCAAGACTACCACAACCAGATTCTAGTGTGACCTAAGAAGAGTCCAAAAGGCTTATTAGGGCCAGATACATGGGCAAATGGGAAACAGAACATACCGGCTATACAAAAAATGATGCCTATTACCAGTTGAACAGAAGAGAGCAGGTCGTGGTCTTCAGACTCCGCAACAGACTGAGGTACCACCTATTCAATAGCCTGAAGATAGGTGGCACTGACGAATGCACTTGTGGTACCGGGAAAATGACCACTGAACATCTGCTTCAAAACTGCCCGACATACGAGGACCAGAGAAAGCACAGTCCCCTGCATCTCGTAGTCGCCCCCAAGTTGTTTTGTCCTTGACTTGCCACTGGGGTCGGGTGGCACGAAACGAGAGAGTGAGGATGAATAGTGATGCAGTTAATCCTTGCTAAAAATAGCGCTAGCAAAATAAATTATACCATCATCCTCTACGATGGACGGCAGCCTTTGCCTTTTTTTGAAGATACATGAGGCTTGTCATAAGTCTTTACCCTGACCATGAAGGAGTAGGAGGAGAAAGTTGACATTTGGCACATTGCTAATTCCTTCTCAATGTAGCCACCACCTGTATTTATACATTTCTGCCATCTCTGCATGACCTTGTAAAGACATTCAGAATAAAGTAACCAATTTTTTTCAACTAAATCAGTTATCACAAACCAGTATGACATCTCCGTCACTATCAAAATGATTTCCTTTCAGCTGTGTTTTAAGTTTTGGGAAAAGAAAAAAGTCTGATAGAATTAAATCCGGAGAATATGGTGGGTGAGGAAGAATTTCAATATTCAAATCATTGTCTGTTTGCAGCACAAGCCTTTCTTTATGGGAGGGTGCATTGTCTTGAAGCAAAGGCAGAATTTGAGTGCACGCTATCCCTCATTTTCTGGTCGCAGTCTATCTTAGTTTGGTAAAGAGATGTGCATAATATTGCCCATTAACCGTGTTGCCATGAAGCAGGTAATCTTTCAATATGACACCTTTGACGTCCCAAAAAACATCACTTTTCTTGCAGATTTCTGTGCTCTTGGCTTGACATGTGTTGGTGAGCCCAGGGTTTTCACTGCATGCTGGAAATTTTGGATCCTGGGTCAAAATGGTGAACCCAAGTCTCATCTACTGTCACCATGGTCGGCAACATGTTTTTTGACCGACACATTTTGAGCAACTGGTCACAGCAATCAACCCTCGTTTGTTTCTGTTCAAATATCAGCATGCGCGGGGCCCAGCGGGCACACATTTTCTCATGTTCAGTCTGTTGTGTAAAATTCTAAAAACTCTACTTTCATTCAGTTTTGCTGACCTAGATATCTCTGCAATTGTCATTTTCCTAATCTGGTCAATGATTTTCTTCACTCACTTTTTCATCTCTGCACTCTGAGGATGGTCTTCCTGATCTTGGAAGATCAGCAACATGGGAACGGCCACACTTAAGCTGCCTACACCAGTTGTTTTACAGAAGCATATGAAGGACAGAATTCCTCAAACACTGGTTCCATCTCCTTGTGTATTTCTGTAGGTGTTTTTCCCTGCAACATCAAGAATTTTATCACAGTTTTGGCCTCTGACATTTCCATTGTTCTGACAAACCATTAGAGTAGCAGATCTGTTCAATAAGGTGTGTTGCGCCATGCACCATACCGGGTAAACCCGACGAGTAGGGAAATTCATACTGCTCAAGTCCAGTACAAATTGAATGAGCTACATCTGGGGTTGGTCTCTCGCCGCCGCGATTGACTCTCATCCAGTATTCGTACAGGGATCACAGTCCCGCCAGACGCAGTGATAGCGCGGGCTCGCCCGCCTTTCCCCGGCACTCTAGCGGGACAAAATTTGTGGCGTCGTACTGCTGGCAACGGTGGTGCGTTACTGTGGTCCATATCGAGAAACTTTGACAGTCAGTGGTGGTTATTCGAAGGCTTATAGCCGACCTCGACAGTTCATCTCGCTGGTGGTCATTCTCTCGCAAAGAGCTTGTGACCGGCAAATGGAAAGCAGGAATCGTGCCTAAAGGCCCTGTCCTCGCCTGACCAACCGTTGAGAGAAGGGCAGGCAAAAATCGTCTCCAGTCCCAGTGAAATTCATCGCCGGGGCCGTTAAGTTCCGTTCTGCACAGAGCGCTGCCACCCCTCCTCGAGCGAGCCCGGTCGATCGGTCGTCTGGTGTGTGTATAGGCCCCTGTCAGGCGGTCCTAGGTCGACGGAGTGAGGGACGGAACAACCGTCTGTTCGTCAGTCGGTCCCTCCGGCCGTCCTAGTGAGGCTTTTTACACATCCGTCCTCTGCCCCGACCGGTGTGTTTGGTTCGTACGTCTCCGACAGATATCTGGTTGATCCTGCCATTAGTCATATGCTTGTCTCAAAGATTAAGCTATGCATGTCTAAGTTCACACTGTCTCACGGTGAAACCGCGAATGGCTCATTAAATCAGTCGAGGTTCCTTAGATGACACGATCCTACTTGGATAACTGTGGCAATTCTAGAGCTAATACATGCTTACCAAGCTCCGACCCTCGCAGAAAGAGCGCTTTTATTAGTTCAAAACCAATCGTCGTTTCCCCTCGCGGGGTTGTGGCGTCCCCACTAGTGACTCTGGATAACTTTGTGCTGATCGCATGGCCTCATGTGCCGGCGACGCATCTTTCAAATGTCTGCCATATCAAATGTCAATGGTATGTGACATGCCTACCATGTTTGTAACGGGGAATCAGGGTTCAATTCCGGAGAGGGAGCATGAGAAACGGCTACCACATCCAAGGAAGGCAGCAGGCGCGCAACTTACCCACTCCCGGCACGGGGAGGTAGTGACGAAAAATAACAATACGGGACTCTTTCGAGGCCCCGTAATTGGAATGAGTACACTTTAAATCCTTTAACGAGGATCTATTGGAGGGCAAGTCTGGTGCCAGCAGCCGCGGTAATTCCAGCTCCAATAGCGTATATTAAAGTTGTTGCAGTTAAAAAAGCTCGTAGTTGGATCTCAGGCGGGCGGTCCGGCTCGCGCCGATTCGCTGCCCGTTGTCTCCTGCCCTACCGTCTGCCGGCTCTCTCCCGCGGGTGCTCTTCGCTGAGCGTCCTATGTGGCCGGCACGTTTACTTTGAAAAAATTAGAGTGTTCAAAGCAGGTCTCGGCTGCCTGAATAATGGTGTATGGAATAATGGAATAGGATCTCGGTTCTATTTTGTTGGTTTTCGGAACTGGAGGTAATGATTAACAGGGACAAACGGGGGCATTCGTATTGCGGCGTTAGAGGTGAAATTCTTGGATCGCCGCAAGATGAGCTACTGCGAAAGCATTTGTGAAGAAAGTTTTCATTAATCAAGAACCAAAGTCAGAGGCGCGAAGACGATCAGATACCGTCGTAGTTCTGGCCATAAACGATGCCGACTAGCGATCCGCAGGAGTTGCTTCGATGACTCTGCGGGCAGCTTCCGGGAAACCAAAGTGTTTGGGTTCCAGGGGAAGTATGGTTGCAAAGCTGAAACTTAAAGGAATTAACGGAAGGGCACCACCAGCAGTGGATCCTGCAGCTTAACCTTCAGCACGCCAGGAATGTTTTGAAAAAATTTGACCTAATTAATTTTCTTAATTTCTCGCCATGGTAGTCGTCTTAGAAAATTTTTATTTTTTATGTTTGTTTGTCAATAAATATGATTTTCTGGCGTGTAGACACACAATAGCATAACGAACATGTGGGTGTTATTGTTGTTGTTGTGTGTTTGATAGTTTTTGAGATTCAAAAAGATGAAGTTGAAAATTTATGAAAATCTCGTAAAAAATTTGGACTCGACCACTAGGCCTAGTCGCTTCGATAGAAAACCATGGAAACCACATCAACGTATCGATACTGTGTTTACAATATCGACACAACTGTTAGTTTCCAATTCAAACGTAGTTCTTTCATTTAAACAAACAAAATAAACAGATCTACACGATAAAGATCTTTTCCAACAACCTACTTCCCCTTTCGCAAAAAGTCGGCTTGGTCTAAACGGCGTATACAAAATTAAAACTGTTCAGAAGCCATTTGTAATCGCACATACGATACTTTAACCGGCAAACTATCGTGTATATATGGAGTATGTATTCAGCAGTAAAAAAATGGCTGTCGGGAGTGACTCCGTTAAAAAAATACAATATTTTTCCGTACACCGTTTTTGTAGGCCGAGCGTGTCAAGATGATCTGGACTGGGGCGTGCTACAGGTTAATTTGACTCAACACGGCCAACACTGAAATGATTGACAGGCCGAGAGCACTTTCGTTGGGCCTAATATGGAACATGTGCTGGAATTAGACTCTCGGAAATCTGGGGCTTGGCTCGATTGGCTCGCATTCAGTGTTCGATAAAGGAATTGACGGAAGGGCACCACCATGAGTGGAGCCTGCGGCTTAAATTGACTCAACACGCCAACACTATAAAATGACTGAGAGCACTTTCGTTGGGTCTAATAGGGAACGTGTGCTGGTATTAGACCCACGGAAGACAGGTCAGCATTACCCTCTTAATGAAAGCGTGTCTGCTACGGTAACCCTGCTTAACCCTACATAAATTGCAGGTTCCAGACACTTGGTCATTGACTGACTAAAAAGCCCTCTTGATTCGTTGGGTCTAATAGTGAACTGGTGCTGGTATTAGACCCTCGGAAGACAGGTCAGTTTTACCCTACTAATGACAGGGCGTTGCTACGGTAATCCTGCTAAATTCGAGAGGGGTGGCAGACATTTGTCCACGCACTAGGCTCATAAACCAATGGCGCAAGGCTACCATGTGAGGGATTACGGCCGAACGCCTCTAAGCCGGAATCCCGCCCTAAATCTTCGCACCACTGCGATGGGAGGCTACGATATGGTTGGGACATGGGGCTCGCGTCTCAGCCCGACCCGGTCAAGCCGCAGAAAGAGGTCTCTGCCGACCGCCGATCAAAGCGGGTGGGAAGCTGCTCAATATTCACCCTATACGGTGATGAGGCATGAAACCGCTAGTAGAAGACTTAGTTTTCTGTCGGGGTGTCGTAAGCAGTAGATCAGCTACCTCACTGCGAACTGCTGAGACTCAACCCTTGACCATGAGATATGTCCGCACACCAGGCGAACAACATCTCCGTGCCACGACCAGGTATGTCCCCTGGTTAAATGCACTCCTTCGAGAGGAATCCACATTTGGTCCACGTGCTTGGCTGATAAGCCAATGGTGCGAAGCTACCATCTGAGGGACTACGGCCGAACGCCTCTAAGCCAGAATCCCGCCCTAAATCTCAGCACCGCTGTGATGGGAGGCTACGATATGGTTGGGACCAAGGGCTCGCGTCTCAGCCCGGCCCGGTCGAGCCGCAGAAATGCACCTGGTTAAATGCACTCCTGCCTCGCTCTTTACCTCTGTCTGCTATCAGTCATCCCAATGGACGTAGAAGAGATGCAGTCCAGCGGACATTGCACCTCTGCCCTATTGTGACAACCTCCCAGGTGGCAGGGAATGCTAGGCGTGCCATCACTGCAGATGAGCCGAGAAAATAAAGGGAGCAAAGAGATACCTCACTCACATGCATATGCTACGTTTCTGGCAGATTGTGAAGATCCTGAGACACAGTCACACTGGACTGCCTCTCTTCCAGGATAGTACAAACTAGTACATAGTCCATCATATCATATCATATTGCCAAACCCTATAGACACGAGTGGGGAAGACTCGATAGTCCTGCAAGACAACTTCACTAAGAGAGACAACTCTGACCAAAAACAACTGCTGCCTTGCAGATAGGCTGGGGATATCCAAAGGCTAAGGAGGACATCCCTATAGAAACACCTGTTGAAATCGGATGCACTGAGCCACAGGCGTAACAAAATAAAAGAGTGCAACGTATATCGCTGTAAACAGCGTACGATGAAGAAGAAGAAGGAGCTACATATATGCCAAATTTCAGCTTTTTCCTCCTGCTTAATAGTCAGGGTAAAGACTTATGACAAGCCCCTTGTATAGAAGCATGTGACCTATTTGTAGGTAGCCAACGTAGTATTTCTGCGCTCTTGCAATTGTGGTTTCTTTGGCTCTTTTGTTTTTCATGAGAAAAATAATTCATGTCACATATATACGTAAATGAAACTTGTCTGTGCTGCATCACACGCGCCAGTCCTTAGAGAGTATGATGCCATCATAGTTTATGTAATGAACACAGATCAATGACAAGCAAGCATTTTTCATTCACCTCGCATGCATAGGTTTTACTCCAAATCATTGTCAACATGGCTGGCATGTTAGTGAGCGGCGATTCAATTTATAACAGCCGAACGATGTTGACCAGTCAACATTCATCGCAAATGCAAGCAGTGTATGGTGACACATGTGATGTGTGTTGAAGATAACAGTGCAGGACTGGGTGCGAAGTTTTAGGGATGTACGTGAATGAATGAAAGATCTTTCGTGTTAGGTCAGGCGTTTATTATTGCAACAGAAGAAACCCTTGCCAAGATTGATGCAACAATACATGTGGACCTTCAGAGCTTACGTTCGCTGGCGGAGGAATTCACTGTCGTTTGGGACAGTTTAAATGGTTGTTTGGTAGAAGCTGAAATATCAGAAGGGTGTGTTCACGTGTCCCACGCATTCTGACCTGCCACCATAAGGAAGCATGCATGGGGTGGAGTTTGAAGCACTTGCGGTGGACTGTGCACTTCTGTTGCGCATGATGGCAGGTGATGAATCGTGTTGCTGCCACTTTGAACTATACAGTAAAATAGCAAACATGCAATAGAAACATCCAGGATCACCAAAACACAAAAAATTAAGGTGACAGGTTTCCGCTGGTAAGGTTATGCTGACCGCATTGTTTTAAGCCATGAAGGGATTTTGTTGGCGGACTTTAAAGAGCCTGGCATGAACATCAATGCCATCTGCTACAAGGACACACTAGACAAGCTGCATAGTCATCAAGAATAAGCGAGTCTGTATGCTTTCATGTGGTGTGATTCTGTTGCACAACAGTGCTCACTCTCGTGTCATTAACATTGTGCAGGAAGGGTTCAAAGAAAAGAGGTGGAAGTTCTGCCACATCCAGCCTATAGCCCTGATCTGTCATCATATGACTTTCATTTGTTTGGACTTAAAAAAAGCTCTAAATGAACAATGATTCCACTCTGATGCAGATGTTATGGCAGCTGTGGCCATATTGTTCAATGTTTGAAGCTATTTTTTAACCAGACAGTATCTGCTGTCTCCCCAAGTAGTGGAATGTGTGTCTGAATACATACTGTAACTTCTTCTAGCAACATCCGACACATGCTGGCCTCCTAACAATTGCTTTGATTTGTTTAATTCTGTAACTGTGGATGTACCTTTTATACGTTTGTAATAAAGCTACTAAGACGAGTTTCATTTGATCACGCCTCGTGCGTGTGTGTGTATATATATATATATATGAGACGTGTTCAAACGAAACTGGACCAAACTGCAACAAGTGAACATACGTACAATGATGTCGCTTCTCATAGTGTATGGTAGCAAAAGTGTGTCGAAGAAAGACCACAGTGAAGACTGGACAACGACGTTTAAAGAAGGACGTGAGTTAACGCAACAATATTCGCCTGACCTGATTTCGGGAGAACTTTTGTTAACTCACGCCCTTCTTTAGACATATATATATAAAATTGGCTCTTTCTGTCTTGTCAGACGATAGTAATTGTTCTTTGAAAAATGGTATGTAGCTAGTCCATGACGGTAACGAATGTGAATCGTAAGACCAATCCGAGCAGAGAAGTATCTTCCACAGTGTGTGCAAGGAAAGTCAGGACCATTTGCTTCATCGCATGGTGTTGTGTGTCTTCTCAAGCACTGAGTCTTTATCCTATCAGCAATCCGTATCTCCTTTGTCTGTATTCTATACTTAAACCTGCCCCTCCTTGTAACACTATCCATGGCGTCCCGTTCCCATGATTCCAAATCGATGTCTGCATCATTCATATCTCACCTGCATACATCCTTGTACTGAAGTAGTGGCCAGCCCCCGAGACCATTTCCCCAACTGTAATTTCCCATAGAGAAGATATTTTGATATTCTGCCATCATCCATCCTCCGAATCGGTCCCAGTCATCTGAGCCTGCTAAGACTAAGCATTGAAAAGATCATGACAGTGCCTGTTCTCTCCAACACCTGTGTGCTAGTGACTTTGTCTTGCCACCCAGCTCTCAAGATTCTGCGCAGGCACCTAATGAGATAGCTTTTTAGCCTCATTTCCTGGTGCATGTAGGTAGATTATGTCTCACCGCCATAAAGAAGAATGCTGAGAACAAAGGCCTGGTAAACAAGGGCTTTTGTTTTAACAGTGAACTTCTTGTTCTTACAGACCCTTTTTTGTTAATCTGCTCATTGTTGTTGCTGCCTGGCCTATCGTGATATTGATCTCTTGGTCCAGGGATAGTTTATTATTGACTGAGGATCCAAATTACCGGGGGCTTGTTGCATCAGAAAATGCAAATAGTAAGCTTTGCAGTTCCTCTTCTGAGTGAGTCGTATTTGTGGCATCATCCACAAAGACGAGTTCTCTCATCGGCACCCTGTTTGTTTTGGTCTTGGCTTTCAGCCTTTGATCATTGAATAGGCCACCATCTGTGCGAGAATGAATGAAGATACCATCATCCTGGTCACGGAATGCGTGCTTCAAGAGAAGTGAAAAATATATTCCAAAGAGGGTTGGAGCAAGTACACAGCCTTGTTTTACTCTCCATTTGATAGTAATCATATATCCATGTTGCATATTAAACAGGTCTGAAGCCAGTACCTGGAGTTACCAGAGTAACAATCAGGAAAGCCAAGACCATTCTGTTTGTGATCAGTCAGCCGGATGTGTACAAGAGTCCAGCATCAGATACCTATATTGTCTTTGGAGAAGCCAAGGTATGCTAAAGATAGTGATAACAGGAAACTACAGAATGTATTGCTTTCCCTTATGACTGGCTATCAGTGACCAATATTACTGATGGCTTCAAGGGCATTAAAATTCGCCCAATCTTCGGCCATCTATCATATTTTAGCCAAGCTCTGGTTTGTGATCTTCATTTCAATTTGTAAGAGCATGGTAGGGGGTGTTGTCTAGAGGCTGTTATCACAGCCACTCAGCTGCACGATCCAACTGAAGATAATTCAATGATTCATACCAGCAATAATTGTGCTTATTAACCTCGGTTGGTAGTTAAGTTATCCAGTTAGTACAAGTCTTTATACCTTGCATTGTTTTATATAATAATTGGAATATAATAAAATATAGCATTTTTGTGACTCTCGAACTTGTTAAATGTGTTTGTTAAACTTGTCTCAAGAAGCCCTTCAACTTGTTTGTGTAACACTTAGGGTGGTTTTAGTTTGAGACCCCTAGTTTAACTTGTCCATTTATCATAAAGTAAGATATCACTATAAAACCCTTTGTCTGTAGCTCTACTCTTACATCTGCAGATAGAAGACCTCAACCAACAGGCCCAAGTTGCTGCCGCCAACAAGTTCAAAACATTTGACAGTGCTAGTGCCATGGGGGAACCTGTTAGCACAGTGTCACAACCTATACAGGAGGAATCAGAGGGTGAAGAAGAAGAGGTTATCATATCTTTTTACTATTTCTTCTCTCACTTGTGTTTGTCTGTTTTTAACATATTAACTATCATAAGCCATTCACTGTGCTAGAGTTTATTTGGTAGCTTCCTAAAACGGCACATTCAATATTGTTCGAAAGAATCTGTTAACAATTATGCAAAGTATGACCAAATTTGTACACTTACAACAGGGTGAAGAAATAAACACAAATTACACCACAACATGGTTTTCATTTCAGTAATTGTGTTCATCCACTCTTAGTGAGTTGCCCATTACAAGTGAAGATGGTGACACCATCAGACGGTTGTCTTGATGATGTAACTTGTGCTGTATTTGAATTAAAGCGAGGAAGACACTGCAGTGGTCATCAACCTCACTCTCTGGTCTCGAACTACCTTGGGCCAGTGGCAAGACATAAGTCGAGATAACTGGAGGTAATTCAGGCACCCATTTGAGACCAGGGGTCGCTTGAAACCTGCAGAGCTCAAACCCACGCAATTTCCGTTCATAGCTTTGATAGGCGAGTGCCTAACCTCTCAACAAGCAAATAGTATTAAAGATCAAACAGTAATATGTTTGTACTGTCATAAGAACAAATATGGCGTATATGTTTTTGGAATGAACAACACCAGACTTCCAGTTCAAACGATTATGACAGGCCAAGAGAAACACTACACCAGACAATCGCTAGAGAGGCCAACATGAGAGGTTTCAACAATGTACAAGAACTACAATAGGTGGCATCAGACTGATCTACCTGGATAGCATTTTCTGCCTTGTGCATTGTATTTGGCACTGAAAGAACATAGATAGATAGGTGAGATCAAAACTTCTGTGTTTCCCTTTTGACTTTTAGTGACTCAAATTCCTTTGAGTATGTTGACCTATTACAGGGGCTGCTTTCACAAGATAACCTGATCTCTCTTCTCCTGAAACCACAATGGTTTGTGTTGTGAAGCTGCTGATTGTCACTCCTCTCTTTTCCAGCTCTCTCTTCCAGATTTGTAAGGTGGTCCAGAGATGTGCCTCTGATTTGGTGATGAAGGCATATCACTTGCAAATGCCAGCTCCAATATATAATTTGTGCAACATCCAATTAACATATATTTCTCCAATTTTCTGTCATTCTGTCCAATAGTAACACTAACCAACAACAACAAAATTCCATGAAGTTTAATGTATGTGTGGCACTCTATGAACATCCTGATACAAAAAAAATATTTACGTTTTAAATACGAGGACTGCAAAAATGGATGAAAATTAACAACAATTCTCACTGTCACCATCCAAGTGAATTGTATATGATGAAGAGACTATTACTGTGAAATTGTTTTAATATGTAGCTGTGGTCGGGAAGAAGCCAGATACATTTCTGGTTTCTCTTCCCAAGGTAAGAAGGAAAGTCACAGTGCCCAGAGCACTATTATCTAAAATCTCCAAGAGCTAATCGCTCAGGAAAGCTATTATGTAGAAGAAGAAATGTTCAGAGATGTTTCAATATCCACTCTTAACCTCTTCATGTACGGTTTTACTTACTAAATGTGTGTCTTACAGTCTTTGGCATGAGCATTACATTAACTCTATGTCAAATAGGTTTTTTCTTTTTTATTCAATTAAAATTTAATAAATATTAAACAAATTGGGCTAAAATTATGGTTAAAGATACATAATTGAATTATCTGTAATATAAGTATGAAGTATTTTATTTATTTTTTTTGCATTCGCCTTATTTCTCTAATCCCAAAGGCGGTGTGCGTTGCACTGTGGTTTTTATTTTGCGCCTGTCGGCCCAGTGCATCCGACTTCAGCATGCATTTTATGTAAGGGTCTGCTTCCTCCTGCATTTTCTAAGGGTTTACTTCCCTGGGGTAACGACCGGTGCTGTGGTGGGGATCGAACCCAGCACCTTCGGATTGTGAGCCGTGCCACTTAACCACTAGGCCACGCCGTCCCGGTATGAAGCATTTAATGTCATTAATGTAGAGGTGGAAATAATGCAACATTTTTATTCTCTTGACTCATGTGAATTTGTATTTTTGTGTTATTTCGTGAATAGCAGTACCAGCACATTGACTTTCTCCTGTGTCCTAATCAGACTTGTGTTGAATATCTACGAGTAATCCAGATTTGTGATCATTAGTCTGATAAAATAATCAATTATTTCGCAACTCTTCAAGTCCTAATTCAAGCGCACGAAAAGCACAACATAACATATTCAGCAAATGCATAAATATCTATCGGTCAATTGTCAGAAACTCTTCATTAAACAACAGCTGCACATGCGGTGGAAATTCTGCCATACTTAAGGTTATTTGAAAAACTGAAAAGGCATCGCTATGCGACAGAGCAGGACGCATGTGTTTAGATGTTGATATTAGTCTCATCAGACGGCAACCAATGTTTTATGTGCCATCGATTATGATTGATTGACCTGCAAAAAGTTAATGTTGTATAGTTGAATGGCGGTTGGATATTTACACCTAACATTTGTCCACACGTATTTGAATAAGTAAAATTGGCATCAAGTATTGGTGCTTGCAAATGGAATTTACAGTATATGCTCGACTTTTACTCTAACAAAAGCTGTTTAACAAAACAATATTTTCCCATATACTAACTATTGCTTGATAGTTGATGTGCTTGTTTTCCCATAAGGTTGATGAGACTGGTGTGGAACAGAAAGATATAGAGCTGGTCATGTCTCAGGCAAATGTCTCAAAAGCAAAGGCCGTGAGAGCCCTCTTGAACAACAATAATGATATTGTCAATGCTATAATGGTATGTATTTTTGACAGTTTTTCAGTCTTTGCTTGTGGGAGGTAATGTTAGTGCCATAGGGAATAAAGTGTTACAGAATCCATTGTACTAGGTCTCAGCTTTTTATTTTGTGGTGTGGTAACTATTCCCTTCCTTGTTGCCTTAACTGATAGTAGAGGTACTCCATTTACAGCTGGGTAAACTTGAGTATGTTGAGATATTGGATTGAACCCAGAGCTACCAAACAAGTGATCTAACTGCTATTCCATTCCTTCAGTTCTTCGCCAGCCATTCTTTCCCTTAGCAAACCATTAGGAGAGTAAAGTCATCATTGCAGTTGTCATTATGGCAGAACACATTTAGCTATTCCTGCAGTAGATGTTCTATTTTGCAAGATGAGGTTGCCAGCCTCATGCACAGGAAATTTTAAAACACTATAGAAAGTAGGTAGCTATGTACCTAGTCCGTGTTCGCCCACAATCAGCCTTGGAGGTCCACTTTAAGAACATTCTATCAAATGTTTTAGGTAGGTAATGTTCCCTGTCCACTCCGATTGGTCACATTAGCAGAGTTTCTGTGTCCGTATATCCTTCACCCCACCCCACCCCCCTCCCACTAGGTTTAACAAACTGGGCATGCAGTGGGTTATTTCATTGTTTTTGTTAATGCCACTCATACTTGAGTAAAGTCCTCTTGATGACTCTTTGGTGGTAGGTTACAGTGACTCTCCTCACATTGTGAGATCTAATTGAAAAGGTGGACTGAGGTGCTCTTGGCTGTAGTGTATTGCAAAGCTCCTGAGTAAACTCACCACTATGGTATTATTCATGGCCTCATTGCTTCTCCAGTCGACTCAGCTGTAAATGGGTACCTGATGATGCCAGGTGGACATTTTGTTGTTGCCACGGAAACGATAGTATTCATGCTGTGGCATTGACACTTTCAGCAAAGAAATAAATTGAGTTCACATGGAGGCACACCGGTGCAACGAAGTAGGTTGTATGAGCATTTTCCTATTTTAAAACATTGTCACCAAGATGCACGTTTTACTCAGATAATGAAATCTAGTAATCAAAGACTTGGGGGTGAATAAAGAATCTTTGAATCTCTTGTGAATTTTGTCTTGTTTTATATTATCTAATATGAGGAAACAGTTTCTGATATTACCTGGAACTTTTCGTTACATTAATAATGGGGGTCTGGGGTGATTCAAGTTAAATCAACAAAGGAGACAAACCGCCCAAGTCATTTAATTATGATCTTCCAGTTCTCTTGGCAAGATACCATTTTCAGGTTACGCACTTGTTACCATAGATTTAGGTCCTGTCAGTGATCTTAATTGGGTTGGAGTCGCCCAATACAGTAGCTCATAGTGTGTCTCACAAAGCCCCAGAACCACCTTCCGTGCCATAACTTAAAGTTATTAGTTTTCACTAATGTTACTCGTATGTCTTGACTAAATCATAACTTTCCTTTCCTGACCTTCAAAATGGTGAACTTGTGAATAGGTGTCTTTAGCCACCTCAGTAATATGATATAAGTACGGTGCACACATTGGTGAGATTTGATGTATCAGGCACAATTTTAGTAATTAGAAAAAAAAGATGCATTGACTCCTCATTTTTGGGTGTCCGGACTGAAAATGACATTGTATTGCAGTTTACAATAAGGGTACGATATCTGGCCCTTTTGGCTGGACACACCTGGCTTCACCATGTCATTTTTGGGACTAGGCTTCTCGTCGCTCTTCTCTAAGCCAGGCTAATATGAAGAATCTGACATGCATCTAATTTAAAGAATGTAACTGAGGCATCTAACATGAAGAATGTGACTGAGGCATCTAACATGAAGAATGTGACTGAGGCATCTAACATGAAGAATGGGACATAGGCATCTAACATGAAGAATGGGACATAGGCATCTAACATGAAAAATGTGACTGAGGCATCTACCATGAAGAATGTGACATAGGCATCTAACATGAAGAATGTGACTGAGGCATCTACCATGAAGAATGTGACAGAGGCATCTACCATGAAGAATGTGACATAGGCATCTAACATGAAGAATGTGAAATAGGCATCTAAAATGAAGAATGTGAAATAGGCATCTAAAATGAAGAATGTGAAATAGGCATCTAAAATGAAGAATGTGACTGAGACATCTAACATGAAGAATGTGACTGAGGCATCTAACATGAAGAACGTGACTGAGGCATCTAACATGAAGAATGTCTTCTTCTTCTTCTTCATCGTACGCAGTCAGACAGTAACCATTATTTTTTCGAAAAAAGCAGCCGTCATCCTGAGGCTGTCGACACTGCCATAGAGCTTGTCTAGTGTTGCCACTGGTGATGGCCACATCTGCTCTCTCTGATCCTCGTATGTCGGGCAGTTTTGCAGCAAATGCTCAGCGGTCATTTTGCCGGTACTACACGGGCATTCGTCGGTGCCATCTATCTTCAATTTGTTGATGAATAGGTGGTACCTGAGTCTATTGTGGCCATTGCGAAGTCTTCTTCTTCTTCTTCTTCTTCGTACGCAGTCAGACAGTAACCATTATTTTTTCGAAAAAAGCGGCGGTCATCCTGAGGCTGTCGCCACTGCCATAGAGCTTGTCTTGCAGTTCCACTAGTGATGGCCACATCTGCTCTCTCTGATCCTCGTATGTCGGGCAGTTCTGCAGCAGATGTTCAGCGGTCATTTTACCAGTACCGCACGGGCATTCGTCGGTACACCTTATCTTCAATTTGTTGAATAGGTGGTACCTCAGTCTATTGTGGCCAGTGCGAAGTCTGAAGACCACGACCTGCTCTTTTCTGTTCAACTGGTAATAGGCATTGTTTTTGGTGTAGCCAGTATGTTCGGTTTCCCATTTGGTCATGTATCTAGCTCTAATAAGCCATTTTGACTCTTCGTATGTCATACTAGTATCAGATTGTGGTAGTTTTGCACCTTCTTTTGCCAGTATGTCTGCCTCCTCGTTGCCTTGGATGTTGCAGTGAGATGGAACCCACTGCACCACTACTCTTTTTGGTGCGGCCTGCTGGCATAGTTGACAGAGTACTGCTCTTAATTCATTAAGTTCAGTATTTTTCTGGCTTTTCAGTGCTGTGACTACGGCCAGTGCATCTGTAAGCAGGACTATGTGGCTTTCATTCCTTTTACATGTCACCATTTCTTCCACTGCCGCCCTCAGTGCCTCTGCCTCCGCTCTGAAATTGCTTGTGAATTTTCCAGTAGCGAATGACAGTGCTATTTTTCTGCCATTTGGTAGGCTCAGGAATGCTCCTGCCCCTCCATTCTGTGTTGTATTTGTTACGGAACCGTCGGTGTATGCATGGGTCCAGTCCATGCTTGGGTAGTTTTCCGTAATGAAACTCAGGGTAGTATCTCTTCTTTCTTTTTCAGTCTGGCAGTTTTTGTTTCTAATACCTGGTATATTTTCTACCACCTCTGGAAATATATGCTGCCTCCATGTAGGTTTTCGTACAGTAGAGATGGGCTTTGGTGTGGTTAGTGCGTTCATAGGGTCTTCGTGCATCTTTGCTTTGACTATTTCTGCAAAGTTTCTTCGCTTTAGCTTCCCATTTCCAAAATTGTTTAGTCTCTGGTGCATTGGATGATCAGTCAGTCTTCTGAGTTTCTCTGATTGCAGCTGGGCTCTGCAGTCTCTTCTGTCGGCCATGGATTGCAGTTTTGTAATCTTTTAAAGTTCTACAATTGGCGTTGACTTCATGCCTCCTGTTATAACTCTCATGGCTTGGTTTTGGAGTTTGCTAACTTTATCGAAGTTTGCCTTTGCTGCTGTTGTCCATGCCGCAATGCCATACTCGAGAACTGGTCTCACTCTTCCAGTGTACAGTTTCTTTAGTATGCTTTCGTCTGCTCCCCAGCTTGTGCCATCAAGTTTCCTCATGATTGCCATTCTTTCTCTGGCTCTCATTCGGTTTCTCTCGATCTGACTTTTCCATGTCATGCGCCGATCAAATGTGACTCCCAGATAGTTTGGGTTGTCGTTTGGCTGGAGGTATTTGCCGTTTAGGCTTAATTTGGTGTTTTGGGATTTGATTGATAGCGAGAATATTGTACATCATGAAGAATGTGACATAGGCATCTAACATGAAGAATGTGACATATGCATCTAGCATGAAGAATGCAACATAGGCATCTAACATGAAGAATGTGACATATGCATCTAGCATGAAGAATGTGACATATGCATCTAGCATGAAGAATGCGACATATGCGTCTAACATACAGAATGCAATTGAGACATCTAACATAAGGAATGTGATTGCGGCATCTAACATGAAGAATGTGACTGGGAGATCTGAGACCAGACATTTTCTGAATTGGAACGAGCAGGGCTGCTGCAGTTCATAGACAGAGCTCAAGATGCCTGCACAAAATGTGAATAGATGCAGAGAATCCGTTACAGCTCTCTAGTCTAAGATACAAGTGTCAACCTATTTACCACATGCACACTTTTTTACCATATGTCAGAATACTGTCAGATCAGTATATTTTACATGACCAGTCATTGGTCTTCCTTCCCACCAGAAGGAATAAGGCTTGTGTTCTTTTAAATAACAAAGAAATAATTATTTCTCACTCTTTATCCACAGGAGCTGACAATGTAAAGTTCTGCTTTATGTGCCTGTTTGTGTGTGTTTTTATGCATGTGTGTGCTTGCAGGTTATGATAGACTGGCGTGTTTTTACTTCAATGTTGTGTTCGAGTGAGTTTTTTTACCCTCAGATTAATAAATTATGATAGCCAATTTTGTTGTAATCTTGTGTTTCATTTGTTAGCTAATGTTAGTCAGCTGGGTTGTTTAAAGGAGTGCTTTGCGTGTGACAAAGATGAGAGTACGACTGCTATTACACTGATGGCATGTTGCTAGGGGCAGGTAACAGTTGGCTGACCACCCATAGTAGACCACTTTTGACATTGATTTTTCTCTGCTTGAGTGGGAGGTCAAGGTTGTTGCTGAGTGGTGTGGGCTAAATCACAATTTAGTAAATGTCCATGTTCCAGCACTCTAAATACAACAAGTGGCCTTAACAAATGTTTCATTCACCATTGAACAGCATTTAAATAAACCAAAATACTATACTTGCTGGGGATTTTAATTGTACTTTGAATTAAATAATTTAGATACATCATAAAAATCCTACAGCTAAGTAAAAAAGAACAACAAACCTATATGAAAATGCCAGATTCAGTTTGAAGTTGGTACAATTGTACCAGACAAAAAGTTATAAGCATTTGTACAACGTATTTACATATATTACATTCAGGGTCGTCAATGGGTTTCATAACCCCAATTTGTAACTTTCTGTAATATAAACTAGATTAAATAGGAAAATAGTAACCTATTACAATTTAAAGAATGTAAAATGCACAGAAGTTAAAAAATATATAACCTTTATGCAATTTGACGTTTATCCTCAAAATATATAACCTTTATGCAATTTGACGTTTATCCTCAAAATACATAACCTTTATGCAATTTGACGTTTATCCTCAAAATATATAACCTTTATGCAATTTGACGTTATCCTCAAAATTCATAACCTTTATGCAATTTGACGTTTATCCTCAAAATATATAACCTTTATGCAATTTGACGTTTATCCTCAAAATATATAACCTTTATGGAATTTGACGTTTATCCTCAAAATATATTCTAAAGATTAGAATGCAAACTTAGAGCATAATTGGTATGTGATAAACGTTATTATTACATAACTATTCCTTTGTTTTACTTACTTACTTCCTATTGAACAGATCAGTTAGACAATGATGCCCTTTATCCTCAACGCTCTACACACTAGTTATTGTACCACAATTACAAAAGGTAAGCCAGGGCCAGACAATAGTAGGAACCCACATACCAGAAATATGGAAAGAAAACCTGACAGCTTACACTGACAACACTGTCCTCTTCCCATCAAACATCAGCTCTATACAGAATATTCTACAGACACAACGTGGCAAACAACTTACAACAACAAAAAATTGCATTTTTGAACTGTCAAAGGATTTTTTTTTAAAGTTATAAAAAAACCGCCAAACTTGTTCAAGTATTATTATCTTAATCCCCTCTAATTTTTTGGGGGGATAACCATAACGATTAAATTCACGCAAACTTTGAACAAAAAGGACATTAATAATAGTAATACATGTATTAATTACGAATGTTGAAGGTAAAACCTGCAGATGTTATATTATCCAAGTACATATAAGCAAGTTAGTTGGATACACGTTATGTATCGGTAATCCAAGATAAATGCCAAGAAACACGTTTTCCACCAAGAAAATGTAGCATTCCTGTCTGTATTAGCAGAGCTAAAACAACACAAAGATGAAGACCTCGATCAATGTATGTACTTCCCGATACCAGCTATCAGCAGAACACCTAAGGCTGGTCATGCAGTGGATCCCATCCCACTGCAATATTGAAGGCAATGAAGCTGCAGACAAACTAGCAAAGTGGGGAGGAGCATCCCCACAAACAAACCTGAGCATCACATATAATGAGGTCAAGATCATAGTTATAGCCAACCAGGGGAAAATTGACTGATCAACACTTCGACTTCCGAAAAGAAGACAACATCTTTAATTTAACTAGAGAACAGCAAGTCATCATCTTCAGACTAAGAACTGGACATAGCAGACACAAAGGTCATATTTACAACAAAATGAGAACTGAGACAAGTATCCATGTGGGGGGAATACCATGACCGTGGACCACATCCTACAAAACTGCATGCTCATGCAGGAAGAGAGAGAATAATACTGGCCTCACGAGACAAATAGGACACAAAAGCTGTATGAAGATTTAAACATTTTTTTTCGTTCGCCTTATTTCTCTATTCCCCAAGACGGTGTGTGTTGCACTATGGTTTTTTTATTTTGCGCCTGTCAGCCCAGTGCATCTGACTTTGGCATGCATTTTTATGTAAGGGTCTTTCATTTTCTAAGAGTTTGCTTCTCTGGGGTAATGGTCAGTGCTGTGATGGGAAATGAACCCAGCACCTTCGGATTGTGAACCATGTCACTAGCCCACGCCGGCGCTATATGGAGATAACAGCCTTACAAACAACGGTGCCCATTGTAAGAGAAACCAGGATCCTGTTCTGAGGATGAATGAAGAAAGACAATACAAAAGTTATTCACTTTTAATTATTTTAATTTTCCATATACAAGGGGTTTGTCATAAGTCTTTACCATGACTATGAAGGAGTAGGAGGAGAAAGTTGAAATTTGGCACACATGTAGCTCATTCAATTTGTACTGGACTTGAGAAGTATGAATTTCCCTTCTCAATGGGTTTACCAGGTATGGTGCATGTCGCAACACACCTTATTGACCCGATTTGCTACTCAACAGTTTGTCAGAACAATGGAGAAATCAGAACTGTGATAAAATTCTTGATGTTGCAGCGAAACTCACCTACAGAAATACACAGGGAGATGGAACCAGTGTTTGAGGAATTCTGTCCTTCATATGCTTCTATAAAAAACTGGTGTAGGCAGTTTAAGTGTGGCCGTTCCCATGTTGGTGATCTTCCAAGATCAGGAAGACCTACCTCAGAGTGCAGCGATAAAAATGCTGCAAGACAGAAGAAAATCATTGACCAGGAAAGGAAAATGACAATTGCAAAGATATTTAGGTCAGCAAAACTGAATGAAAGTACAGTTTTTAGAATATTACACAACAGACTGAACATGAGAATGGGTGTGCCTGCTGGGTCCCGCAACTGCTGACATGTGAACAGAAACAAACGAGGGCTGATTGCTGTGGCCAGTTACTCAAAATGTGTCGGTCGAAAAACAAGCTGCCAACCATGGTGACAGTAGATGAGATTTGAGTTCACCATTATGACCCAGAATCCAAAATTTCCAGCATGCAGTGGAAAACCCCCGGCTCACCAACACATGTCATGCCATGAGCACAGAAATCTGCAACAACAGTGATGCTGACTGTTTTTTGGAACATCAAAGGTGTCATATTGCAAGATTACCTGCCTCATGGCAACATGGTTAATGAGCAATATTATGCAGATCTCCTTACCAAGCTAAGAAAGACTGACCAGAAAATGAAGGATAGCGGGCACTCAAATTCTGCCTTTGCTTCAAGACAATGCGCCCTCCCATAAAGCAAGGCTTGTGCTGCAAACAGCCAACGATTTTAATATTGAAATTCTTCCACACCCATCATATTCTCCGGATTTAGCTCCATCAGCCTTTTTTTTCCCCCAAAACTTAAAAAACAGCTGAAAGGAAATCATTTTGACAGTGACGAAGATGTCATACTGACTTGTGATAACTGATTTAGTTAAAAATAGGTTATTTTATTCTGAAGGTCTTTTCTAGGTCACGCAGAAATGTATAAATTCAGGTGGCGGCTACATTAAGAAGGAATAAGCACTGTGCCAAATTTCCACTTTCTCCTCCTACTCCTTCATGGTCAGGGTAAAGCCTTATGACAAGCCCCTTGTATCTTCAGGCAGGTAAACTAAATGTACAAAAGGTTTATTGATTTTTTTACTTCAATACTGTAATAAAATAAGTGCAATGGTATGTTTTCACAGTGGCCACAGATTTCAAATACAACACACATTATATAATCAAGTGATGGAGATGATGAATTTTAAAAATGATCTTGAGAAAAAAACCATCAAATATTACATTAAAACTCTTTTAACTCGGGAGAGACAATGTGATTGTTTTTAATGGACACAGCTGGGTGAACGTTCACATTGTCTCTGAATAAAAATGAATTTATTTAATTTCCTTTCCTCAGTTCTATCCTGATATTCTCTTTGAGGTTAACAATTTCAGTTCTTCTCTGAAGCCCTTTTTTTGCTATTGCAATGCATTTCTTAATTTTTGTCTCATTACAGACATCTTTTGTTATGGTTTACCCCAAATATATAAACTTCTGTACTTGTTCGATTATTTCTCCATTGATGATCATTTTTATTTGCCTAGGCTACTTGGATATTACCAAAGTCTTTATCTTCAATGTGTTTATTTTAATGCCAAACTCTTTGTCTGGGCTATTCATTTTTTCCAGCAGCGTTTACAACATTGCTACTGATCTTCCCACTATCGCTTGGTCATCGACAAATTTGATGAAATTAACTTTCATACCATTTACTTTGACTTCCCTATTACAACTATGCATAACTTGTGCAACATCATCTCAGAATATGCGCTGTAGAGACTGTGAAGGGAACCAACCCTGTGCTATGGAAAATGTCCTGTGAGACCTTCTGTGATTGAAATAACCGCCTCTTGATTTTCATACAGGTTCTGGATTAACTTAATGAGTGGTCTTTCTATACCTATTTGTTACAGAAACTTGAAAACAACAACGGTTTTCACATAGTCAATAAAAGTAGATAAATAGTGGTCGACCTTGGTCAATCATTCTTTGTGTGAGAAGCCCCAATGATCCGATGGCATCCTGTGTACCTCTGGCATTGCAAAATTAAAATTGGTTAACTTTTAGTACCTCCTCTATCTTTCCACCAGCTCTCATCTTAATTATCTTTAGAGGAATTTTAGATGCACGGGTCATCAAACTTATCATTCGGAATTGACCACATTCTATTGCATTTGATATTTTTGGCAAAGGAACTAATATTGAAGTTGTGTGATCTTTTGGCCATATTCAACTGTTATACATCGCGTGTGTATTTCCTTTTTGCTAGATCTGTTTCCTGAAGATTTTCTGAACATGTTGACGAGTGTTGTGAAATTTACTACTTCTTCTTCTTCGTTCGTTCTCAATCTCCCGCTACCAAACCGTGAAAGGGCTTAAGTAGCAGAATGTAGTCCAGAGAACGGAATGCGTTGTGTCGTAGTTTACAGCTTGGCTGCGACATTTGCACCTTTCGATCCAACACATCCGACTTCAGCAAGCATTTTTTGAGTACCGGGTTAGCATTCCCTCTTTGATCCCTTCTCCTTAGCCAGTCTGCCCTGCTGCAGCCTGTTATCTAGGATCACCGTGTGGAGGTGTAGAAGGGTCTTGTCAGTTCTGGTTCGCTGGCCCTGACGCTCATGCGCTGCTCAGCATCTTGATCCCAAATTTACTACTAATCTTGTTAAAATAATTTAAGATATGCCTTGCTCTTCTAGGCATATGCCACATAAAATTCTATTAACTGAGAAGCGAGTTCGAGAAATATTTGATACTGAAGAATTAGATAGTCATTTTAATTTGTTTTAAAATGGTGAATCCTATATAATAATATTTTGAATATTAATGATAATGTAATACCTCGGACATCTGAATCAATGCATGATATTATTGATATCTATCACTTAACCTAGAATACAATTTTTGGGAGTCAAGTTGTTTTCTTTACTCACTCTTTGCCTCATACATTTGTAATCCTTCAATATTAATCTTACTAACAATTTTTTCCTGTTTTGCAATCGTTTCACTAAAATTTGATATATTATGATATGTTCAATTTAAAAAACACAAGTTACAGAGTTGTGAAGTTGTTGACATCTAGTTGTTTAAAATCCAAAGTAAGATAATGAAGTAGTAAGTAAGGAACCAAGTAGTAAGTAAGGAACTAAGTAGAGATACCATCAGACTATGCGGCGTATAGGACATATGGTGTTAGGCCCATATTATTGTGTGACCAACGGCTCAGAGTGGATGATGTGGTCAGCATCACGCCGGCCGCCTTTTCTTCCCAGATTTTCTTATGGTACCCAATTATGGCTGACTGGTTGCATCAGGGTCAGCAAACCATAACTTACGAAGACCCTATTCCGTCTCCCCGTGGCGGTCCTGGAGACAGGCTGCAGTGGTCACTAGCGTAGTCTGGGAATCGCAGTGGGAAGGCAAACCCAGTATTTAAAAAAAGCCAACTGAAATCGAATGTATCAGACCGAAAGGCACAGAAATCGCAGCCTCGTAAACTACGATATAACTTCCTTTGTATTGTACGTCCTAGACAGAAATAAAACCAACACTACTTGTAGTTTTCGATAAGATTGTTGGTAAAAAAAAAAAAATTCAGTTAGCACTCATTGTTCTTGCCTTCATTTGAAAAAAGTCATTAAAAGTCATTGGTGTGTAGGCCAACATGTCATAGCAACATTACCAGACTCCATTATAACTCACAAGTTTAGACATGAACATTTGCAATATTGAAGGTATTTATACCTGCCAAAAACTTATTACATAGAATTAGATTGTGCGGAGTACTCAAACATAAGTTGAGTCTCTATAGAGTTTTTAAGTACACAATTTTTTAAATAAATAAAACATAAAATTGTAATATAAGTAGTGTAAAAAAATTGGAATACTGCAATGAAAATACACATTTATAAACAAAAATATAGTACATCCAACTTCAGCAGTGGTATTCTGATATATGCTTAACTATATTAAAATTGAGTTGGTCACTTTAAAGTAAGCTTTAGTTTAAGCAGAACAATATTTGTTAAATATATTTGATACAGTTATTATCTTTCTTTGGGGAATGGGTAGCTTCCCCTTGTTTCCAGGAAGACATTGGTCAGTGAATTTTAGATTAGGCCTAGTAATTATTATTATGTCAAATGAATATCCTGTGCTGAATTTGGACAAATTGTCAAACAATGTTTTTTAAAGTTGCTAGAAAAATGTCAAAACTTCTTGAATACAATTTTCAGAATCCAATATTTTCATTTATTTTTTTACGGTAAAAGCAATTTTAACAAAACATACATCGACACGTCACATATTGGGACGAAACGCAATCTGGTACCCTCACTCAAGGTAGACAGAGGCAGCGGAGATGAATCCTAATGTGTTGCTCAAACTCCCTTGCTGTACGCAACAACATCAGAGACGCCTCTGGAGAAGTGCTTAACACGCACTGGACTTCCGTGGCCCAAGACAGGGTCCGCTGGAGACAAAGTTGGGATCCGCAGTTACGCTGAGGAACAGGTCATCAAGATACGACGTGGGCTCGAGCCCAGCAGGTTTCAAGCCACCGCTGGTTTCAAAGAGGGGGGATAAAAGTGTCTGCATCCTGAATTACCTCCAGTCGTCTTGATTTATGTCTTGCCACAAGTCCAAGGTTGTTCGGGACGAGAGGGTGAGAATGATGACCAGCGCAACATATTCTTCCCTGTAATCCAAATACAGATTGAAGTTACATCACCAAGACAAAAATCGTCTGCTGATGTCGTCATCATTTACTGCGCTGGGCAACTCATTAAAAAAAAGATAGATTGAAGGTCATGAAGCAAAAGTAAAATTTGAGTGCGCACTATCCCTCGCTTTCTGGTTACAGTCTTTCTTAGTTTGGTAAGGAGATCTGCATAACATTGCCCATTAACCGTGTTGCCATGAGGCAGGTAATCTTTCAATATGACACCTTTGACGTCCCCAAAACAGTCAGCATCACTTTTCTTGCAGATTTCTGTGCTCTTGGCTTGACATGTGTTGGTGAGCCCGGGGCATGCTGAACATTTTGGATTCTGGGTCATAATGGTGAACCCAAGTCTCATCTACTGTCACCATGGTCGGCAACATGTTTTTCGACCGACATATTTTGAGTAACTGGCCACAGCAATCAACCCTCGTTTGTGTCTGTTCACATGTCAACAGACGCGGGACCCAGCGGGCACACACTTTTCTCATGTTCAGTCTGTTGTGTAAAATTCTAAAAACCGTACTTTCATTCAGTTTTGCTGACCTAGATATCTCTGCAGTTGTCATTTTCCTATCCTGGTCAATAATTTTTATGACTTGCAGCATTTTCATCTCTGCACTCTGAGGATGGTCTTCCTGATCTTGGAAGCTCAGGAACACGGAACGGCCACACTTAAACTGCCTACACCAGTTTTTTACAGAAGCATACGAAGGACAGAATTCCTCAAACACTGGTTCCATCTCCCTGTGTATTTCTGTAGCAGATCGGGTCAATACGGTGTGTTTCCTCACGCACCATCATACCGGATAAACCCGTCGAGGAGGAAAATTCATACTTCTCAAGTCCCGTACAAATTAAATGAGCTACATATGTGCTAACTTTCAACTTGCTCCTCCTACTCCTTCATAATCAGGGTAAATACGTATGACAAGAACGTTGTACATGGCCACTATAACTTTCCTAGCATTTCGAAAACGGTGTCTAAAGAAGGGCACTGGGCGAGCAAACTCATCACGTAAAAATCATTGCTATATGAGAAACTATAAACGTCTTATAGAATCTACCTGTACGGAGGTCAGCAGTAGTTGTTTGTCTGTACTTCAAATGGGGCAGAGATGTGAACTACAAAAATAGAGGTTCAGCGGTCTCTATCTTTCCTGTAAATTCGGTAAGCAAATCCTTTTCCAGTAACATGAGTCGTGTATTGGCATCCAAGCAAGTCATTCAGAAATTGGATAACCAAATCTGTTTTCACCAACATCAGTCGTATATTGGCATCCAAGCAAGTCACTCAGAAATTGGATAACCAAATCTGTTTTGACCAACATCAGTCGTGTATTGGCATTCAAGCAAGGCAATCGGAAATTGGATAACCAAATCTGTTTTTACTAACATCAGTCGTGTATTTCGTGTATTGGCATTCAAGCAAGTCATTCATAAATTGGATAAGCAAACCTGTTTTCACCAACATCAGTCGTGTATTGGCATTCAAGCAAGTCATTCAGAAATTTGATAAGCAAATCTGTTTTCACCAACATCAATCGTGTATTGGCATTCAAGCAAGTCATTCAGAAATTGGATAAGAAAATCTGTTTTCACCAAATAAAAAGACATGATGAAAATAATACTGGAAGAAAAGATGGATGGTAAACCTGGGAGACATGAACAACGCAATTAGTGGAAGGACACCATTTACAGATGTACAAGAAAAGTCCTGGCAGATAGCACCATTAAGGCAAAGTATATAGGGCGGTGAGGATCAATTTGAGTCAACGTTTTGCTGTGGACATGTCGCTTAAACTTTTTCTTCCAGTTAGAATTCCCGGGCTCCAACAAGGAACTATTAAACAAGAAGGCATAGCAAAAACGAACCAGGTACAACCAGTTTTACAACATGTTTATTAGAGAAATAGCAATAACACGTCAATTGCAAAAAAATAAATAAATATTAGCACTGGTTGCAAAAAGTACAGAGCTCACCCATCAAAAATATAGAATTCAGCGAACAGAAATATAGAGCTCATCCAACAAAAATATAGAACTCATCCAACAAACATGTAGAAGTCATCCATCAAAAATATAGAAGTCATCCAACAAACATATAGAAGTCATCCAACAAACATATAGAAGTCATCCAAAAAACATATAGAAGTCATCCAACAAACGTATAGAATTCATCTAACAAAAATATAGAACTCATCCAACAAACATATAGAATTCATCCAACAAAAATGCAGAACTCACCCACCAAACAATATAGAACTCATCCTGCAACATTATACAACTCATCCTGCAACAATATACAACTCATCCTGCAACAATATACAACTCATCCTGCAACAATATACAACTCATCCTGCAACAATATACCACTCATCCTGCAACAATATAGAACTCATTCATCCAACAAAAATATAGAACTTACCAAACAAAATGTAATACTCATACAACACAAGTTTAGAACTCATCGAACAAAAGTTTAGAACTCATCCATCATAAATATAGAACTCATCCAACAAAAATATAGAACTCATCAGGAAAAAGAATAGAACATCAGGAAAAAATATAGAATTCATTCATCCAACAAAAATGTAGAACTCATCCAACAAAAATATAATTAAACAATGACAAATACATAGTAAATAATCTGCACACGAAGTTCTGACATGTATAAGCACAGCAACCGTCGCAGTGCCAGCAGCAATAACTACATTATCAATAGTATTCTCTTTAATATGCGCGTCAGTACGCAGTTCGCGTCAGTAGGCAGTGCGTGTCAGTACACAGTGAGCGTCAGTACACAGTGTGCACCCACCGAATCAATTAAATCGCCGTGTATAGATTATAACGTTGCGAGCACAAATACACAAGGACATAATTCGCATATATTAACTAGCTATACAATAGAATCAGTATTTCTTTTTCTGCTTCTGTTACTTCTTCTTCTTCTTCTTTTTCTTGTTCTTCTTCTTCTTCTGTTTCTTTTTCTTCTTCTTCTTCTTCTTCTTCTTCTTCTGTTTCTTTTTCTTCTTCTTCTTTTTCTTCTTCTTCTTCTTCTTTTTCTTGTTCTTCTTCTTCTTCTTCTGTTTCTTTTTCTTCTTCTTCTTCTTCCTCTACTTCCTCTTCTCTGGAATCAAAATAACTGCATTTATTCTTATTATACAGCCATCGTTCTGTTTAAGACTACTCTCGTCAATGTAAGTCTACAATTCCATTTTGTCAAAGAAGGTTATACTGTCATGCTGCACCTCTAATTAATCCGACACAGCAAAAAGCAAAAGCACGTTTATCTGTTGACTGTCTTACGGAAACAGACAATTGTCAGTGAGTGCAATTTGAAGAATAAAAACTGATATGGGTGCTGCAGTTTGGTGCACTGTTCTGTCAATAGCACAAAAAGCACAGCTGAGCGCACTCGGCCTTAAGAAACAAGGCGAAGTAGGAACAAAACACAATACTAAATGCAGGAGTTTGATACCAGTTGTGTGTCTATAGAGGGGTGCCTGAGAAGACGGAGCTGAAGTGTGTCTAGTATAGAGGGTCGACTGAGAAGACGGAGCTGAAGTGTGTCTAGTATAGAGGGGCGCCTGAGAAGACGAAGTTGAAGTGTGTCTAGTATAGAGCGGCGCCTGAGAAGACGGAGCTGAAGTGTGTCTAGTATAGAGCGGCGCCTGAGAAGACGGAGCTTGAGTGTGTCTAGTATAGAGCGGCGCCTGAGAAGACGGAGCTTGAGTGTGTCTAGTATAGCAGGGCGATTGATCAAACAGAGCTAGAGTGGGTCTAGTATAGAAGGGCGATTGATCAAACGGAGCTTTAGTGGGTCTAGTATAGAAGGGCGATTGATCAAACGGAGCTGGAGTAGGTCTAGTATAGAAGGGCGATTGATCAAACGGAGGTGGAGTAGGTCTAGTATAGAAGGGCGATTGATCAAACGGAGCTAGAGTGGGTCTAGTATAGAAGGGCGTTTGATCAAACGGAGCTGGAGTGTGTCTAGTATAGAAGGGCGATTGATGAGACAGAGCTGGAGTAGGTCTAGTATAGAAGGGCGATTGATAAGACAGAGCTGGAGTGGGTCTAGTATAGAAAGGCGATTGATCAAACGGAGCTGGAGTGGGTATAGTATAGAAGGGCGATTGATCAAACGGAGCTGGAGTAGGTCTAGTATAGAAGGGCGATTGATAAGACAGAGCTGGAGTGGGTCTAGTATAGAAAGGCGATTGATCAAACGGAGCTGGAGTGGGTATAGTATAGAAGGGCGATTGATCAAACGGAGCTGGAGTAGGTGTAGAATAGAAGGGCGATTGATGAGACGGAGCTGGAATCTGTCAAGTATAAATGCGCAAATGTGAAGACGGAGCAGGAGTGTTTTAAGCCTGCGAGCACGAGAGCCTCAAAACATTTCGCCATTTGTTGAAAGAGACTAGATACCTAATCATCTGATCAACGCGCAGTGGTGCCGATTGTTTCTATAAGATAAACAGAATGATAAACTGTCGCAGAGCAAGCGCTTGTAATGCAAACATCAATCGATATGCGGTGATCATTGCAGGTTAAAATGATTATTTTAAAATTAAATGAAACAGAAAGTAAGAGATATAACAGAATATTGGAACACCAGCTATATTGAGGTTGCTAGCCTCATACAAAACTCTCTGCATTCGTCTTTACGACACGCTTGGAACGTTACAGCGTATTATAAAATCCCACAGTAGAGGGATAGAAAAATAAAAAAGCAACAAACACTGTTGTTTCTGAGGTTTTAGACTCCGTGTGTGGGGCACTCGCTCTTCGTTGACTGACTGGAGACCAATCGTTATAGCCAGGAGTTCAGTAGCTGCATTATACAACATACTTAGAATGTTACAGTGGGCATGTTCCTTTACAATAATGGTACCGATCAGAGGGTCAAGGCGAATCCAGATGTATCAACCAGTCATCTAAACCTGCATCCTATCTGCGAGCACATGTTTTCAACACGTTCACGACAAATCCCCCTCTTCTAATCCATCCGTTCCTGTTTTTCTCATATCTTGCATTTCGTTATGGTTGTCTTCTGATCTGTCTATATATTTCCTACATTGGAGATTCCAACACAGAGATTGTTTTGTAATATGATGATTTTTTTTTTTTTATTAACGTTCTATCAAACACCATCGCCATTTCACGTCATGTTCCATTGACGTCTGCCTGATTCTTCCCAACAATCTCACATAAGTGATCTGATCATCCTATTTCAATCTCTCTATTCTGCGCAGGAACCCATTTGTGAAAATCTCTAGCATTTAGTTATTTTTATTGGTGCTCTACAAGTTTCACAGCCATACACTTTGTTTATGTTGGGCTTAATTTATTTTTATTTCTGTAAGTTCCACAATACAACGAAAGGTCCTCTCGCCTTTTGTATTCGAAATTTGACATCTTTATCTGTACCACGTTCTTTGTCTATACTGATACCAGGATACATGAATTCCACAAATAATAGTTATTAGTTGACATATACAGAAATAATTAGAGCATATAAAAAGAATGCATTGAAAACATACCCGTGCGGAGAACTTGTAACAGCAAAACAAAAGAGTTTCAGAGCAAGAGGAAGACCGAGAAAGAGATTTGCAGTGTTACTAAAACACTAGAGGCATGAACTGAAAAAAAATCAGCAGCTATATGAAAAAAAGATTACACCCACATTTCCTGATTTCACCACTTGAGTGGCAGCCGTATTGGAAAAAAAAGGCTATTGTAATTTCTCAATAGTGTTGGGAAAGTCGACCAAAGATGGTTCTGCACGGGACTAGCAACCTCATCATGCAAAACGTATGCTAGGAAACTGCACTGCAATTGCTCGGATATTGTCTTCTCGAAAGGAGTCCAGCTGTAGATTGCCTCTATGATTCCTTTGAAACGAAAATGCAAATCATTTTCATCATGTGGTATAATGATAAATATGTACAAATAAATGAATAATAATAAATAAACAGTATTTCCGGAAGGTAGGGGAGCTACTGTAAAATTTTTTTAGATGTCTTGTCTTCCGGTCATGAGGACACGTGTTAAATTCTCGGTAACGCAAAAGTTTTTTTACCTCCCACGTGAAATGAAAACCTAGCCTAAAGAAGAAAGCGGCCTTTATGCCTCAGCTTATCATCCTGATAGACCTCAGCATTGGAAATAAATCCCGCAATGATAGCTGTTTGATGTGTAGTGTCTACCCTTTGCCATCGTGCTTAGACAAGTCTTTGGAACTGCCACAGAGGGGGGTCTCTCTGTATACTAGATCAGATGAACATTATTTATTCTAACCAAACTGCGAGCAAAAAGTAAGAGAAGCGAGACTACCATTCGGGATATGCTCTTTGCAGACGGTGCTGCCATTTTCGGCCACACCGAAGCCGAATTACAGATCCTTATAGGTTGGCAAAATCTAGTAATCTGTTTGGACTCACCATCAGCGTACACAAGGCGAAAGAGATAGCTCAGGGTGCAGATCCACCAGACATTGTCTTGAACCATAACAATCTGGAGGTAGTAAGTAAATCACTTCAAATACTTCGGATCTATCATCACCGACAACCTATCACTGGACGCAGAGCTGGATCTATCATCACCGACAACCTTTCACTGGACGCAGAGCTGGATCTATCATTACCGACAACCTTTCACTGGACGCAGAGCTGGATCTATCATTACTGACAACCTTTCACTGGACGCAGAGCTGGATCTATCATCACCGGCAACCTTTCACTGGACGCAGAGCTGGATCTATCATCACCGACAACCTTTCACTGGACGCAGAGCTGCAGAAACGATTAGGAATGGCCTCATCAGCAATTGCCAGGCTCTCACAGAAAGTGTAGAATAGCAACATGTTGACCATCTCCACAACGGTTGTTGTGTACAGATCATGTGTGATTAGTACCCTGCTCTATGGCAGCGAAACATGGACTCTGTATGCCTCACAAGAAAAAAAGACTTAATGCTTTTCATATGCGCTGTCACATACTTGGAATTTTTTGGAGTGACTAACAACGAAGTGTTGGACCTTGCAAAGATTGTAATTACGATCCTACGCCAGCGCCGCTTGCGGTGGCTTGGTCATGTGTGCAGAATGGATCATGAGCGAATACCAATAGATATCATTTACGGAGAGCTGACCACGGGTAAGCGTAACAAAGCTAGATCTTGCCTCCGCCACAAAGATGTTTGCAAGCGTGACCCGAAGGCGTTGTACATGAACACCTGCAACTGATAGGAACTTGCCAAAGACAGACCCGGCTGGACGCAGGCGTAGTGTGTTGATCTGCAGGATGGGAAAGGCAGACTAGAAACATTTGCGGCGAAAGTTAGGGCAACAACTGACTGTCCCCTCTCTAGCGTGGAATCCATTGTCTCTCGAGACTGACAGGATGCCAATCAGTGTCTACAAAATTGATCGCCGCGAAGGGGTGAATGGTTAGAACACGTATGTTGTAGCAAAGACATCGGGTTCGAAACCCTGTCCTGCCATGTTTCAGTTTACTCAGAAGTAAACTGGCAAGCACAGGAAGGCCAGATAGAGAGCACGGATAGCACGACCTACGTGTTTTCCTATAAATTGTAACAGTGGACTAATAAAAATGTATCCACACTGAAAAAGAACTAATGGCAATGTATCCACATTGCAAGAAAACTGTGGAAATGTATCTAGATTCTCAGTGAATTAATGGAAATGTATCCAAACTATAAGAGAACTAATGGAAATGTATCCATATTCTAATAAAACAAATAGAGATGTATCCATATAATAAGAGAAATAAAGGCAATGTATCCACATTGCAAGAGAACTAATGGAAATGTATCCACATTCTAAGAGAACAAATGGAAATGTATACACATTGTAAAGAACACATGGAAATGCATCCATATTCTAAGAGAACAAATGGAAATTTATTCAGATTATAAGAGAACTGACAGCTAGGTTAGACTGAAGCGTGGTGATGATTTGGTTTGTAGTCACATAAATGTTGACGGATTTACCATTGAAATAACATCTGTTTTCAGATGTTGTTGCTTAGATGTTTGCCTCACTAGTTTCTACTGGCGGAGGCGCGCCCATTCCACCCCAGACCGTAGTCCATTGGGCGATATCAGGACGCATAAACCAGTGCTTATATGTATGCGTGCATCTGTATGTACCTATTCCAGGTTTGTGCGCCCTCAGAAACTAGCCCAACCAAAGTGCAATGGAAGGGTGTCACCCAGAGGGCGCGTGTGAAAGTTGTGCATGAATGTGACTGTTGGGCAGAGTCAAATGAAACAGGGGGAGGTAACAAGCTGAAGAGTTGCCCCCAGGTTGACCTTTGTTTTCAGATGCGATTTTTTAAAGGGTTAAACAACGTGATCTAAAAGAAACTGTGCAATCAAAAGTCACCACTGTGTCCATTGGAGATCACACTGCGATGATATGGGGGGGGGGGGGGGGGAGGTGTCATCACTGTGTAGCTGTGTGTTTAGCATTGTGATCCTGTGTGGTCATTATTACACCGCCCGTCAGGTCAACACTGTGATAGTGTGAGGTTAACACTGCGCACCTCTGAGGTTATCACTACGTCCATTGAAGCCTATCACTCCACAACTGTGAGGTCAGCACTGCTTTCACCTGTGAGGTTATCCCTGCGTCACCTGTGAGGTCAGCACTGCGTCACCTGTGAGGTCAGCACTGCGTCACCTGTGAGGTTATCACTGCGTCACATGTGAGGTCAGCACTGCGTCACCTGTGAGGTCAGCATTGCGTCACCTGTGAGGTTATCACTGCGTCCCCTGTAAGGTCAGCACTGCGTCACCTGTGAGGTTATCACTGCGTCACCTGTGAGGTCAGCACTGCGTCACCTGTGAGGTTATCACTGCGTCACATGTGAGGTTATCACTGCGTCACCTGTGAGGTTATCACTGCGTTACCTGTGAGGTTATCACTGCGTTATCTGTTAGGTCAGTACTGCGTCACCTGTGCGGTTATCACTGCGTCACCTTTGAGGTTATCACTGCGTCACCTGTGAGATTATCACTGCGTCACCTGTGAGGTTATCACTACGCCCCTGCGAGGTCATCACTGCGCCTTTCTGAGGTCATGACTGTGCCTTTCTGAGGTCATCACCGCCCACTATCGAGGTCAGCAATGCATATCTTCGAGGTCAGCCTTTCGAGAAGGTAAGAGCTGTAACCTAAGCAACTGCCTAGTTTAGCCTAATGATAGCACTGGCCCTGATTATTGCCTAAAAGAACAATCATCACTGCAGAGTTTATTCGTGTTGTTGAGGTCGCCAGATAAGATTTATTTGACTGAGGAAACAAGGCCGATGCCTCCTGAAGTTTCAAAGCTGTTTTTACTTTATTCTTAATGTGAGATGAGTTTTGAACCAGTATCTATTTTGTCAAGAGACTGGTCAGGCGCCAATAATTACAGCTAATAACTAGTACACACGCTGCTGTTCCAATTATAACTGATTTTTATTCTCTCGTGTTGGGAAGGAGGACTAACATCAGTGTCGGGAATAATATACTAGACAAGACCCTCATCTTGATTTTCCTACAGTCCTGCCTGGAAAGGGGCGGTTTTCATTGGAGCCTGGCTACCAAGGTGAGGGATCGACGTGATCCCCGTAGTAGTGAGGGACAGGCAGTTTAAGCCAAGCATAGCACAGCCGTTTGGAGGATACCGGTCCACCTTCATCAGCACGCTCAGGATGTGAGGAAAGCTGCTGCAACCCGCCACTTATCAGGCCGTACAAAAGAGTAGAGCAGTGGTTAGCGCAGTGGCTTCGCATCTGAGTGGTCCTGGGTTCATTCTCCAGTTGGGGCGGAAATATTTTTTCAGACCCAAACGGCGCCCGGGTCTACCCAGCCTTAAATGGGGACCGGTTCAGCCCGGGAAGTAAAAGCGACGAGGGAGATGAGATGGCTACCGCTCTCATATAGCCGAGCCTTTGAAATGTGAGATCGCTAACATTTCCCATCCCTACGGCAGTAATGCTATGGGTTACTTTACTTTACTTTACTTTACTTTACTTTACTTTACTTTACTTTACTTTACTTTACTTTACTCACTGTGGGCATTTGTATTAGCACAACTGTACACACCCAATTATCAGGTTTTCGAACACACACAAAGACCATTAATAAGTTTATCATATCACTAAGATTAGTAATGGGGGAAGAAGACACAGCACAGTGAATGAATTGACAGCAGTAAGCGATTCACAGCAAACCAGAGCTGGCTATTCATCCTCCACTTGACTGCCCTGGAAACAGGCTACTCTAGCGTAGTCTGGCTAAGAGAATAGGGATCGCAGCAGGAACTCAAACTCGGTTCGGTATACAATAATTGCCAGCTGAAATAGGATGTGTCAGCATAAAGACGCAGATAAACGCAGCCTCGCTGTAGAATACGACATCAGGTCAGGTCAGGTCATCCCGTAACCGTTGAGGTCGTTGGGGCACACGTGAGGACATCCTCACAACTCAACGCCATCCCTCTCTGTCAGATGCCGCTGCCCGTGACTCTTCTGGTCGGAGACTGGTCCATTCTTTTATGTTGTCACAATATTATTTTTTCAGAACGAACGTCAAAAATAATGAAGAAGAAGAAGACGATTAGGTATGGATAATTAATTATTTCAACATTATTTAATTTGACATACATATATGTTACGTTGCGTATCCAATCAAAACGTTGCTATTTTTTTTAGAACTATAAAAAACTATTTTCGGACAAGCTCGAAAATCAGACTTTAGTAGTATTTTACGATATGCTTCGTATGTTACAGTGATTCTTTTGTGTTCTCTGCGGTTACCTGCTGGTGTATGACCTTTAACATGTATTGTTTTCAACTGCATAACGAGGTGGAAACATCTAGAAAGCCAGCAGAGATTAGTCCCTGCCAAGAACACCATCAAAACTATAAGCATGCTAAGGCAATTTGAAAGCGAAAAGTTGCAGGCTAGAAGGAGATGTTGGAGGGAGAAAACAAAATCTCTGAACTTTGAAAACAAAATACTAGGAAAGCGAAGAAATTGGTAAAACACATAATAATCAGTGGACAGAGAGAAACACGAAGATTGCATTAAACAAAGGCAGAAATATTTTTACAGACAAACAACCCGCTGATCAGTTTGCAAACTCCTCTGCAAAAGACAGCAACATTGAAGTTGACCAATGGAAACAACGAAGTGTTCGTAAGTAACGACAAAATACAGGACGAGATGGTATCATACCCGAAGTTATGGAGACACCAATCACATACAAAGAACTGGGGTTTGCAATATCGAAACTGAAAATGAGAAAGTCGCAAGGAACAGATGGAGTGTCCAATGAGATGATCAAGAACTTGGGAACAACAGCAACAACAAAGTTGCTGCAGATCTTCAACATTTGTTGGACATCAGGTAAAGTCCCACAGACCTGCAGAGAAGCAATCATGATACCACTCTCAAAACCAGGGAAAGACAGTTAAATGGCATCCACCTATAGACCAATCCGCCTCACAAACTGCATCTATAAAACAATGGAACGTATCATCAACCTAAGGCTGCAGTGGTATCTTGAGAGTCAAAACCTTCTTGTGCCACAGCAGGCAGGATTTAGGAAATGCTGTTCCACTGAAGACCAGGCAACATACCTCTCACAAGAGATCGAGCACGCGTTCCAGGACAAGAAATTGATTTTAGCAGCATGGATAGACTTGAGGAAAGCTTTTGATACAGTTTGGAAAGAAGGACTTTTAAAGAAACTGAGAAATAATGGAATGATGGGTAGGATGTACTCATGGATAAAGCATACTTACATAACAGTAGAGCCAGAGTCCAACTAGATGGCCTCAAGAGTAAGAAAATTCTACTGCGTCATGATGTGCCTCAGGGAGGGGTTCTTTCCCTTACACTTTTCATAGTGTTCATCAATGACTTGATTGCTGAACTACCACCAGGAACAAAAAGTTGCAATGACTTGGTAATATGGTGTACAGATGCAACAATGACCACCAAAATGCTGCAAATAGCTAATAATGCCTTGAACAAAAAGATGATCTGTTACCATTAATACAGAAAAATGCAGCACTACGCTTTTCACTCTCTCCCAAAAACAAACAGCTGGAATTATCAAGATAAACGGAGAACACCTGAGAAAAGATCAACAATCCATCTATCTTGGAGTTACATTCGATGATCGGCTCACATGGAGGGAACACTTCAACAAGGCAGTAAAAAAAAGCCAGGACGAAGTTAGCTGTCCTGAGAAAATTAAGTGGAACCACATGGGGAGCTAGCGGGAAAAATACTTAACAAAGCTTACTAGCAAGGTAAATGACCACATCTGGAATATTGGTCAGCAGCATGGTGCCCAGCAGCAAACACTATACTAAAAGAGCTGAATAAGGTGCAAACCCAGGCACTTAGGAGTATTACAAGAGCAATGAAATCAGCACCTATAGTGGAGATGGAGACAATAGGCAGGATACAAGCACTACAAGAATGCAGATACATAGAGATATTAACACAGAAAAGTTCCTCTGCATGCAGAGCCATCTATTAAAAGACGGATTACAAAATTTAGCGATGGGAAGACTGAAAAGAAGTAGTATTATGGACCAAGCCAAACGACTTCTCAGGAAATTATAGATCTACCTAAAGTTAACATCCCTCTAAAGTCTATGTCAGAATAAACCCGATGGAGAGAGGAGCATGGCCTATCAGTATGCATTCAAACAAGAGTGAAAGGAATACTAGACAAGAAAGAACAGAACAATGAGCAACGTTATGTTGTGTCCGCACAACAATGAGATCTATATGGGGAGTGCAAGTCACACATATACTTTTTTTTGTAATGACAAACAAAAACATTTTCAAGTTGTCAAATTGCCATACATTTTTCGATATAATCTACAGCAACGTTTATGCACTTATCCCAGCGATTAAGTAATGCTTGAAAAGCTTCAGCGTAGAAAGATATGCCCGGATGTCTCAACCAATCCAAGACAGCCTGTATAACGTTCGTCACCAGTGCTAAAACATTGACCTTCCAGGAATTCTTTAAGGGGTCCGAACAGTTAGAAATCGATTAGAGAATGGGCTGGGCTGTAATGTTGGATGTGGCAATAGCTCCCAGACGAGTTGCTACAGATGGTACATAGTGCAGTGGGCCATATGAGGTCGAGTGTTATCTTTCAGGAGCAGGACGCGCTTTGTGATCAAACCAGACCTTATTTCTCCAAACGGTTATGCGTCGATTTTTCAGGATAAGGCGTTCCCCAATCTGGATATTCACAGACATGACTGGTGGCTTTAGAGCCACCTCGGCTGGGATCAGCACTCACGGATATAGTACCTTGTCTAAAACGTTTACACCATTCAAATATCTTACTGCGGCTGAGAGTCATTTCACCGAATTCTGATTGCAGTCTTCTGTACATTTCCGCAGATTTCACGCCATCTTTCACAAGAAAAGTCGCGACAACACGTTGTTCCAAGCAAGCGCTAACAGCGTTGTCCGCCATGTTAATTAATCGGTCACGCGACTGGCAAATGGAAAGAGGGCCACCTAGCAGTAATAGGACACAAGTGCCCATAACTAATGATAGTAATTTTAGCACGATATAACTCATTTAGGTAGAACTAGAACGAAAAGATCTGATTTAATATGAACGCCTCTCGTATATATACATTGCTCTGCTGTTTTCGTTCATTATGGATGTCGCCAGACCACGGATGTTCCTGGAATTTACACTAGTCGACGACTTACACTTGTGTTCACGGAAACGTGTTGTTTTCCATTTGGACTGGTTGATTCGTTAGTTTTTTTGTGTGTGTTTTCTTTCGTCCGATTATCCTGTAATTGACATCGATTATATGAATAGCACTACGCTTAAACCTCTGTCGTATTTAACGGTTTAGTTCACACGGCTGAACTTCACGAGATTGGCTCCCTTCGTACTAGCTGCAAACAGTGTCGGTTTCGTTGTGTGAAAATGGTCTAGAACATAGTTCGAGAGAGATGTCCAACTCACTTACACGTTGAGTGCTGTCCCCACGTCCACTTGCGGTTATGGGAAAGGCAGGACACAATGTTAGATGTCATCCTCCCTCCGCTGCCTTGTGTGATATATGTTTACGGGAAAGGATTCGGGACTAAACCCTGAGAAAAAATCTGCATCATGTGCTATTCCAGTCCTTTCGATAAATATCGTGTCACTGGCCAAGGGAAGCTCTGGGTCAGAGAGTGAGGTTGACAAAAGGCGCAGTTTCTTTCTCACTTTAATCCAAATCACCGCGCAAGTCACACATTTTAGCGGATACAGCAAGAGAAAAAAACTGTCCACACGGCTGAACAAAGAGAGTGGTCTTCATCACATGTGATGGATGAACATCATATATATATACGTGTTAGAGAGAGAGAAAGAGAGAGAGAGAGAGAGAGAGAGAGAGATTGGGGGGGGGGGGAGTGAGCGAGCGAAAAAAAGAAACGAATGACCGAAAACGCGAAACGGTGAGTGTTCTAATACCGTAGTGTCAAGCGCACTCTGGTCATAAAGAAGGTTATATCATCACATGCACCCATGAGAGACATAATAAGCTTGGATGTCTAGTATGCACATAGGTTGCTCTTGTAAAAGAACACATGGCAGTTGAAAATCCTAAATAGCAGGCTGTTAGCATCTGTGCGGGCAACAATTCAAAATGTAAGGAAATTCCTACCTAGTAGCCACTTACATGATGACCAAATAAGACGACACCTCCATCAGGCAGTCCTGTTTGCAAGTACATACGGGAAGCCCAATCACCCATCAACCGTTCTCAGCACTGATGCCCCGACACTACCGATGGACAAGGGCTAGATTCAATGAAATTCTCAACCATCCCTCGACCATCAGCGAGGAGGCCATAGTAGGAATGCGACAAGTCACAATCAACGCCAGACCGAACATTTCTTCATGTGATGATGTGGTGAAGAAAGCAATCAGCTAAATGTCCAGCGTAAAGGCTCAAGGGTCAGATGTTCTTCTCGCTGAAGTTTACAAACCAGAAGGTCCCATCCTGCTTCAACAGCTGACATATCTATTTCGTTCAATTTGGTAAGACGACTAGACAACACAGGAAGTGAATAATGGCACAATTGTCCACCCGATCAAGCAAAAGGGCAATGGTCACTCCTGTCATAACAAGAAGGGAATATTATCTCCCATCAATCAAAGTTCTGGACAGAATCCCACTCAATCGCCTAACTAGTCATCTTGAGCAGGGCCTACTAAAGAGAGTCGATGTGATTTAGAGGGGGTCGTGGAATGGTCTGTATTATATATCCAACACTTGAACTCCAGGAGAAGTGCCAAGAGCATCATTGCTACCTGTATACAGTATTTGTGTACATGACCAAGGCCTTTTATGCCGTCAACATGGAAAGGCTTTGGCAAGTGATGACGATGTTTGGTTGCCCGGGAAGATTCATTTGTTGTCCGTCATTAAGTCATGTTTGCTCGATAATTCACGAAGGAGAAATGTCTGTAGCTTTTCCAACCACCGACGATGTCAAATAGCGATGTGTGCTGGAACGACATTCTTCAGCATGGTATATGCAGCAATCATCTCTGATGCTGCAATGTCGCTGCTACTGGCGTGCATTTCAGGTACATGACGCAAGGTCAGTTGTCCAATCCGAAACACCTTAAAATTTACACATGGGTAAGGGAAGATATCATCTTGAATCTCTCGTTCGCTAACGCTGAGCCCTTAACACCTGATCAGAACAAGATATGCAGTCCACCATGGAGGAATTTGTTTGGGGTTAAATAAACAGACATAACCAGCACACTACGTGGCGACAGAAGTGACGAAGCAGGCTGTAATCCTTAGCCAAAAAACCATTTGACTAACCCAGCAACGAGAATAATGTCGCACGACAATAGCAGACAGTAGAATCAACACTGAGGAAACTGAGGTTATCTTTCTTTCTGCCCCTGGATAGCTTACAGTCAACCAAACATTATCATGTCGAACCAACGTATCCAGGCAGACGACAGCTCCCCCCACTAAGACAGTACCCTCACCAAACAAGCGAATATCAACGGTGAGGTCAACAACAGGATTGCAAGATAACGTTTGGGACCGACAAAGCATCAATATCGCCACCATGCTCTATTGCATGCCTGTACAACATGGACAGTGTATAGCAAACATGCCAGACAACTAAAGCCTTTCCACATACGCTGTCTGAGATGGCTGCTCAGGATCAGGTAGCAGAACAAAATACCTAACTCTGAAATTAATCATTTCCAAATTCTACATGTTGAGCATCAAAAAGCCCAGATAAGCTGAGCGGCACATATTGTTCGCATGCCAGATGAGCGCCTTCCCAAGCAGCTGCTAGACGGTGAGTTTAGACCAGACCGGCGCTCGTCAGGGGAACAGAAGAAACGCTGTAGAGACTCCTGAAAAATGTCTCTGGGACATCTCCTGAGAGATGTCTGCACATAATCGTTCCACCTGGTACGCTAGTATTACACACGGTGCTCAGATTGCAGAACGAAATATCATCGACGAGACTCAGAAAACGAGAGCCACCCGAAAGAACAGAAGGCACGATGACTCATAGACGACTAATATGTGTGTTCCAAGCTTGGCAAAGTCTGTCGTGCCAAGATTGAACTTTACAGACACATGAGGTCACATCTTGCGGTACAGAGCTGGTGCTGTCGCCATCCTCGCTTGCGATAAGTAACTATTACGTTTAACTAATACAATAAAATTCATGTTGTGCGTCTATGAAGCACATATTACCGAGAAACGCAATAGCTCATCTTTACCCGTAAAAGATTGAAGCTATTAGCAATTACATCAATTACTCTCATTCTCAACTTTCTCTACATAGAGGACTCCCTGAAGTTAAGAACAAATCACCGAGGCATGCCACACGACGGGAAATTAAGAAAACCAACATACATTTATAATATTTTACGGGTAGCTCATTTTATCATTTTATATTCACAAAAGAAATAGCAACTTAATATTGAATTTGTATTAAATTTCATTTTGTTTTAAGTGGACAAATTTAATGATAACATTTACCAGAAAATGAACACTCGCTTAATGGTTGGATTAGTGATCAGTGTGGGTCGTCAACTTTCGAATGTCAGTATCAACGGAAGATAATTAAATCAAAGGTCCGGCTTTACGATATGTCAGTTTCTATACTTATTGTTAATATGCATAAACATTAAGAATGTTGTCTCTGACAGAATAGTGGTTGCAAATCTTACAGATGCTTTATGGAAACAGCAAGGTACACTGAGTGGACATGAAACTAAGTTTCTAACAACGTAATGGAGGAAATATCATTTTCAAAATTCAATGACAAGACTTTTCAGTTAGGTGGTTTCATCAGTAAAAGAAAATTCATTTCCGGCGTGCAAGAAATTTATTTCAACAACACTATAAATTATCCCCTCTTGTACATTTCAAATGAGTCTTGCATAAGGCGAACGCTTCATCTGGATGAAAACCATAACTATTTGAGTATTACCTATGATATACACCTGACATGTGAACGCAGATTGAGCGAAGCAAGATTCGACCAAGGCAACAAATGGCCATCATAAAAAAAACTTGTTGGTCCTTCATGGGAAGCAGACGTGCATATACTTCAGAAGCTGCACACTTGAAATGTCCCACCAGTCCTGGAATATGGAATAGCTTTGTGGGAAACTGCAGCGAAATTAAACATTTACAAAATAATTGGGTCCAGAACCAAACAATGATAATCATAACAGGGGATATGATGTCTACACACATTAAAGAACTAGAAATCATTACAAACATACATTCAATGGAGGACAGAAGAGACAGCAGACCCCGTCAACAAGGTGAGAAATACAGAAGGTTGATTGATCAACCAATGTACCAGGGAATAAATGGACTTGGAAAGAAAAGACTAAAACGGAGCAACTTTGTGGCATCAGTTACAAAGAAGGAAGAACAAATTATATGCATAGCTCAACACAAATATCACTCCTCCACACTACTCCCATACTCCCCACCTGGCTAAAACAACCATTGTCAGATCAAATAGACAGCCAGTCAGACGTCTTTTTTCTTTTGTCTTCTCACTTTCTACCGGGTTGTAGCCTAGTGTCGTGGTATGTATTTGTCTTTCGCACCTCTGATGGCTCGAGTAACATTTTGAAATAAATGAGAAGCCATAAATGAGAAGCCATAAATGAGAAGCCATAAATGAGAAATACGCGGAGAAACACTACCCTAGAAATAGATGGACCCAGATGTATACAGATGAGACAACAATAAATGCAAAGGAGAATGGCGATAGAAGTATCTTTATGAACCTAAATAACAACAAAGAATATAGGTTTTCAGTAGCAACCTGAAAATTTTCATGTGACTGCAGAACAATGGCAGAGATCTTGAAAACTGCAGCAGAAGTACTTATGATGAATGCAAACTGCAACAGAATTACTTATGCAAAATGAAAACTGCAACAGAAGTACTTATAGTTAATTAAAATATCGTAAATGTAACTTATGAAGAGGCCAGGAGGTTTGTTAGGTGCAGATACAAGAACAAGGGGTTAGCTGATCATCCAGGATGACACCAAAATGACTCAATAGAAACTGAACATAGCCGAACAGGTGATGATTTTCAGACTCCGCATAGGCACAGCAGGTAACGAAACCATCTATTCATAATAGTTGTCCATAACAAGTGATGAAGACCACTCTCTTTGTTCAGCCGTGTGGACAGTCGTATCTCTTGCTGTGTCCGCTGAAATGGGTGACTTGCGCGGTGATTTGGATTAAAGTGAGGAAGAAACTGCGCCTTTTGTCAACCTCACTCACAGAGCCTAAGCTACCTTTTGCCAGTGGCAAGACATTCATCGAGACGACTGGAGATAGCATAGGATGCAGATTTTGCCTCAGGGTTACCACCGAAGCCTTTCCGTAAACATGTAACCCGCAGGGTAGAAAGGTGGGAAGGCATCTAACGCAGTTTGTCATGCCTTTTCAATAACCACAAGAGGTCGTATGGACAACACTCAGCGTGTGAGTGAGTCTGGCATCTCTCCCCAGCTGTATTCATCTCATCATAGTAGCATCTAAAATTCCTACACGCCAAATTCGTGAAGGTGAACCGGCAGAACTAACCCGTGAAACACGACACAGGTATAAGCGTAGTTCCATTCACTGATTCAACCGGCGTCCAGACCAGGATAAACGGATGGAAGAAATCACAAAAAAAAGAACGAAATAACAAGTCCCGACGTCAACACATTTAAATTAAGACATACTGATAAATGTGTCTGCGGCACTGATAAAATGGCGGCCGAACAGGTGATGCAGATGTGTCCTACATACGAGTTACAGAGAAGACACATTTGGCCATCTTCCGTTTCAATCCAAGACAAGCTCTGTGAAGCCACCGTTGACCTCATGCAGTCCAATGCTTTCTTTAGATATATTTACGTTGATGTATAAAAGCGTACGAAGAAGAAGGATTAGAAGATGAAGAAGAGAAAGAAGAAGAACAAGAAGCAGAAGAAGAAGTATAAGCTGTGAAACAATAATAACAATAATAATAAAATCTTGATGCGGACACTGACCCCTAAATTATTCTTACCAAACCTTCATGAACTCAAGCTGGGAAACATAAAGTTCCACCATTCCTATAGCGCATCTAAGTTTGGTTTTATATTTTGTTATGCATGTCCGCCTTGTTTAGTAATGTATGTTTGGGTTGTAACGCGTGTCATCAACCAATTCGAAACACAGCCTTACTCTAACGGGTCTAAAAAATAATAACAATAGTCTTTAACTCGGTGCTCCCCAAGAAAATTATGAAAGTCGTTAAATTAAAACAATACTTCCCGCACCCCTCCCCTGCCTGATATCTACACTTAAATCTTTCTTCTTCCCAACAACTCACTCATGTCTCCCCCCCCCCCACCCCCGTCAATCTTCCCGTTTATTCCCCCTTCAACCGATCGATCGTCCTGTCTGTCTCCTACTCTCTCCAAGCTGCTCATCTTCTACGTCTCTCGAACTCGCCCATCTGTTTATCTTTCAATTCGTTCATGACTCCCCATCCAAACCGCATATCCATTCTCCAAATCAACACACTCATCTGGTGTAGATCTCCCAGCACTCACAGCAATCCTACCATATCTCTACTCTCCTTCCCATCTCAACTCACCCATGCTTGCTTCAGATGATTGTTTCAATCAATGACCTTTCAAAATGATCTCGGGCAGCTCCTCATTTTGAAATGGTGCCATTTCTTTTGACTACACATAATCATCCCGAGAACTGCCTAGTTTTGTAATATTTTATGACAACATTACGTGATTCGATCAACCAATCTCAATACACATAACATGAACCGATCATCCAAAAAAATCCGCGCCTAGACAAATATTCGAACAAATACACGCCGCTAAAAGAGAATATGATGCCATTCGGAGTGCTCTTATTAAATCTTAATGAGAAAATGCGTAGATTTGCTTTTAAAACACTTCGTCGCGACTTCCTGAAACCACGGACATTTAATAATGAGGATATAACACGTGAAATTGAAACTCGAATAGGATTAAGAATCACATGGTTGCCTTTTTTATAAAAAAAAGACATATATTGACATCCATTCAATTAACTCATAAATTAAATATGTGTGTGCTATGTGCACTTTAATAAATGGCGTAGAAACATTGACAGTGAATAATGGAAACAGCTAAAAGAGAAAAATGAGGTCCTCGGAATATGGAGGGAGATATGCAACAATTGACACATCTCGTGGAATTTAAAGAAATCAAATAAAGTCCTTGAGAAATTATGGATACAAAGCAAATTAAGGAAAAATATATTTCGTATATTAACGCATGTTGATATATAAAATTAAATAACACCTTGCTGAAAGCCATACCGGTAGGGAGAGTAACAGATACACGTGCCAGAGGAAAAGATAACTACAAAAGGATGGACAAGAACATGTTTGCATCATGTACTGTCAATGCAAGCGATAGAGAACGTAAGGATCCATTGCTCGTTGTAGAAATGAAACTGTTCTGATGGTATACCTTTAACAGTCACATGAAGCAGGCACATAGTTCTCCGAAGTTAATGAGGTTACAAACAAAAAGAAATGTACCTTCCTTTATGTGAGAAATACCACATACACAATAAATAGTCTCTCATTAACGACGATCATTATTTGTAAGTAGCTCTAAGCATTAAGATTGATATAAACACTCACACACACACACACACACAATAACTATGTCACGCACTAATATTGGTCAGACGAATATAGTAGTTGTTGGTTTCTAAGGGTGTCAATATCATCATCATCATCAGCCAGCTTTGTGATTCCTGTAAGTAGCAGACGCTCGGTGTCGCATGCACATATGCAACCATATATTAAATGGTGTCCGTTCACACAAGGTGGACACTTAAAGAACAGCGCGATGTTGTACTTGTATTTGGGAAGGGAAAGAGGAAGGATGGCCGGTACAGAAGAACTGTCTGTAAAGGATATTCGTCAAGAAATAATTGTTGTTTAAAGCTAGAAGTGTTTGTCGCGTTAATAGGTGCTGAACTAAGGTAAAGAAAAAGGTGTTCGCATGGGCTGTCCTACCAGCATAATGTCCGGTCGATTGAATGTTAACTCACGGTGGTTATCCAGACAACTGACGAGGAACACAAAAGAGGCCGGACCTATACTTCCAATAATAAAATAAATGATGAGGTAAATGTATCATTTTGGGGGGAAAATTATGTTGAGAAATAAGGAACAATGCAAGCGGATAGATAAATGTATCATTTTGGGGGGAAAATTATGTTGAGAAATAAGGGACAATGCAAGTGGAAAGATAAATGTTTCATTTGGGGGGGGGGGGGGGGGGGGGGGAAATTATGTTGAGAAATAAGGGACAATGCAAGCGGAAAGATAAATGAGTTCAAGTTCGTTTAACACGTATTATTTATAAATATAGCCATTTGGGACCTATTTACTGACTCATTTATATGTATGTATGTATGTATGTATGTGGGTGTGTGTGTGTGGGTGAGTGTGTGTGTGTGTGTCTGCCTGTCTGTCTATGTCTATGTCTCTGTGTATGTATGTGTGTATGTATTGATGTCTGTATGTGTATATATGTATGTGGGTGTGTATATATGTATGTATCTAGCTGAATAATTGACTTGCCAGTGAAAGAAGCAGTCTCAAAGTATTTTCACTACAATCCCCATTACACAAATTAACATTCTCACTCATTAAACGTCATTATTTGATTCTAATCTGTTTTCAATTGCAAGCAGTTTGGCATAAATGTCATTTCAGCAGAACTTTACTCAACCTACATAGGGTCAAATAAATGGCAGTCAGCTGGATCTTACACTGAAGAAATAATGCGGACAGAAGCCGAGAATATTCCATTATGAATGTTAAAAGAGAAAAAAAACGTTCTGCGAAATTAACACTTCATGTATCTGTCTGAAGCGATAAAGGAAAGTATACGCCATTGTGACAGCTATTAATAATATAAGCTTGACTGAGGCAATTGTTAATCTGGTGTAGCACATTGTGGCTGCTGGCGACTGCCAAGATTACAACCAGGTGATCGTGGCCTCCAATGCGATACGCCAAGTATTAGGAGTTGGGCTTAACACGTTTAGCTGGGTAGTATGACTGAACTGCTTACAGAGTCATAGCGTCCACCATATGTCAAATTGGACAAGTTATCCCACCACTTCACTGAGAAGGATACGTTATTTGACCACTTGACTGAGAAGGACAAGCCTTCTCACCACTTGACTGAGAAGAGCAAGTCATCTCACCACTTGACTCAAAAGGACAAGTCATCTCACCATTTGACTGAGAAGGACAAGTGATTTTACCACTTGACTTAGAAGGACACGTCATCTCACCACTTCACTGAGAAGTACAAATCGTCCCACCACTTGACTGAGAAGGACAAGTCATCTCACCACTTGACTGAGAAGGACAAGTCATCTCACCACTTGACTGAGAAGGACAAGTCATCTCACCCATTGAATGAGAAGAACAAGCTATCTCACCCCTTGACTGAAAATAGCATGTCATCTCACACGTGAGGAAAGTTACCTCATAACCTGCCTTGGCCGGACAAGTTACCTCAAAACCTGCCCGAGCCTGACAAGTTACCTCATAACCTGAATGAGCCAGATACATTACCTCATAAATTGACTGAAGAGGTGGGCCGGGCATAGAACTGGTTTTCCCATCCTGCAGACTCTACAAGAAGTCGTCCAAAGAAATAACCTTTAATTTGGTAATACAAATTGATAACAAATAGAAAGGTTACTTGTTGACTCTCCTTGTCACGCCATTTGAAACATAACAAACGACCTTTACACCCCATTGTTGGCAGAACAGGCACGATTAAGCCAGTTTACCGTCTTAATGGTGTGACAGATGGCAGGGAGTTAGCTCAAATAAGGATTCACCCTCAATCCAGATGAAGATGTTTAGAACAATGTTTTTGACATGTGTCATGTATGAACAATAGCAATGTTGACTAATACAGATGTATAAATAAAAATACAAATTAAAACAATTGAATTTAAAGACAAAAATATTTCTTCTGCTTGTGGTGTCTTGAAGAGAAGGTGATATCTTCACTTTTATTCCTGTATGATATATGGGATGTTGTTCATAAAGCTTTCTGTCAATAACAGTATACTTCTCACACATCAGACTCGTGGTGGGACGTGCAATGAATCCCATAGAGAGGTTAGACTCCATGTTCAGTAGTCTTGAATGGCACGCTTACAGTATGGTAGTGGAGCTATTTTTGTTTTTGACACATCCAAAATAATTTTATAAATATATATACGCTAAGTAGAAATACTATATTACAGAATGGAATTGTAGTACAGAATTTCACTTTACGACTTCTCAGAAAAGTGAAAGTCATAAAACAAGGCCGTACGGTACATTCATACAATATAATCGTAGACTCCCACATATTACAAAAAATGATTACACGATTATGACAGCGACGATACCCGAAAAGATATGTGTATCTTACGTGTTGCTGCCTGAAGGTTTTGAATTAGTCGATACCACACCTTTTCCCATGCCGATTTCAAGAAGTGCGGTCTCTATCAATAACTAGGTCACTTAAGTCGCTAGGCTCTAGATCACATAATCTCTAAGGACTAGATCAACATACTCCACTAGGCTCAAGATCACATAAGTCGCTAGGGACTAGATCATCATCAAGCGCTAGGCTCTACATCGTTGGGGCACGTGAGAAGGACCTCTTAATACAAACATACTTTCTTTTGTTATGCGAATTTTCTCAAAGAACGCCGTTGCCACTCAATCGAACTGACTTTACCTCTGTAATGCGTCAATGCGTATCTCTCTTTAGTGTTCTCTGAATCTATGATGGACTCGGGGTGGAAAGAACATGCCCACTGTAACCTTCCACTCATGCCATAAAAGATCACTAAAGTAGGTTGCAAATGAGGTGAGCAACTTCATCATTTTAAACTTCTGCTACAGTAATTGCCATTACCAGTGTCGTGAGATAGTCTTCCCTTAAGTGCCCAGTTGTTTTGGCCACCTTGTACTTCACAGGATCGAAAAGGCGAAATAGAAAGAACGAATGAGTCCGTGATGAAGCATTCAACAGCTGATGATAGATTCCGTGTGTGGCTTGAGTTTGTACCTTATATCTATGCACATTGAAAAGAATTCATAGAACCGACTTCATTGCACATGTGCGCCTACTTCCGCTTGCGATGTAACTTTCATTTCTGAACGTGTTAACGTGTTGACAAGCATGCCTGGTGTTTGAAACTGAGCGAGAAGTCATACCCAACATACATGTCTGAAACCGAGCGAGAAGTCATACCCAACATACATGTCTGAAACTGAACGAGAAGTCATACCCAACATACATGTCTGAAACCGAGCGAGAAATCATACTCAATATACATGTCTGAAACCGAGTGAGAAGTCATACCCAACATACATGCCTGGTTTTTTAAACCGAGCGAGAAGTCATACCCAACATACATGCCTGTTTTTTTAAACCGAGCGAAAAGTCATACCCAACATACACATGTCTGAAACCGAGCGAGAAGTCATACCCAACATACATGCCTGGTGTTTGAAACCGAGCGAGAAGTCATACCCAATATACATGTCAGAAACCGAGCGAGAAGTCATACCCAACATTCATGCCTTGGTTTTTGAAACCGAGCGAGAAGTGATACCCAACATACATGCCTGGTTTTTGAAACCGAGCGAGAAGTTATACCCAACATACATGCCTGGAACCAAGCGAGAAGTCTTTTGAACCTGGTACGTGAGTTTTGATGGGGGGAGGATCTGAACTGCGTGCGAGGTGTTTCGGCTGAGATGTGGACAGCTGAATTGGCTTTATAATTGGTAGTTAGCTAATAATACTAAATAAACAGCCGTGAACCAGAAATAGTGGCTTATATAAAGTACAAAAGGAAGTAGCCCCTCGTCCACGCAAAGACACAACAGTTCAGTTATCTGTTTGTCAACCGATTACAAGTCTACAAATACAGAGAACTGATGAAACCTTAAACATGGTGGACTGGCACGAGTTAGGGACTACAAATTTTGACAACAAAGTCCGTTGGGAAAACAACATAAGTCATTCTATAAGAGACAGTGGTCTAGAGTAGAACCAGGCCAAGATGAAGATAAAGTAGTATGGATCTCGTTCGGGCACACCTCTACACCATTGATATGAAGGGGACTGACTGAGTAAGTCAGTTTGGTTTAAAGGCCAAGCTGATACTCGTTTGTCCACACGCTGATCTACTATATACATCTACATATCTAAACATCTAAATATCTATAAGTAAAACTACATTTGTTCTTCAAATGCTAATAACTTTTGTTTCTTAAGAGATTATTGTTATTGCTTAAAAAAATGTTTACTGAATACAAAGACACTTGGGTCAGATCAATATTTGAACTAGATCATTGTTCAGATGGTAAATATCATCTCTATTATTTCTGATCTGTAAGTTACATCATCTTGCAGATACGTTAAGCTACACAAACTTCGTATATATAGATAGGTCAATAGTTGAATACTTGGTATTCATTTGTTGAAGAGCTTTCCTCCGCATGGCGCTTACAAAGTTTTGTTGGATTGACTTAGTGCCTGAGTGCCAAAATTGTTAGAACACTTCCTTCTCAGGGCATAGGCACATGGTGCAAACATCGTTTTCTACACATTTCATAAAGCGCAGCTGTTTCTTTGTGTGCTTTTGGAAAGAAAAAGCAATAATGCAGGGAATTAGAACAATAAAGTCATTGACACTTCATCCTCTAAGGCAGCGTATGTTATATACTCCTTCTTGTCCATTTTGGCTCCAGCTAAAGGATGGGACCACATGTACAACTGTCTTTCGTCACATTTGACAACATGCATTTAAGTACATCTGACCTATTGTCTATGCAATAGTTAAGGACTCTTCCTTCCCGACTCATTTAATTGTATTGATATTTGGAGAGAGAGAGAGAGAGAGAGAGAGAGAGAGAGAGAGAGAGAGAGAGAGAAAGGCAGGGAGATGGCGAGAGAGAAAGAGAGAGAGAGGAGAAAGGGTTGAATACGACATAATATATATACACAGAGTTAGCCTATGTAGAAGCGTTTTATCATTGGGGAAAAGTTTTCTAACCGAGTGATAACTAAAACACATTCTCCGTTCTTTGTGCAAATTGTGTTGTCTCCACACACGAGGAGCTAGCTGATAAGTGTCACCACTTGCTGGCAGAAGCTGAAGAGATGCCTCCGTTTGTTGATAGCTGTAGTTCTGTTTCTTCTCCCAACAAGTGGTCCTAGTTTAACAAGTGGCACCACTATTGACAGAAGCTGAAGAGATGCCTCCGTTTGTAGATAGCTGTAATCCTGTTTCTTCTCCCAACAAGTGGTCCTAGTCTAACAAGTGGCACCACTATTGACAGAAGCTGAAGAGATGCCTCCGTTTGTTGATAGCTGTAATCCTGTTTCTTCTCCCAACAAGTGGTCCTAGTCTAACAAGTGGTACCACTATTGACAGAAGCTTCGTTTGTTAATGGAACAAATCTGGGGTATTCTCCCCAAACGGGGTTCTAGCGTATCAAGTGTTAAACCTGGCGGAAAGCGGCTATTATCTGTACCACGCTTTCATGTCTCAACGTAGTTTCCTCTCAATACAGGCTATAGTCGATGGACTGTCATCATTAATGGTAAGGTTGGGGAGAGACTGTTATCTGTATCACTCTGACCGCTCGTGCCTCCAATGTAGTTTCCTCTCAACAAAAGGTGAAAGTCAATAACGTAACCACACTTCCCTGATAACATTGGAGAGTGACAAATGTCTGAAATATGTTTTATTCTCTTCGTGTTGACAATGATGTGTTCTATCCATCCTATGCGCTAGCTGATGAAGTGTTCAGCTAATGTATGAAACGAGTTTTCTGTTCGTTAATGCCCCCAAGACTGTTTTCTTCTTACGCGAGTATGAAGTTTCATGACTAATGGTAATGGTGATGTTTGATGCCCACACATGCCCGACACTAGATTTATGTTTGTTCATGTTCACACAACCATTTCCTTCTCACAAGTGGTCAACATGGCATCACCAATGATGTTTGTTCATGTTCACACAACCGTTTCCTTCTCACAAGAGGTTAACGTGGCATCACCAATGATAAGGTTTGATACCATAAAATGCATGGCACGTATTTTATGTTCATTCATGTCCCAGGACTGTTTTCTCGTCACGCGAGTATGAAGTTTCATCAATATTGCTTATGTTTGATACCATCTAATGCCCGACACTAAATTTCTCTTCGTTCATGTACACAAAATTGTTTTCTTATCACACGATTCAGTAGGCGATGAAGTGTCATCAATATTCGTCTTGTTGGAGAACGCAAATGTTCTCGTTTCATTCTTGTCTCAAGATGTCCTTCTCCAATTCACACACAACACGCGCGCCAGGTGTGCATACAGTCTATGCTAGTAAAAACATTGAGTTGTAATGTTAAAATTAACGCTTCAACTCTACCACAACACATCTGCCTGACATGTCATGTAAAGAATTACGTGTGCTAGGACTTGTCTCTTAATGCAAATCTTTCTATAGAGTCCTCTACTTATTTGTTGTTATTGGAAGCTACTATTGGTTAGGTCATCTCACCCCGTGGTTCTACACACTTTAACAATAAAGACACATCATCAACCACAGCAGGATTGATTCCTATAACTATAATCCTGAACCACAACAGGATTGATTCCTATAACTAAAATCATGAACCACAACAGGATTGATTCCTATAACTATAACCATGAACCACAACAGGATTGATTCCTATAACTATAATCATGAACCACAGCAGGATTGATTCTTATAACTATAATCATGAACCACAACATGATTGATTCCTATAACTATAATCATGAACCACAACAGGATTGATTCCTATAACTATAATCATGAACCACAACAGGATTGATTCCTATAACTATAATCATGAACCACAACAGGATTGATTCCTATAACTATAATCATGAACCACAACAGGATTGATTCCTATAACTATAATAACTATAATTATGAACCACAGCAGAATTGATTCTTATAACTATAATCATGAACCACAACAGGATTGATTCCTATAACTATAATCATGAACCACAACAGGATTGATTCCTATAACTATAACCATGAACCACAACAGGATTGATTCCTATAACTATAATCATGAACCACAGCAGGATTGATTCTTATAACTATAATCATGAACCACAACATGATTGATTCCTATAACTATAATCATGAACCACAACAGGATTGATTCCTATAACTATAATCATGAACCACAACAGGATTGATTCCTATAACTATAACCATGAACCACAACAGGATTGATTCCTATAACTATAATCATGAACCACAACAGGATTGATTCCTATAACTATAATAACTATAATTATGAACCACAGCAGAATTGATTCTTATAACTATAATAATGAACCACAACAGGATTGATTCCTATAACTATAATCATGAACCACAACAGGATTGATTCCTATAACTATAATCATGAACCACAACAGGATTGATTCCTATAACTATAATCATGAACCACAGCAGGATTGATCCTATAACTATAATCATGAACCACAGCAGGATTGATTCCTATAACTATAATCCTGAACCGAAGCAAAATTGATTCTTTTAACTATAATCCTGAACCACAGAAGGATTGATTAATTTAAATATACCGTGATTGATCACTTTAACTATAATCATCAACCACACCACGAAAGATCACATTAACTATAATTATCAACCACAACAGGAAAAATCACATTATCTATGATCATCAACTACACCAGTAAAGATAATTAACTATAATCATCAACCACACCAGGAAAGATCACATTAACTATAATCATCAACCACACAAGGAAAGATCACATTAACTATAATCATCAACCACACCAGAAAAGATCACATTAACTATAATCATCAACCACACCAGAAAAGATCACATTAACTATAATCATCAACCACACCAGGAAAGATCACATTAACTATAATCATCATGCACAAGAGAATTAGTTACTTTAACTATAATCATAAACCACACCAGAAAAGATCACATTAACTATAATCATAAACCACACCAGGAAAGATCACACTAATTATAATCATCAACCACACAAGCAAAGATCACATTAACTATAATCATCAAGCACAAGAGAATTAGTTACTTTAACTATAATAGTCAATCACAAAATGATTGATCACATTTACTATATGTACCCACTCTCAAATATGGTCAAGAGTTCATCGTTAGAACGTGTAGACAAACTACAAATTCTTAGTCTCTGCTGCCTCATACATTTACCCTGGCAATGAAACTCGCCTGTTCACATCGTCTCAATCCAATCCATTGGAAAACAAGACATTTGTTCTGCTGTTTCTTGCGTTATTCCTGGGGTCTTGATTTGACAGCTCTCTTTCCAATCGCAATGGTTTCGTTACAATCAACCGACGTTTGGTCGTTGTTAATAGTCATTTACAGTTGGAGAGCCTACCATGGAGTTATTCATTCTTCTGTTCCACGTGTCATACTGTTGGTATTACTTACAGGGGATTCTTGTAAATTCAGCTGGCTATTTCACACTCAGTAGGTGTATGGCCTTTGTGAATGTGGATCAGTGCAAGCTCACTGGCCTACTTTTCGACTAACCGCCCTTGTGTTCCTGTGTCATATTTAGGGCACTATTTACAGAGCCTTCTTGCGAACCCAATGGGCTACTCCAAACTCAGTACGCTTATGGTCTTTGCAAATGGTGAGGAATGTTATACCAAGCACTAGCTGGATAATAGTCTTCTACCCCAAAGGGATTTTTTCCCCACATAAACTAGAAATCCATTGGTTTGCATTTAGAGCATTTGTTCATCCAAAGTGATTATTTCGTCCTTCAGAAGACCGTAGCGTTTAAAATCACAAGCGCGGTGTATGTATGCATGTATGTGTGTGTACATATATATTAGCACATGCAATCTCTGTAGACACGGGACAATCCACTCACTGGAGAGAAGATGTACACTAAGGAGAATAACCACCAATCAAAATACTTTAACACAGCACAAACGCGTCATGAGCCGATGGCAGTCTTAGGTGGACCATCTCGCCTTCTCTTCTTCTTCTGTGATGTTTTGTTATGCTTGTTGGTAATCTTTTTGCATTTGCAGCTTTTGACTACTTTGATTCTGTAGTGCCTTGAACTGCCATTCTTACACAAAAGCTTGACCCTTTTCTTTCGGATGACGTCCTCAACACACTGCCAGTCGTTTAGTTTCGTCCTCGCAACTGTCTTCACGAACTCAGCGTACCTGGAGATGGAGGAGAGAGATAGAGAGAGAGTAATCACATTGGCTGACAGTACGTTCATTTAATTCTTCTTCTTCTTCGTTTTCAATTTTTCGTTCTTTTGTTTTGTTTTTTGTCTTCTTCTTGTTTCTTAATTTGTGTTTGTCTTTCTTCTTTACTTCTTTTTCTTCTTCTTCTTCTTCTTCTTCTTCTTCTTCTTTTTCTTCTTCTTCTTCTTTTTCTTCTTTTGACCAATAGGTGCATGTAGCTGTGCGTACCTTGTTTCGGGAGAAGCTGTCTGATTTTTTCATTGACGTGATACAACAATTTTACCTAAATAACATTTCAAGCTTTCAGAAAATGTGTAATTCTTTAATGAAATTATCTCCTCAAGGCATAACTTTTCAATTCACCCTCGTATGTAACGCTGTCGCATCTTCGCTTGCGATGAGCAAACTACTATATAAGAACAAGTCAATATTTAATGACTAGACATGCATTTGGTAATGACCTATGCTCCACGGGAAGCTGCCACGATTTTGATTGATTGATTATGTTTTTTACAGGATAGAGTAGCCGGCCCCAGGTACAACTCTTCTTTGTCTAAATTTGATATAGCTACTACTCTATTTTGCCCGGGAATGTAGAGGTCCTTTTCTCGTGGTCTATATTTTCTGCAAGGAGGGATAGACTGCCGTATCACAATCCTCCTTATTATCTACTTGCAACAACAATTGTTACAATTAAACTTTTCGTTGCTCTCCTCACAGGCACCTGTACAATCATCCTCATCATAGACGTCTCAGTCTCTATAGACCATGCGCGAGGCTCCCTGTGAGTTTTATCCAGATCCTGTATTTCGACACTGTCTGCTAGCTATGGCTGTAAAGGTCGATCCGCAAGTGACAGTCCCTGCCACAGGTCGAACAACCATGCTAAGGAGGATGGCTTGCCTGCCTGTTCATTGATCTCTTCAGTCTTTCTCTTTTCTCTGCAGCCAGAAGACCTCTACGAACGTCAGCAGTCACGATGCCCCCTCCAACTGACTGTCTCCAGATAGCTCAATCCTGAGCAATTTCTTACAGTCCTTGTATGGGATGTCGCCCGAATTCACGATCTACTTGCATACGTTCTCGAAATCGCAGTGTAGGAGGGCCGATTTTTCTAACTTCAATGTATAGCTGTCCATTAAGGATATCCTTTGACCGCCTCTTATCTTCCATGCTATAAACATGTCTCAACCATAAAAGACTTCGAAGATCTAAACAATATTCACATGTGGATTCTTGTAGGGTATCAGACGGTCCGTGCGATTTAGGTCGACAGACATAATAAAATCCTGAATAATTCATTTTCACCTTGTCTGGATCAAGATGCTGACCAGTGTATGAGCTGATGAGGTCAATGACCCAAAGCTGACTGCTAACGTCAGGGCCAGCGAATTAGCGCTACCAAGGCCCTACTTCATCTCCACGCGGTGATCCTGGATAACAGGCTGCAGCAGAGCAGACTGGCTAATGAGAAGGGATCGAAGATGGAAGGCTAATCCAGCTATCAAAGTATGCCTGCTGAATTCGGATGTGTGGGACTGAACGGTGCAAATATCGTAGTAAAGCTGTAAATTACGACACAACGCATTTTGTTCTCCGAACTACATCCTGCTACTTGCAAAAACCTTTTCAGGGCTTGGTAGCGGGAGTTTGAAAACGAACGACGAAGGAAAAGATTTCCCCCTTTTCCATGGTAGTTTTCCAAAGCTATGTCCGGTTTAAAAACACAGCACCTCAAAGAAAGTCGTGAAAAGTGACTAAAGAGGGCTAAACATAGCGCTAGCAGATTTATCAAGTAGAACCATTGCCACGGAAACTACTCTCCAACAATGAGACCTAGACTTCTGTTAGTCAAACGAAAAAGCGAATAAATGCATCAAGCAATCAATGAATTAATCAATCAACCGATGAATGAATGAATGAATCAATCAATCAATCAAAGAAGCAATGAATGAATCAATCAATGCATGAATGAGTCAATGAATGAATGAATGAATCAATCAATTAGTGAATGAATCTAAGAATCAATCAATCATTTAAACATTCAATCAATTAATCATAGTAAGTTATCACATCTAGGTTGCTGGGCTTTTGCGTTTTTATGGCAAATTGATCAATGTTTTATTAAACGACTCAAATCAAACTTTATATAGCTATATCATTTTCTGTCTAGCTCATTCTATTCGCATGGAAGACTTCATTTAAAGCATAGTTCCATGCAAGTCTGACTTTCGCCTGTGTGCAATTCCATAGGTTGGAGAGTCCTCTATACTACCATAAATCACTTCCTACAATATGCTCCCCTTATATGCTCCATATGGCAGTGATTCTATTGTCTCCTACGCACTACACGCGTAACAGGGATTTCTTCTTCTTCTTCTTCTTCGTACGCAGTCAGACAGTAACCATTATTTTTTCGAAAAAAGCAGCCGTCATCCTGAGGCTGTCGACACTGCCATAGAGCTTGTCTAGTGTTGCCATTGGTGATGGCCACATCTGCTCTCTCTGATCCTCTTATGTCGGGCAGTTTTGCAGCAGTAACAGGGATTTGACTTGTGTGGATGGCAGGGTTTGCAAACACACACGTTTTGACTCTTCTACGCTAAATGGGTTGCACTGCATCACCTCTTGTAACATGCACTCATCGTGGCAGTTATTCTATTCACGTCTATTTCGCACATAACCCAACTGACAATAATCATAAACACAGAATATGTCGAAGACTGATGTGTCGGACCGAAAGGTGCAAATATGGCAGTCAAGATGTAAACTAGCGATACAACGCATTTCATACTCCGGACTACATTTTGCTACTTACAAAGCCTTGTTCAGGCCTTGGTAGTGGGAGATTGAGATCGAACACAGCCAGAAGAAGATAAACACAGAAGTGTTAAAGTGCATCTTGAAACACTGGCAATCTCGCTGCTTGCTAATAAGGTAACAGGCAGACTGCGCAATCAACATAGAATAAGGCAACAACTTAAATATATAATAATATCAAAGAACAGTCGCCCTGTTCTGGTAAACGCATTAACTTACAGCTATTATTATTGATCGTGGAATATGGTAGTCAATTTTAAAGTAGTTATGAATAACTTGCAGTTGGTCACCGACTCGGTTTGAAAAAAATAGGACATCTGTAACCTCCCAAGTAAGTCATAAGAGTAGAGTAAATAAGGTTGTGCATGGGTTTAGAAACATCGTGTAACGTCACTGTTATGAAACCACCCTTATTCATTCTTAGATACAGGCTTCCTTCAAAGAGGCCAGTTGTAGTAGCGGACCTATGCTTCACTTAGAGCGAAATGGCGAAACAACTACGTTCACGTTACCGATGCCAGAAAGAGTAACAACAAATAGCGACACTATAACATACCCGATATGTCGTAAGAAGGGAAACTAGTCACCGGAGAAGGGAAAAGAGGATCTCTAGACGCCAGGACAGACAAGGAGCGAGTAAGTCATTCAGTCATTTTATCATCTCAAAATATCTTCTGATTGCATTTATTAATAGGGCTTGCCACACTCACTCACTAATTCACTCATTCACTCACTCACTCACTCATTCACACACTCAGTCATTCATTTACTTAGTCACTCATTCATTCATTCCTTCACTACCTCACTCATTAGTTCACTAACTCACCCACTAAATAACTAACTCACTAACTCACTCATTTATTCCATCACTCGTTCTCACTCAATCACCCAGTCACTCATTCACTAACTATATCACTAAACCACTCACTCTCAAAAGTGTTTCCTCCGTTGAACTCCGTTACTCATCACCCACTCACTAACGCATACTCTCACTCACTCCTTTCTCTTACTCAATTTGAACTGTCACGCATCACTCACTCACGCATTCACTCACTATATTTTCTGGCTCCATTTGTACTATGCTTCTGGACTCCCTCACATCTGTCTCTCTCTTTTTTATCGATGTCACTCATCACTCACTCACTCACTCAATCATCTCTCTCCCTCTATTGAATTGTCACTCATGACTCACGCCATCATTTATTCATATAGCTCCCATCCAGTTTGAATTTTCACTCCCACCCGCACTCATGACTCACAAACCCACTAACTCACTAACCCCCTAACACATTCATCCACTCCCTTACTAACTCACTGACACGAGCACACCCTTCCTAACTCACTGACTAACACACTCACACGCTCACCCATTAACTCACTCACTCACCGCCTCACTCACTCACAAGATGACTCACTCACTCATTCATTCACTCATTCATTCAATCACTCACACGCTCATTCACTCGTTTACGTGATCCAACATTCACTATTTCCTTCACTCACTCACTCAGCTACTCATACACTCGTTAACGTACTCACTCACTAACTTATTCACTTACGCGCATTCATTCACTTTTTAATTCACTCCCTCAGTGACTCATTCACTCACTCACACGCGTTTTCACTCACTCAGCTGCTCTTTCTCTCACTCACCCACTTACTCACACACCCACTCACTCACGCGCTCACTCAATCACCGTTTCATTCAGTCACTCATTGACTCATTCACTCATTCAAACGCTCATTCAGTTCCTCACTTACTCACTCACCCACTCACTCACGCGCTCACTCAATCACCGTTTCATTCACTCAATCATTGACTCATTCACTCATTCAAACGCCCATTCAGTCCCTCACACGCCGACACACTCACTCACTTACCAAGGCATGTCCATAATAGGCAAACAGTTGCCGGCACACACAACCTCTTGTACAGGTTTCTCAGATGTACAAAAGCCATCTGTGATGTAACTTCTCGCCCTCAACTCTTTGCATCCCACCTGAACATCTCCTGAAACACAATACAAATATCATATTAAATACACATCCCGCACGCACGCACGTACACACACAGTCACACACATACATATATACACACATATAGACACAAAAACCCACACATTAACACACAAACACACACACATACATAAGCACACGAGATGTTCAAATACAACAAGAGAAACTAGTTTCTCAAAAGAAAAATTATAAAAGAAATAACAGAAAAAAGCAATTTAGCAAATGCACGCAGAAAAATAATGTGTTCTCGATCCCTGAAAAGAGAAACAAATAACAAAAAACCTATTGAAATAAGCAATATAAAGTTTTCAGACAACACCAAAAATAAACATTCTAATTTTAAATTGAAGAAAGTTTTATAGATACCAAATTAGTATTTTCTTATAAGCAAAAAAATAATATTCTGAAACTGAAAAAAGTAAGCATGTTCTCCAGTAAAACGTAATGATGTTCTCAAAATAAAATAAAAATATCCTTCAGGTGAACTTTATTTAGTTCTCTAACAATACACAACATATTATCTCCAACAGATCAAACATGTTTTCTCAAATAGATCACACATATTATCTGAAACAAATCAAACAGATTATCTCCAACAGATAAAACAGATTATCTGAAACAAATCAAACAGATTATCTCCAACAGATGACACAGATTATCTGAAACAAATCAAACAGATTATCTCCAACAAATCAAAGATTATCTCCAACAGATCAAACAGATTATCTCCAACATATCAAACAGATTATCTCCAACAAATCAAACAGATTATCTCCAACAAATCAAACAGATGTTCTCCAACAAAGCACAGAGATTTTCTCCAACAGATCAAACATATGTTCTCCAACAAAGCATAGATTATCTCTAACAGATCAAACAGATGTTCTAAAAAAAACAGACATGACATCAAACGTTGTGTGTCATGCCTTTCCCATATCATCAAAAGGTCGAAGGGACATCACTCAGCGTGTGCGTGACTTGGGCATCTCTCTCAGGCTGTCTTTCAGTCCACTATAGTCGTGTCTAAATTTTACACACCAAAACCGACACTGTTTGCAGCTAGGGCGAAAGTCTCGTGAAATTCAGCCTTGTGAATTAGACCGTGAAATACGAAACATGTTTAAGGGTAGTGCTATTCATATAGCCGATGTCCAGACTAGGATAATCGGTCGGAAGAAAACACAAAAAGCGAACGAATTAACCAGTTCAAATGGAAAACAACTATACGTTTCAGTGAACACAAGTTTACACTAGTCGACGACTAGTGAATTCGAGGCAAATCCATGGTCTGGCGGCAATCGTAGTGAAATACACCAGCAGTGCAATGTAGAACAGCAGCCGAGTACGGGACCATCTTTGTTGCTGTTTGGCTCAAGTGACCATCAAATCATCCGTTGGGATCTTATTGCAGGGAAAGAAGTAAACATAAACACGCGAACATACGACTACTCTAAGGCAGATGTTAAGAGGATGAAAGAGGCAGCGAACCACATAATCTGGAAAGATATTATTGTAGGAACAGATGTTGAACAGGAGTGGGAAAGTTTTAAAACAGTTCTAGAAACGCTAAAAGAGGAATGTGTTCCATGTAGGGAGGTAAACCCCAAGCGTAAAAAGTGGATAACTAGATTTGTAGTGAAATGTAGAAGAGCAAAAAATAAAGCATGGCAAAAATATATAGAGGCAGGTAAATCAAAAGAAACATATGTAAAATATTTGGACATGCAGAACATATCTCAGAAAGCGAATAAAACAGCAAAAATAGACTTTGAAAAAAAACTTGCTCAGAGGATCAAGACTGACAGTAAAAGCTTCTTTTCTTATGTTAGAAATAAACAAAGAACGAAAGACAAAGTAGGCCCTCTCATAGACAGTACAGGGAAAATAATAAGTGAGAATAGGGAGGCTGCTAATCTGCTCAATCAGTACTTTGGCACAGTCTTTACAAAGGAGGACTGCTCCGAGATCCCAGAGCCTATAGATATTTTTCAAAGAGACATGGATACAGCGGGATTAAGATCAATCTGTATTACAGAGGAAATGGTTTTTAAAAAATTGGAGGGGTTGAAAGTGAATAAATGTCCAGGTCAAGATGATATTCACCCAAAATTGCTATATGAAATTAGAAACCAACTAGCAAAACCATTGGCTATATTATGTTCTCAATCACTTACAAAAGGGATTGTTCCACGGGATTGAAAAGATGCAGGAGTGATCCCCTTATTCAAAAAAGGCAAAAAATCAGATCCGGCAAATTATAGACCGGTGAGTTTAACGAGCATAGTCTGTAAATTGTTAGAGTCAATAATCAAAGAAAACATTGTAATGCATTTAGAAAAATTTAATCTAATTAGAAATAGTCAGCATGGGCTTACTAGAGGGAGATCATGCTTAACAAATCTATTAGAATTCATGGAGGAGGTTACTAAAATCATAGATAAAGGGGAGCCAGTGGATGTTATTTATCTAGACTTTGCATAGGCCTTTGATAGAGTACCTCATCAAAGATTATTTCGAAAGTTAAAATCACATGGAATAGGTGGCGAAGTTGCCAAATGGATTGAAAATTGGTTAACGGGAAGAAGGCAGAGGGTGGGCATAAATAAGGAGTACTCTGAGTGGAGTGAAGTGAAAAGTGGTGTGCCACAGGGCTCGGTTTTGGGACCAATTTTGTTCTTGATATATATATAAATGATTTGGACATTGATATGAGATCCATGATTGCAAAATTTGCTGATGACACAAAACTATGCAGTAGTGTCTCATCTAAAGCGGAAGTGGATATATTGATGTCGGATTTAGATAAAATTCGAGAATGGTCTGTAAGCTGGCAAATGGAGTTTAATGTAGATAAATGTACAGTCATCCACATGGGTAGATCCAATATGGAACATAATTACAGAATGGGAGAAAACAATATTAGAAAGATAGATAAGGAAAGGGACCTAGGGTTTATAATAGATCATACAGGAAAGGTGAGTGAGCAAGTTAAGGTAGCAGTGAAAAAGGCAAATGGAATGTTAGGTATGATAAAAAGAAATATTAAACATAGGAGCAAGGAAGTGATCGTCAAACTGTATAAAGCTTTAGTTAGACCTAGATTGGAGTACTGTGTACAGGTGTGGAGTCCTTATCATAGAGGGGACATAAACATGCTAGAAAGAACACAAAAAAGAGCGACAAAGATGATAGTGGGATTCCAGAATTACAGTTATGAGGAACGACTCAGAAAAACCGGCCTACAGTGTCTCGAAGAGAGAAGAATTCGTGGTGACTTAATACAGGTTTATAAGATGATCAGAGGAATCGATAAATTAGACTATAACAAGTTTTTTAAAATACAGCCACCTACAATAACACGAGGGCATAGCTACAAGCTGATTAAAGAGAGGTCCAGGTTAGATATTAGGAAATATTTTTTTAGTCAGAGAGTGGTGTCTGCTTGGAATGCATTGCCAGGGGAGGTAGTGGAGGCAGGGACAGTTAATGCATTTAAGAATAAACTGGATGCGCATAGATTTTAGAGCAAGGTGATGTAAATGTAACTGGTTGTATACAGACTCTGCATGGTCTTCTAAACCAGTATAAAGATGTTAAGTTAAGTTAAGTTAAGTTAAGTTAACACATACACGCATCCACTGGACAATACGTTTATAAAACAAAAAGATACATACACGCATCCATTCACTGTGAATACGTTTTGATATAACCTAAAAGGCCGCGGTCTGTGGTGGAAAGCGACGTGCCTTCGCCAGTAGAATCCAGAATGACAAACCTTTAAACAAACAAACAAATAAAAACGTTCTATAGAGGGCGTGCTGCCTTATAATGATATCATATCATCATCATCATCATCATGTAGTATGTCCTTAATAGAACGTCGCTCCGATCACAGTCTGTCTGAAAGAAACTCTTTCCCTTGCCAAAACTCCAGCCTACGCCAGTCATACTCAGGCATTCCCGGATATCTTGATGCCATCGTCTTGTTGGTCTACCCCTTCCTCTTTTGCCTGGCACCACACCTTTCATCACTGTTCTTTCAAGATCGTTGTGTCCTTCGATGTGACCAAAGTATTCACATTTTCTGGCCAAAATGGAATTGATAAATCATTTCTCCTCTATGTTCAACTCTTGCCTATAACATCTTGTCTATATTTTGCTCTGTCCATGGTATTCTAAGGATCTTTCTTTAACATTTTGACTCGACGGATTCGATTCTTTGTCTAGAAGTTTTGGTAATCGTCCATGATTCGCATCTGCCATAGGAAAAAACACAGGCGCTCAAGACTTTTACTTTTGTCATTTTGTTGGTGCTCTGCCGTAATTTCTTCAGGCTGTTCAGTCTCTGCATTGCGATGGCTAGTCTGCTTCTGATTTCTTCCGAGCTGTCGCCATTGTTGTCAATTCTGGAGCCCAGATATTCAGAATGCATGACCCGATCTATTTTCTCATCACACATTGTCAATTTATATTGACATTGTGTTTTGTTGGTGGTCATTATTTTTGTTGCATACATGATGGATGTAAATAACTTGGTTGGCCATGTTCAACTGCGTTATTCTCATTTACCCAGCCCATGCTAATAGCATTTGTTTTGTTAAAACGGTGCTGCTCTGTGACTATTTCCAAGTAAAGCTGCATGTTAACTTTGTACAGCAGTCACCCACAGACTTATTGATATCCGATATAGCAGTGACGTAAGACGTTCGCTTCTCAAGAAACGAGCGAATGAAAGCACGAAATAGCAGCTGTTCAAATCCCGCTACTCTAGCCGAATATGTGGCGCAGTGAATGAGCTGATAGCAGCCATAGAATCATAGATGGCTGCTTGCATACGTGCCATGGAACAAAAACTGACCAATATCGTATTTCAGCTTCATGTGAGGACTATAGAAACAGGTTTTGCTAGTGTAGTCTGGCTAAAAGATTAGGAATAGCAGTGGATGGCAAACCCTATACTAAGAAGAAAATAGTACAATAAAATAACCCAGCTGAAATCGGACGTGCAGTACCGAAAAGCGCAGATATCACAACTTTACTCTACTCTACGACACCACTTTACAACGTTCCCTTTCAGAACGTATGCAGAAGAAGACGAATCCCCGATCCTCGTCCACGTTTCAGTGTTAAAGAACTTCATTCTAAAAGTTGCTTACTTATGTAAGAGATTACAATAGTTTATTCTCTTCTGTGCAAAAGCTGTGAGTTTAAGATACTTGCCCTCGGGGAAATATTTCAAATAAAAGTAAGTGAAACATCTTTAATTTTCATCTTCATATCTAAGTTCACTAAGAGCTCAATTAGTTTCATTTAAGAGGACGATGAGCTTGTTCCTATCAACATCAAATGGAGATTACATTTGTCCTTGTGGTTCTTGTACTTTAAAATGACGGAACCTGATGTTGAATTATTCTTTCAAGAACTTCAACTTATTTTCAAATGAATCGCAACCAAAATAATTGCTGTAGTTTGCAAGTGCATGCAAATGATGAGTATTGACTTTCTATGAGTCAAGGTTTTCTCTAAAGTGAGTTAATGTGTCTATTCATCGCCCGAGTAATTTATCGTTGATTATGTAACTTAGCATTGAGTTTAGTTAGGCGGACCGTAACGTTTATGAGAAATACCAGATCACACAAACAGATTTAGTTTTTTTTAACTCCTGCAGAAGTTTTCCTTTCATGTCCATGACAACAGAAAATTCATTAAAGACCCTTGAACACAATCCCCTTACTTAGCCAACGCACGTCCCAGGAAACGATGAGGACTTCACCCTTGGAATAAATGTCTTCCAGAATTTCTTGAAACCAGCTGGTGGTTAAGGGCTCAGAACTTAACAAAATGTACGAAGGAAGCTATAATGGTTATAATATGAGCATAATGGATTGATATTGCACCCATGTTTTGTCGGTGTCAGATTCATTGAAGCACACACATCTTCTGTATTGATGTTATTTACACGAATCAGAATTTATTAACCAAGGCCAAAGTTTGATCCAATCGTTTCTTGAGCCTCATATGTTGGATCCTATTTAGCTTCAATTGAGTTTCAACGGAAATATTATAACGGTCATTGAATACCTGTATGACAAGGCGCCAAGCGCAGTTCTTGTGAATGGGAGGCGAGGGGACTGGTTTCGCACATCAGTTGGTGTGAAACAGGGGTGTACACTCTCTCCAACTCTTTTCAATATATTCCTTAAAGTAATGAGTTTGGCACTTGGAGGTCACGTTAGTACTGTCACGATAGGGGGCCGAACAATTACCAACCTTCGTTTTGCAGATGATATCGACGGGTTGGCGGGTTCAGAAGCAGAACTTCAGGAATGGGCCAGAAGGCTCGATGAAATAGCTCTTGACTATGGTATGGAGATAAACGCTGGAAAAACAAAATTAATGACCAACAACGCCACGGGCTTCAACAGCAGGATAAAAGCTAACGGTCAGGAACTCGAAGTGGTTGACTGTTTTAAATATCTTGGGTCGATTGTCAGTGATGAAGGACCAAAATGTGAAGTGTTGCCCATAATAGCACAGACAACAGCGGCGCTTGCGCGGCTTAACACAATCTGGCAAGATAAACGGTTAGTACTACGCACGAAAATCAAATGAATGCGTCCACTGGTCCTGTCAATATTCCTCTATACGTGTGAGACATGGACAGTTACAGCTGACCTTCAACGAAGGATACAGGCCTTGGAGATGAGATGTTTCCGAAAACTTTTAAACGTCACGTACAAAGATCGAGTTACAAATGAGGAAATTCGAGATAGAATTACAACAGCAATAGGGCCTTTCGAAGACCTCTTGGCAACTGTCAAAAGAAGGAAACTCACTTGGTACGGTCACATATCGAGATCAAATGGTCTTGCAAATACAATCCTCCACGGAAAGGTGCATGGCAGACGACGAAGAGGCTGACCCAAAATGAGATTGGAGGACAACATAAAAGAATGGACCAGTCTCCGACCAGAAGAGTTACAGGCAGCGGCATCTGACAGAGAAGGGTGGCGTGAGATTGTGAGGATGTCTTCATGTGTGCCCCAACGACCTCACCGGTTACGGGATGACCTGACCTGACCTGACCAATTGAGTTAATTGAAAATATTTTTACTTCCTGAGATATATTTTGTTCCCTTGTGGTATCTTTCACTGTTTGAGAGGCAAGCAACACTTCCGTACAATTGAATTTACATTGACTGCATTGATTGACTTTAACACATACAGCCAAAGGAAAAATAATGGCGACAATTATTTCATACTTAATTTAATGTTATTGACCGTTCCGTCAATATGTGTGGTCACACTCCAATTACAAAACCGTATTTGTTCAATGTCCTTACGTTTATTGAAAGACAGTACTTTAATTTCTTTGACAAACTTCCCTTTGAAATATAATTTCGAATGTTTTGTAATTTTTTTCTGTGACAGAAAAATCTGCCTAAACAATGACGTGAGCTCTTTTATTCCTGATGTAGATAAGCATTTGTTGATGAAATATAATGTTTACATTTTGTTTCATACCCTTTCTCAGTTCACCTTTTAAATGACAATAGTGTATTGTATTGAATTGTAAATCACAGTATTTTAATGCCTTTGCATGCTGCATTTTTTTCATAATCGAATTTTTTTTGTTTTAAAACAAAACAATCAAAAAGTGTCCCCATTCGCATGACCCATTAAAGTTAGCAGCTTTCCACATCTCTTGAGACGCACAGTCTCCATCTTCTCATCGTTTTTTCAATGATGGTGTCTTAGTAATTTAGAACGCCGATAGTGGTGAAACTCTCTCGGTTTTCACAATCCCAACGTTTCGGACTCGATTCCCATGTGTCCAGTTTGGCAGAAACTGTTGTTTTTTTTTCTTTTTTTTTCTTTTTCTTTCTTTTCTCTCGGGCGAATGCTTCTTCACGTACGGAAAGTAATGGCAACCTACCGTACTGCACACTTACCATGAAACTTATAACAGCCAAATAAGTGGCGGTTGTAAGAAGCTACGTTCTGTAAAAGGACATGCTGCTTACTTATACAATTATAACATAATAACATTAATATAATCAATTACAATGTACCACAGGATATCAATACAATAAAATATAATAATCTCGCATATTACAACGTTATAGTACACTCAGTTCAATACTGACAGTTGTGGACGACGTTGCTGCTTGTATGCACTACACAATTGTAATCGAAGGGTTTATAATTGGCCGTTTCCTGGCCATCATAGTGGACATTTCTTGAAATGTTTCCAAATTTACTTAGAGTATAAAAACATGAACATGTATGGTTTATATTCTACGCTGGAACAAACACAATAAAAAAACCTACGTTGAAGCAAATTTATTTCATCAGGGTCAAGGGACAATACACATAAGAACAACTTAAATATCATAAAGGCAGAGATGAAAACACCAGAAGGAGATTTGAACAACATGCAGAAACACTTCGTTCGGGATAAGTGTGGACCGTCATCCACATTTTATCTCAAATTTTATTTTTAAAAACATATTATCTGTGTTTCCTGCTGCCTCTTCTTATCCCCGGTAAAACCTAATTATTCACTCAATTTTTGTACCATATCTGAATGATTTCTTCTTGACTTTTCTATTTGCTTTCATGTTTCGTTGTCACTTGTGTGTAATGGATCCAAAGCCATATGTCGTTGAAAAACTAGCTAAAAGTAGGATACAACTTTAACAAAGAGCACACCTGATTTTTCTTTCTCCAAACACAGAAGGCTACTCCACACTTAATCACATTATGTCTTTGTTCATGAAATTATTGTCATAAAAGGTTGTCATTTTTGTTGTTTCGTGTATATTTTTTCCTCGAGCGCATATAACACTGACCCACACTGAATTGTCATTATTTTTATTTGAAACCTGACAGACTAGAAAATGAAACAAAAGGAACAGGCGATAGACATAATAAATGTATGACCTCCGACCTGGCTTAAGGTGTCTTACATATGAGAATATCGTCTCTCCCTGAAGGTGAAATTCTATCTGCTGTCTTTACGTCTAGGCCTAACTCATTCAACTGTATCCTAACTGAGGGACCACACGAACTGGCATACTTTGAAGTTAGTTCATAATGCAGTGGTTCGAGTGATTGCTCCCTCTCCCCTCCTTGTAAAGCTACCTGGTTCTTGTTGTTAAGGCAAGAATTGGGACCAAGGAATTGTTAGCTTGGTTTACAAACCCCACGATCCAGGTTCAAATCATGTTGTTCTGGGTTTGACAGACCGAAAATGTCGATTCTTTTTCATGGTATTGCTGATTCTCAAAGTCGACCCAGCTGTACAGTGGTTACTGGGTACCCGAGGAACTCAAGAAATTCGGAGCCGCCGCAGGAGCTACGGCGTTCATGCTCTGTCGCCGGCACTTTCAGTAATGGAAGAGGCTGAGTACATATTGGGGTGACCAGGCCCAATGAATTCGATTTTATGAGCCATTTATTTTCCCATTGCTGCTGATCTATAGCTGTAGAGCAGTTCACTTGTTCACAGTCAATGCCGAGTTTCCTTACAGTCATAAATCTGTTGTTTTCTTGTAGATTTCCTCCGTCGAAATTCTCTGCTATTGATTTGTAAACTTCTTCTGATAAGATTTACACTGTGTAAGAATTATCTCAGCTAGCGGGCAATCGTCCTAAGGACTGCTATTTTTTTTCAAGTGGCAACCTAAGGATGCAATACAATGACAACTACACATACACTGGCGAAGAACAGTGAATTCTTTGAGCTAAAATGCACCAGAAAAGTGCTAAAAATACCATGTATGGCGAGAAAGAATAGCACTGAAATATTAAAGGAGCTGAACATAGAATAACATTTGCTAGTACCATATTACAACTAGGAAACTCAAATACTCTAGCCGCATCCATCACCCCACTGAGCTAGACAAAACGGTAATGGAGGGTACCTGGCAAAGGCAAAACGGAGACCAGGTGGACATAGAGGATGGCGACGATAGAGACGGGAGAGCTGGCTAACGATCAAGAGTCTTACAGATCAGCTGCTATGAGAGCGAAGTTCTGCAAAGTACATGCCAAAGTCCCGGTTTCTCTTACAAAGGCCACCGGCGTTTGTAAGGCTGTTTTATCTCCATACAGCTTTTGTTTCACATCGGTCTCGCGATAGTTCTCGATTCCTGAGTGAGCATGCAGCATTGTAGGATGTGTTCCACGGTCATGGTATGCTCTCCACATGGACACTTGTCAACTTGCCCCAACCCTCATTCTGTTGTAATGACGACCCTATAGTCTGTTATGCCCAGTTCTCACTCTGAAGATAACGACTCTAGTTAAATCATAGCATTATTATTCTTTTTGGAAGTGGCAGTGTTGATCGGTTTATTTTCCCCTGACGTTGACTTTTGTTATGGTCTTTGCCTGATTATGTGTGATGCTCGACTCTGTGAGGAAGCTCTTCTATACTATGCATTTTTGTCTGCAGCTTCATTACATTGGATATTGTAATGGGAAGGTATTCACTGAAGGACCAACGTTGAATGTTTTGATGAAAGCTGTGCCAGAGAGTACCTGCTATGTCAGAGAAAACCTTTTGTGTCAGAGAGTACCTGCTATGTCAGAGAGTACGTGCTATGTCAGAGAGTACTTGCTATGTCAGAGAGTACCTGCTATGTCAGAGAGTACCTGTTATGTCAGAGAGTAACTGCTATGTCAGAGGGTACCTGCTAAGTCAGAGAGTACATGATATGACAGAGAGTGCATGCTATGTCAGAGAGAACGTGCTATGTCAGAGAGTACTAGCTATGTTAGAGAGTACCTGCTATTTCAGAGAGTACCTGCTATGTTAAAGAGTACATGCTATGTCGGAGAGAACATGCTATGTCGGAGAGAACGTGCTATGTCGGAGAGAACGTGCTATGTCAGAGAGGACCTGCTATGTCAGAGAGTACCTGCCATGCTAGAGGTACCTGCTATGTCAGAGAGTACCTGCTATGTCAGAGAGTACCTGCTATGTCAGAGAGTACCTGCTATGTCAGAGAGTACCTGCTATGTCAGAGAGTATCTGCTATGTCAGAGAGTACGTGCATTTCCCGAGATGTCCAGCCTTTTTTTGTTTTACATTTGCTATTACTGACGAGGAATCAGTCGGAAATACTATGTTTTCTTGTTGGATAACTTCATCTTAAATTATAAGATCAGGAGCAGCCTTTATAGTCTCTATTTCATGACATAAGTTATTGAAGCATGTTCCCCCTGTTAGCACTATATAGCTTAGTGCAATGTCTACACTTCATCCTAGATGACAGTATCTGCTTTGGGATTTATGAAACATCCCGTATGCAGTTATTCTTCTTCTATCAGGGGATATACTAAAGAAGCTGAACCTGCGTCCTCCACGCTGTAATGCAAGGCAATACTTTACACCAAGATCACCAATACGGTGATCATAGCTTTCATCCCTACTTCGTTGGTCAGGCCACTGCAATTCATGATGTTTCCTGTGTTCGATGTGGACGGAAGAGAGGGATGTTAGTATGTTTCTTTTGATCCTGTCGCTAGCCTTTACACTCGTTGTAATGGAGTAATAAATCACATCTCGGACATTCCACCACATCTCAAGACGCTATCGGAAAGCATCCCTCATGTTTTAGACTCCCATATTGTAACCGGATGACATTTTAGGCATTCCTTGCGATCTAGGCTTCCTTCAAACGTGCAGGTCTATATGTCGATGCTCTCGATTCTCTCAAGAGATACTGCAATCATGCACACTACCATCTCTCAACTCTCTCACCCAACCACCTAACCATTGTTGGTCCTAAATAAAGTCATACAGTCCGAAAAGCGTTCAGCCTAATATCAGAATCCATTTTGTTATCGCAAACTAAATGGGCAATATTGGGTACATTAATATTGAAAAACACAGGAAAACGATCGAATCTATTTACACTATTTATTTACATCCTTAAAAATAAATGACCAAATAAAAATGAAAAGCTATGCTATATGGTATGTGTATTCGTCGTTGAAACGTGGACAAAGAACAATCATATGGAATAGAAAATTAATGCTTTTCAAATGCAGAATTTATATATAAATAAATTTAAAATGGGGCTCATCTAATGGAAAGAAAGGCAACAAATAAGGAAGCATTTGAGTATTTAGGGGTGCAAAGAGAATTGATGACCGAAATCAGAGCCAGACAGCTAAGATATCTTGGCACATCAAAAGACACAACGCATTGCTGAAAACAATACTGGAAATAAAGATGGAGGGTAAACATTTCGAAGGCAAATATTTCAGGGGCAAATACTGCTTTAAGTGCGAGAATAACATCAACAGATCGACATGGCATAGCTTGCCAGATTGTACCAGCATAGCAAGAGACAGAGGACGTTGGATATTCAAGCATTACATACCACCTTCAACATGGAGATGGCACCAGAACTGAATGTGTGGGTACCCACCATATTGACATATTGAATCGCTAAGGAAATCTTGATGCTAAGAAGCTGTAGTGCACTACCTCGATCCCCAAGTGACAGTTATAATACTAGAAAGTTACTTGTTTTCTTGATGCTCTGTATGGAGTAATTTCAAAGTATTGACTAACGTTCAATTTTGAACTCACGATGCGCATTTTGAATTCCTTAACAACCAATGTGCCAAATTCAATCCTGTATCTGGGCACGCTTCAACATACCCAGCTGTAAATGGGTACGTGGCATAAAGTTAGCGAAGGAAAGGTACCGATCGATGAAAATAGGTTGTTATTTTACATATACAGAACCTAAGACCTGGTTTAGGAGTACCTCGCTAATAAGGCGAGCTAATGATCAGAACCTTCCGTATAATAAGAAAACCGCCGTAAAACGAAATTCAATCTTTCTTCACTTGCCTGTGCATATAAAACTGTAAAAACATGCTTGAACGTGCGTGAAAACGTTAACTCTATAAAAAAGTAATACAAATAAAATGAATTAACACTACTGTACAAACATTGCTTACCTGAAAATATTTTCGTCATTATGATGAATGAAGAATGATTATTGAAAAACAAAGTTACAAATGGAAGACTGAAGGAATTAGTGGATTTTCTTCAGCTGAGCCGTCAACAAATCGTATTCGCCTTTACTAGACTCAAATTTTTATCAAGAAGTTTCTTCACTCTCAGTCTACGTAGTTTGGAACAGATTCAGGGTCATGCTCTCAATGAAGGCTTGCTTAAATAGCATATTTAGGGCACATTGTAGCTAGATGTAATGGCATATTTTAGCTAGACTCAATGACAAATTTTAATTTGGCTTAATTGCATATATTAGCTAGACTCAATGCCATATTGTAATTTGACTTAATGGCATATTTTAGTTAGACTCGATGACATACTATAACTTGATTTAATGCCATATTGTAGCTACTCTAAATGACACAATGTAGAATTACTGACACACTGTATTTAGACTTAATGATATAATGTGGCTAGACTTAATGAGATATTGTAGCTAGATAAGGGCATATTGTAGCTTGACTTAATGACATTATAGCTAGATGTAATAGCATATTGTTGTTAAATTTAATTACATATTATGTCTACACTTAATGACACGCTGTAGCTTGACTTAGTGACACATTGTAGCTAGACGTAATGACACATTGTGGCTAGGCTTAGTGACATATTTTAGCTATAATTATTGACATATTATAGTTTGAGTTAATAGTAAATTGTATTAGACTTCATTCCATATTGTGGCTGGTGTGATGATGTATCTAGCTCACTAATACTTTCTCCAAATAACAAACGCTTCAAAGACACTCGAAAGACTTCACTGAAAGTCGTTGACATGTTGCATAAAATTTGGGAAGCTACAGCGCAAAACCGAATCGCTTGTTGTACATCTCTTCGTGAAGGTCCAGCGTCATTCGATATCCAAAACAGTCACAGTTGATAAACGAAGACAAACTTGACAAGCCTGTTTAATGAAGTCGTCAGATCAAACGGACATTTTTTGATCACCCTGTAAATGATCTTTCTAAACCCACATCAATGACCTTCGAATATATCGATTGACCGAACAGATTTCATGAAGATGAACAGATAGTGGTTTTCATTACCGGGGATAGACGAACAGCATTTTAAATGTTAGCAATAAAGCTGTCTCTCTTCCTAATGACTTTAGTGTAGTTGTTTTTGTTGAATGCTCAAGATCAGCAAGTTTGTTCTTTTATTACCCTCACAAGTGCGTTAAATGGTGGATGTCAGTAGCTTTCATCACTAGGTCTGCATTTGACATTTTCTTAAAATAATTTTCTTTATCCTTAACCTCCGTGCTAACAGCTAACTTTCTGCCTCCCATATCGACTTGTCTTTCTCATTAAAGATAGCGCCATAACCGGCTGCGGGTCTACATTGCTCTTCTATTTTAGTTCATTATAGACGCCGCCAGACCACGGATTTACCTGGAATTCACACTAGTCGACGACTTACACCTGTGTTCACGGAAACGTGTTGTTGTTTTCCATTTAGACTGGTTAATTCGTTCTTTTTGTGTGTTTTCTCCTGTCCGATTATCCTGGAATGGACATTATATGCATAGCACTACGCTTAAACATGTGTCATATTTCGCGGTCTAGTTCACACGGCTGAACTTCACGAGATCCAAGAACAACTCGTTTCATATACCGTTTGTAACCATGCCATCCAACAAACACTGACATTTATTTTGCATGGGTGGCGTTAGATGTCAGATTATGGTCAACTCTTGTCGGGTACATGATCAGAACTGTCTCAAATCCATAGCCTCTCCCACGCACAGTAGAAGCAAACATAGCCGGCTATTTTTATCCCTTGCCGCTAATGTCAGTGGATCATTGGCAGTCTCAAACATGGAAGAGCTCAAATCTCAATATTGACTTTATTGGCGACTGTAAATATGTCGAGTTGTAATGGCTACATCTAGTGCTTTTTCTAGTTTCAGCTGATTTCCTCTACTCCTTCGTCTGCAAGTTCTCAAGCAATCAATTTTATTTTGTGTCCGTCTGTTACATTCGCGTGTATCCTTATACGTCATTTATGATTGTCAATCAGTTTGTCTGAATGAAATATAACAGAGTGGGTTGAAGAAATTGATGGAGAGAGATATAGAGAAAGAAGGAGCGAGAGAGGGGAAGGGGTAGGGGGAGGAGGAGATTAATGGAGATATTGAGTGAGAAAGAAAATGTGGGAGAAAGAGATTAAATCAAGTAATCGTTTTTAGCTTATTAACTCTTTTTCTCCTTCTCTGTGAGTACATGCAGGTGGCTTCTGTCTGTCTCAACTAATGCAATCATAAGGAGAAAGAGAGATAGAGAGAAAGAGGGAGAAATGAGCCAACAGAGAGAGAGAATGATAGAGAGGGGGATTAAGGGAGTTAGGGATCACAGGAGCTATAAGATAGAGAGAGAGAGTGGGAGACAAGAACAAGTAATTTTCAGTCTATTCATTTAGTTTCACTTTTTCACGAGCTTTATTGCTGGCGTTCTTTCTCTCGTTCTAAAGAGAAACAGGGATGTGGGGATGAAGAAATTGAGAAGAAAATGTAATGGCGGGACGAAAGTACAGATGAGACTTTCTCTACTATTTATGAGCGGGATACAGTCCTACCAGATTTGTGAGCGGAACACATTCTTATAGTCAGGTCAGGTCAGGCCATCCCGTAACCAGTGATGTTGTTGGGGCACACATGAAGACATCCTTACAACCCCACGCCACTCTTCTCTGTCAGCGGCCGCTGGCTGTGCCACTTCTGGTCGGAGATTGGTCCATTCTTTAATATTGTCCTCCCATCTCTTTTTGGGGAGGCCTCTTCGTCGTCTGCCTTGCATCTTTCAGTGGAAGATCGTATTTGCAAGACCATTTGATCTCGATATATGACCGAACTGAGCGCATTTCCTTCCTTTGACAGTTGCCAACAGGTCTTCAAAAGGCCCTATTGCTTTTATAATTATATCTCGTATTTCCTCATAAATATCGGAAACATCTCATTTCCAAGGCCTATATCCTTCTCTGAAGGTTAGCTGTAACTTTCCATGTCTCACAGGCAAAGAGGAATATTGACAAGACCAATGTACGCATTTCTCTGATTTTCGTGCATAGTGCTAGTCGTTTATCTTGTCAGATTTTGTTAAGTCGTGTAAGCGCCACTATTTTCTGTGCTATTCTGGCCAACACCTCACATTTTGATCCTTCATCACTGACAATCGAACCCAGATATTAAAAACGGCTAACCACTTCGAGTTCCTGTCCATTAGCCCTCTGCGTTGTTGTAATTAATTTTGTCTTTCCAGCGTTTATCTCCATCCATTACTCAAGAGCTGTTTCATCGAGCCTTCTGACCCATTCCTGGATTTCTTTTTCTGAACCCGCCAACCCATCGATGTAATCTGCAAAAAGAAGATTGATAATCGTTCGGCCCCCTATCCTGACGGTACCAAGGTAACTTCGAAGTAACTCACCCATAATTCCCTCAAGGAATATATTGAAAAGAGTTGGAGAGAGTGTACAACCCTGTCTCATACCAACTGATGTGCGAAACCAGTCCTATCGCCACTCATACACAAGAACTGAGCTGGACGCCTTGTCAATGACCTATAATATTTCCGTTGATTTGATACATCCTCATTGTTGCCCATAGCGCTTTATGCCCTACCCTATCAAACGCCTTCTTACAAAATCAATAAACATATGATACAGTTTTTGCTGCTGTTCTAGATATTTCTCGCTTAGCAGCCATAAATTAAATATCTGCTGAATTCCTACAGTCCGTCTATTAATTCGTAAACTAGGTCCGAAGCAATTTTCTACTAAACTGCATATCAGGTCCAAACAATTTTTTTGCATGCACTCTTAGAATATCCATGCCGTTATGGTAATATTTATTTCTGTTATAAATTTGATGTGTTTGAAAATGTACTCGTTAGCCTATATTAAAAGCAATCTCAGTGAATTTGACATAATTTTAACATGTTTAAGGTACACAGACGTGCTGTTTTAAAAATATGTTTTGACCTTCAAATATGCTCAGTAAATACAAATTCCTGATTTTCCCGTTAACTAATTAGACACTTTACCGAATGCGGAAAATAAACGTCATTCATGCCAAACTGTATAACAGTTATAGGCGTATACCCCCGTGTTGGGATGAGGGGGTGGTATCACAAGACATGAGAGACATCAACAGAATCACCCTTTACAAGAAAAAGGGAGACGGAGGAGATTGCAACAATTACAGGGGAATATCACTTCTCAACACCGTAGGCAAAGTGTACGCTTGCATCATCCTGAGCAGGGTGCGATAGCTGGCCGACATGGTGTACCTGGAATCTCAGTGTGGTATTCGCACAGAAAGGTCAGAGAAATGCAGAGAAAATGTAGATCACTATTTCTTGCTTCGTCGACCTCCTTATAATTGACAGCAACACACCCTCTCTGCAAGCATTTATGTGGTCACCATCTGGCAAGAGGAAAAGGAGAAGACCAATAGAAACTCTCCGTAGAACAATCGTCAGGGGTGGTTTCTTTATGGGCCTTATGTGCCGTGTATGGCACTTGAAGAACATTTATGATGATGATTCTCATGATGCTAATGATGAATACAAATAAAGGCTACAGCGAGAGAAATACAGGACAGAAATTATTTCAGTGATCTCAAACATGTGGTCTCCTAACCGTTGTTTTGCGACTCGCAATGTGACTAGCGTCACGCGGTGGGACAGGTGATAATTCAGGTTAGATAAAAACACCCACAGTTTCAATCCCAGGCCCTTTGCAATGGATGAAAGAATAGGCGACCGCACTCAGATACAGATCAAAATAGGCTACACAAGAGGGTTGTGAATAGCGTGTATCGTCATGCCAGCACGGGCTATAACTATTATCCTCATGCGATGAGTCGGCTAGTTTATCCTGAGAGGAGCACTGGGATAGCTTATCCTCAGGCGACCATTGGACCATTATCCCCATTCGACCGTTGTACTAACCTTTTCACGCGACCATTCGACTTTTTTATCCTCATGCGACCATTGGGCTAGCCGGTTCTAAAGTGACTATTGTATACCTTTTACTCATGCGTCCATTGGACTAGATTATTCTAAGGCGAATACTGGGCTATCTAATCCTCATTCGACTATTGAGCTAACCTTTCCTCAGGCGACCATTCGACTATAGTCCGTTTCACAATGGTCAATTGCCGTCTAACATCGCAATAACCATTGCACCGATAAAGGTGAAATTTTGCACGTGGTCTTTTATTTCCAATGTCCCAACGTCTTTATAATTTACATTTTGTCAGGTAGTACCATTTTTTTTAAGCGGCTAGTTCCTTTGATCTTGGTTAGCAAAGGATTTATTTTGTCTCTGCAGAAAATGATTTACCGTAAATGAAAAAAAAAATTGTCTGTCTTTAGGCAAAGGCGTCTCTCCGATTCGAATGAGATTTTTTACATTAGGTTCCACATAATGCCCTTTTTAATGCAGTTCATGTGTTTTAGACTGTCAGAAGTAACTGCGCATTTCGTAGAAAGAATTTATGGAGATGTACAAGCACATTATGTATAGAACATAGAAAGTACATACTTCAGATGGATTGGTTCAGTTTTATAAATAGATGCTGGACAAAATCAATAAATTGTTATAATTCAATTCTGAGATCCATCTTCTATCTGATTGAGGTGGCCCTGAAAAGGACCGTTTTGCCAAGGTGATGGAAACTTTTATTTCTCGGAAAACAAACATGTAAGTTAATTTCTTACTTCATCAGAGTCAGATCATTCCAAAAAATTGACGACTACTCTCGGCTGAACGAACGACAGTCCGTCTTTTTTATATTCCAATAGCCTTCGTTCTCTTTTAAGACGTGGTCCAAGCGACCACATAAAAGATTAGATTGGTAGTCAAGGGACCCTAGAGAGGACAACTATGATAGATCAGGTCCGCATGGAGGAACAGATTGAAAGAGTAGTGGTCATATGGAGAAGAGGCTTAATAGTATAATGATGGCTAATATAATGACTGCATGGAGAACAAGCAGTTAGTTCCACGACTCGCACAATAATCTTTGCCGATATTTGAGAGGGCGGCATATGTTAGTTCGTTCGTATCGCATAGTTGGAAAGTGTTTATTTCAGCTGCTACTTGTCCTTTTACCTTGTCAAACGAATTTAATTGGGTTCAAATATGAAGTGTAAGGTCGCAGTCTCAAACACATATGGCAATTCTCTTGGATCAACTAGTCTATGTGAAATATCTTTTTCTTTCGTGTTTGCTTGACAAGGGAAAGCAATTCAGGTTTTAGATAAGTTTTGTTAAATGGTATTTGTTCTTTTGTGAGTTACATCTTTATTGCATTTTTTGTTCTGGATGATGTCTGGATTTTGTCTTCTTGTGTCAGTCGTTATGGTATGATGCATTGTCCATTAGCAGACTAGAGGGTCTATCTATGAACGGAAGAAAAGTTTTGTTCAATCCACTCTCTAAATATGTTATCATTCATCAAGGCATGATAGTCCCGATTGTCCGTTTAATTTGAAGGAAATACCAGTTCTGCATTCTTTACCAGCCTATTTTGTCTTGTACCTGCATGTGCTATTATCAAGCGGTGTCCTTTGCCACTTGGTACTAATCTTTTAATCGTTCCATCCGCTGACTGCCATTCCTTTTCACTTGTGTGGTGAGCGTTTATCCAAGTCTAATCCACATACATAATATCATAGCATTGTTTATGCATTTCGTGTACTTCACGTAAATACTTGCTTCTCATGGATGCTAGATACTAGATACGGCTTCTCGCAGATGACGTTTCTTTCGCTTGTATACTTTATCAAGGTAAAGCCTATGCCCCTTACAGTTTTTCACAAAGTAGATTTTGATACATAAATGTGATTGTGTGTTCTGAGACAAGACTTCAGTTTCGTTAGTGTCACTGTATCTTTGGAACCAAACATTTTACAAATCGCTTTTCTAATTACATTCCTGTCAAAGCTATCTCCCCTTTTCTTTCTTCCTTGCGTATTTGTCTCGATGGAAGACGATCTTCCATAGTCTTTGGGCAATCAATAAAATGACTTTTTACCAAAGCTCAAAGCAAAAATAGTACTCTTTTCAGGGTTTGAGATACTTCGATATCTTCTTCTTCTTCTTCTCCTTCGTTCATTCTCAATCTCCCACTACCAAACCCTGACAGAGCTTAAGTAGCTGAATGTAGTCCAGAGAACGGAATTCGTTGTGTCGTAGCTTACAGCTTGGCTGGGATATTTGCACCTTTTGGTCCAACACATCCGACTTCAGCAAGCATTTTTTGAGTACCGGGTTAGCATTCCCTCTTCGATCCCTTCTCCTTAGCCAGTCTGCCCTGCTGCAGCCTGTTTTCCAGGATCACCGCGTGGAGGTGTAGAAGGGTCTTGGCAGCTATTGTTCGCTGGCCCTGACGCTAGCAGTCAGCTATGGGTCGCTAACCACTGCAGCTCATGTGCTGCTCAGCATCTTGATCCCAGACACTTCGATATAATTTACAATGCTTAGCTTCTCTACAACAATTATACCACTTCAATGCAATTGTATGGAGTGTAAAAAAAAAACGTGTCTTTCAAAGTCATTGTAGCTGCGAATGTAAGCAATTAGTTAAGCTACGCCTATGACATAATTCATATTTGCACATTGGCACACCGGAAGGCGCATTAGAACTGTTCAAGACCAGTGCACTTTGGGTCGAAGCTGGTAAGATTTCGTGATACATTTTTTTTCCAAGTAGTCAAAATGACATCTATTCTTTCGAAATAATCTCCTGCAACGTGTTATTTCCAAAAATACTCCCTGTTATGAAGAGGAAATCATTTAAAAAGACTGGTTTGGTTTGATTAGGAGGATTGGTTTTGGTATACCCTAAATTAAAAAAAATTGTGTACCATATGTTTGTGGGCAAGACAAAAATATTCACCGTTGAGACATTGTGATCTGCAAGTTATACGCAAAATATGAAATATTTTGTTGACATGGAAGCGGAGATATTCAATTTTAAAGCGCGAAAAACATTGTGAAATACACTATAGTGTATCCTCACACGACTATTGCACTAGCCCATTCTCTGGCGACCAATAGGAAAGATTATACTCAAGGGACCATTGTGCTAGCTTATCATCAGGAGAGAACTGAGCTAGCTTATTCTCATTCGACCATTTAGCTAACTAATCCGACTATTAGACCAACTTATGCTAAGGCGACCATTTGGCTAGTTTATCTTCAAGTAACCTCTGTCCTAGATTATATTCAGGTAACCATTAAGTTAGCTTATCCCCAAGGGAGCATTGTTCTAGCTTATTCCAATCGGACTAGCTTTTCTTCGTGTTTTCATGTGATGATTGGTCTATGGAAGTTGCTTTTTTCGATGATTGGCGTGTTCTCGTGTGACAATTGGGATATGAAACATGTACGTGTGTGGCTCCTGGACTATGTAAGACAATCGTTGTGCAACAGGCTGGCTTGCTTTCTAACACCTTTGAACAGTGCCACCATTGGGAAATGGAGCTTGCCATTGTGTGACTCTTTGGCTGTTATGCGTGTTCTGCATTCAACCCGATGGGCTTTAAGCGTGTTTTCCCTGTCCACTGTAGACTAACCAACTTGTTCTCCGTGCGGGTTGTGGAACTGATTGTTCTCCGTGTGAGTGGTGGAACTAACTGCTTGTTCTCCGTGCGGGTCGTGGAACTAACTGATTGTTCTCCGTGTGGGTCGTGGAACTAGCTGATTGTTTTCCGTTCGGGTCGTGGAACTAACTGATTGTTCTCCGTGCGGGTTGTGGAACTGATTGTTCTCCGTGCGAGTGGTGGAACTAACTGCTTGTTCTCCGTGCGGGTCGTGGAACTAACTGATTGTTCTCCGTGTGGGTCGTGGAACTAGCTGATTGTTTTCCGTTAGGGTCGTGGAACTAACTGATTGTTCTCCGTGCGGGTCGTGGACCTAACTGCTCGTTCTCAGTGCGGGTTGTGGAACAAACTGCTTGGTCTCAGTGCGGGTTGTGGAACAAACTGCTTGTTCTCACTGTTGATCGTGGAACTTACAAACTTGTTCTGCGTGCGGGTCGTGGAACTAACTGCGTGTTCTCCATGCAGCCTTTATACTATTAAACCATTTCTCCATATGACCACTACTCTATCGAACTGTTCCTCCATACGGCCCTGGGCTACCATTGCTGTCCTGACTACAAATCCTGTTCTTCATGCTTTGAGTTGGTTATCGAGCTTTTCCCCAATGACACCCCCTGCGTAGTTTGTTCTCACACGACCTTTGTTCTGTACAGATTTTCTCCTTTAGTCCCTTTTCTATGAAACTTGTCTTACATTCGGTCAGTGTACAGTCAAGTGTGTACGCCGTGTGGTCCTTTCCTTATCTAGATTATCCTCCGTTGGCCTCTTTAAGTGGTTTGACTTTAAAATCCATGATTTATGCTATAAACGCAGCAGAAGATCTAACATCGTGCGACCATTTGAAAGCACTGTGATGTCTTTAGTAAACAGGCTTATATACTATCCAGCTATAAATATCGTTTTGCTTAGATCCCCTTGATGCCTCATAAGTCTGTGCTTAATGCACTTGTTTATAACTGCCATTTATCGGTGTTTGTGTCTTAAATTAACGACCTAAAAATGTTCACCCGCCATTTCCTAGTGCAATGTAATGGAAATGTATACATTAGCACCGGCGTGAACTCTCATATCCCACATCAGGTGTGAAGTAATTGTTAATTCCCCCTAGGACTACAGCTATTTGTTATCTGATATAGATAAAGTCCTTGTGTGAATCATACGATCGAAAATTTGGGAGTAGAGAATATATTCTACGTCAAAGCATTTCACAAAAGGTGACTAAAGAAAGTTGTGCATGGGGTTAGACATCTACTTCTGTTTAAAAAAAACAACATGACTCTAAAAAACACGAATGCACGAACCCGCAAAGCACATGGTTTCATGGAGGAGGCTACGTTTAGCTGTAGGTCTGTGCTTGGACTGTAGTGAAAAATTACAAGATAAACACAATACAGGTGCGGGTGGCAGAGTGGTAAGCCTACCGGTCACATTACCAAGGGATTCGAATTCAAAATATCGAATGCTCTCGTGTTTGCTAAAAGAAAAAAAAAACTAGTCTGCATACTACACGGCGACTACGAGAACAAGCGGTCCTTATTCCTCAGGTAGATCAATCATCCCGGGGAAATCTGAGGACGGGGTGAGAGGCTGTTTTGTGGAATAAACGTCACAATGATAGTTATGTGTGTAATCAATTATATATAGAGCGCCTGTATAGGTGACATAATCTGAGGAAAATCTCTTCCCTATTTTCCTGATCCCAATGAAAACTAGATAGACGTTCTTTGAACACTTTATAATATATTTATATATATAGAAGAACAAGGACAACGGCAACAAGAACAACAATAGTAACATCAATTGCCACAATAATATTTTTAAAAACACGAACAACTGCAAAACGCGCAACAACAACACCGCAGTTAGCGGCAACGGCATGAACAACAATAGCAAGGACAATAATAGCAAGGACAACAATAGCAAAGACAACAATAGCAAGGACAACAATAGCAAGGACAACAATAGCAAGGACAACAATAGCAAAGACAACAATAGCAAGGACAACAATAGCAAGGACAACAATAGCAAGGACAACAATAGCAAGGACAACAATAGCAAGGACAATAATAGCAAGGACAATAATAGCAAGGACAACAATAGCAAGGACAACAATAGCAAGGACAACAATAGCAAGGACAATAATAGCAAGGACAATAATAGCAAAGACAACAATAGCAAGGACAACAATAGCAAGGACAACAATAGCAAGGACAACAATAGCAAGGACAATAATAGCAAGGACAACAATAGCAAGGACAACAATAGCAACAAGAACGCCCTCAACGGCAACAAGACCAACAATACAAAGAGCAGCAAGAACAAGAACGGCAACACGATCGACAACAACTGAAACAAGAACAACAACACCAAAAGCTAGGACAACAACATCAGCAAGAATAACAACTATAGCAAGAACATCAACACGAACAAAAAACATAGCGAACAACATCAAGAACAATAACAGCAGGAAAAGCAATAACAAGTATAACACCAAGAACAGCATCAATAATAATAATAATAATAATAATAATAACAATATCAGGCAGAACAACAAGAATAACAATAATTACAGCAATAATAACAATAACAACAACAACACGAACAACACTAATATCAATTAGAAGTACAACACGAGAAACAACATGAACAACAATAATAATAGCAATAAGAGCAACAGCAACTAAAATAAAACAATAAAAAGAACAGCAACAAGAATACCAGTAACAAGCAAATAACAAGAACAGCAACAAGAACTACAACAGCTGCAACATAAACAATATCAACATCAAAAGCAACAACATCGCCAACATTAATAATAAGAACAGCGTCAAGAACGACAAAACAGCAACAACAGAATAACATCCTCAACAACAATGTCCAGCAAATCAACGGTAAGAAATATAATAACAAGACTAACAACACTTACAATAACAACAACAGCTTGGAAACTAATAAGATCAACTACAACTAAAAAATGAACAAGAGCAATAGCAACACGAATAACAAAAACAAGAGCAACAGCAAGAAAAAGAACAATAACAAGAACAACAAGGATAACAACAAGGTCAATAACAATCAAAGTAACAAAAAGAAGAATAACTACAACAAGAATAACAGCCGGAACAACAAGAATTAAAACAAGAAAAACAACAACACCAGCAACAGCAACAACAACAAAATATATCCATAGAGTTGACACATAAAGAAAATGAAAGCCAAATAGTCCTGCTTACAGATGCTCTCGCCGTAGTCATAGCGCTAAAAAGCCAGAAAAACACTGAGCTTAATGACCTAAGAGCAGCACTTTGCAAACTGTGCCAGCAGTCCGCACCAAAAATGGTAGTGGTACAGTGGGTCCCATCACACTGCAACATCAAAGGCAACGAGGAGGCAGACAGACTGGCAAAAGAAGGTGCAAGACTACCACAAACAGATACTAGTATGACGTACGAAGAGTCAAAACGGCTTATCAAAGCCAGATACATGACCAAATGGGAAACCGAACATACTGGTTACACCAAAAACGATGCCTATTACCAGTTGAACAGAAGAGAGCAGGTCGTTGTCTTCAGACTTCGCACTGGCCACAATATTCAACAAATTGAAGATAGGTGGTACCGACGAATGCCCGTGCGGTACTGGTAAAGTGACCGCTGAACATCTGCTGCAGAACTGCCCGACATACGAGGATCAGAGAGAGCAGATGTGGCCATCATCAGTGGAACTGCAAGACAAGCTCTATGGCAGCGGCGACAGCCTCATGATGACCGCCGCTTTTTTCGAAAAAATAATGGTTACTGTCTGACTGCGTACGAAGAAGAAGAAGAAGAAGATATCCATAGAGTTTTGCATATCAGTCGTGCAGCAGCTTAAAGATGCTGGGTTTAGAAACGAAGACATTATTATGCTAAGCGTCAGAAAAGTTCCCTTGCATCTGCGGTAACGTACGGTCATAGATGCGAGTCTGGTAGCAGAATTACATTCTCCACGCACGGACATCACACCTCGTCACGTATGTCGCTGCAAGACTCGCTTAAATGTTATGTTCGGTGAACGTGGAGTGACAGAGTTTAAACACAATCCTCTCAAGTCTCGATCTTTTGATTTGTGCAACAGCGGAGTCACACAGTATGATCCTCATGCCAAATGCGTGCTGAAGTCAGATGTACTTTGCCGTTAAGGTGCAAATCACAGTAAAACGCTCTCTGCGTTAGGAAGGAAGCAAGGCGAAGGGGAAAAAATATACATAATAAATTATCAAACCAGAACTGCAAATAACCATGGACGAGACCATTTTCCTCACAGATTGTCTACCAACCATAACGACCTTCAGAAACTCTGAGAACAAGGAATTTGAGAAAATACAGTGAATCCGTATTGGCTGAAGATGCATGGAAATAAAGAGGCATATAGATTAGCAAAAGATAGGAAGTCAAACCCAAAATGAAGAAAACACAAAACATAGAGAAGTCAAGACAGTGACTTAAAAAGAACAGCACATGAGACTTGTGGTACAGATAACAAGTCTGATATGCTGGGGACAGAATCAAAAGCTTGCTGGTTTCGAACCAGGGTGTCATGTGAAACCATATATTTCTCTGCTTTATTATATATTCTCTACACAAGCTAATCCCTCCAGGAAGCTGATTAATGTAAGAAAAAGAACAGTCACATTGATAGCCAGTGCTCTGATAGAACAATGCGGAGTACGTTATCGGCAGACATACGAACTATAGCGAAAATCCAACACAAACGCAATAAGTCAAATCAGATCATTGGCCAATTAACACCAATACTTAACTGCACGCGCAAGCTTTATTCAACAAGATTTTCGTCCCCACTATGCTATCAATGTTAAAATGGGACACTAACATCAAATGAAAAACGCCAAATCGTAACAGTAGAAATGAAATGTGTGAGAAAAAGATTGGGTGTTTAGTTTAGTTTAGTTTAGTTTAGTTTAGTCAAAGAATTAACCTCATCACTCGCGTTTAAATCTAATATCTGTTCAATGCACGAGCTTCGTATCACAGGCGAGGGATCAAGTATTAGAATGGGCAGAATTTTAATATATTTTTGAATTTTGCACGCGCACAGGGCACACGCACATGCACAGTTCTGTGTTTATCCGTACATTTGGCTAACTAATACGAATATATGCAATTGTGGTATTCAAATAGGCATGTGTATATACATGCTGCCAGGTAGTCGACGACTATCCGTAGAACGTTCTTTATGTGATTTTACTTTCTGTCGCTAACTAGTCGTGTGAGACGGTAGGTCGATAAAAGTAACGTATTGGGTTGAAATGTTACTTATCGATTTTATTTCGATACTATTACCAAGGTCTGGACAAGAACACAAAGAAACAAAGAACAAGAATATGTTGAATGTAAGGCAGCAAGAAAACACTCAAGAACAAGAAAATGTTGATTGTAAGGCAGCAAGAAAACACTCAAGAACAAGAAAATGTTGACTGTAAGGGAGCAAGAAAACACTAAAGAACAAAAATATATGTTAACTGTAAGGCAGCAAGAAAACACTCAAGAACAAGAATATGTTGACTGTAAGGCAGCAAGAAAACACTCAAGAACAAGAAAATGTTGATTGTAAGGCAGCAAGAAAACACTAAAGAACAAGAATATGTTGACTGTAAGGCAGCAAGAAAACACTCAAGAACAAGAAAATGTTGACTGTAAGGGAGCAAGAAAACACTAAAGAACAAAAATATGTTAACTGTAAGGCAGCAAGAAAACACTCAAGAACAAGAAAATGTTGACTGTAAGGCAGCAAGAAAACACTCAAGAACAAGAATATGTTGACTGTAAGGCAGCAAGAAAACACTCAAGAACAAGAAAATGTTGACTGTAAGGTAGCAATAAAACACTCAAGAACAAGAAAATGTTGACTGTAAGGTAGCAATAAAACACTCAAGAACAAGAAAATGTTGACTGTCACGCAGCGAGAAAACACTCAAAAACCAGATATGTTGACTGTAACACAACTAGAAAACACTCAAGAACAAGAACATGTTGACTCTGTAAGGCAGCAAGAAAACACTCAAGAACAAGAATATGTTGACTCTGTAAGGCAGCAAGAAAACACTCAAGGACAAGAATATGTTGACTGTCACACAGCGAGGAGACACTCAAGAACAACATTATGTAAGGCAGCAAGAAAACACTCAAGAACAAGAAAATGTTGATTGTAAGGCAGCAAGAAAACACTCAAGAACAAGAAAATGTTGACTGTAAGGGAGCAAGAAAACACTAAAGAACAAAAATATATGTTAACTGTAAGGCAGCAAGAAAACACTCAAGAACAAGAATATGTTGACTGTAAGGCAGCAAGAAAACACTCAAGAACAAGAAAATGTTGATTGTAAGGCAGCAAGAAAACACTAAAGAACAAGAATATGTTGACTGTAAGGCAGCAAGAAAACACTCAAGAACAAGAAAATGTTGACTGTAAGGGAGCAAGAAAACACTAAAGAACAAAAATATGTTAACTGTAAGGCAGCAAGAAAACACTCAAGAACAAGAAAATGTTGACTGTAAGGCAGCAAGAAAACACTCAAGAACAAGAATATGTTGACTGTAAGGCAGCAAGAAAACACTCAAGAACAAGAAAATGTTGACTGTAAGGTAGCAATAAAACACTCAAGAACAAGAAAATGTTGACTGTAAGGTAGCAATAAAACACTCAAGAACAAGAAAATGTTGACTGTCACGCAGCGAGAAAACACTCAAAAACCAGATATGTTGACTGTAACACAACTAGAAAACACTCAAGAACAAGAACATGTTGACTCTGTAAGGCAGCAAGAAAACACTCAAGAACAAGAATATGTTGACTCTGTAAGGCAGCAAGAAAACACTCAAGGACAAGAATATGTTGACTGTCACACAGCGAGGAGACACTCAAGAACAACATTATGTAAGGCAGCAAGAAAACACTCAAGAACAAGAACATGTTGACTGTAAGGCAGAAGAAAACACTTAAGAACAACAATATGTTGACCGTAAGGCTACGAGAAAACACTCACAGTTGGTCATTAAGGAGGGTAAATCTAAATCCTGGACAGAGAATGGAGAAATTCTGAATTCAGATTACATAAAGCAACAAGAAATTTCTGCAAGAAGGAGAAAGAACAATAAATTCCTTACAGTAGGAGGAACAGAGATGATTGTTACAATTCAACATTCAATATCAACCACGACAATGTAATCGCAATAAACGACCAGCAACTGGTCCTGGACAGATGGCAGCAATACTTTAAAGAACTTCTTGACTTACAAACAACTGGGAACAGTGACACACAAGATACCAACGTTAACGTAAGCAATGAGTTTGAACCAAACATCACGCTTCCAAAAATCAGAAATCCTGTACAAGCTGCACCGCATTATTCAACAAATGTCCACGTTCTAATGAAATCCAAGTTGAATTAATCAAAGCAGCCAATGAGGTAGGGATACTGTGGCCACAAAGATAGTATAATATTGCATGGACCAAACAGGATAAGTCAAAAGATTGGATAATAGCATTAATAATTCTAATAAGGAAAAGGAAAGGTTTCAAAAGAGATTGTACAAATACAGAAGAATATCACACTTGAGCCACATTGTCAACATATTTTGTAAAATCCTAAAAAAAAAGATTACGCTACATCATTGAACCAGACCTCCACGATATACATATGTGCTTTAGTAAGAGTACAAGCCGTACGAATTTACCTTTAACTCTCAGACAATTGGTGGAGAAAACAATTGAAAACGATCAGGAACTATATGTTGCGTTTGTAGATCAAGAAAAAGCTTTCAACTGGGTAGAGAGACAACATCTATGGAAAATATTGGCACACTACGGAGTAAAACATCACATGATCAACCTATGCACGTCTTTACATTGATAGCCACTGCTCTGTTAGAACATTAATCTCATTAATCTCATTAATCTCATTAATTTCATTAATCTCATTAATCTCATTAATCTCATTAATCTCATTAATCTCATTTCAAATCCGGAGTGCGGGAAGGATATGTGCTATCCCCTTTGCTGATCATTACATATGTAGACCACATTGTAAAACAGCCAATCCAAATGAAGGAAACAACATTGTTGAACTTTTAAACAAACTTCTATTCCCAACGATTAAGCTGCCATAGCCACTTCAGAAATACAACTTAAACAACATATTGAAAAACTATTATTCGTACAACGTGTAAAGAATATGTCATGAAAATCAAAGTCGCAAAAAAAAACTGAGGTTATGAAAATATCTAGGCAAGTAGGACAGACCTATATCTTCCTTGGAACGCAAAAAATCAAACATACGAGAGACTTCAATACTTAGGGAGCAGGTTATCCGTTGACAGTGAAACACAGTAGAAATCCAATAAAGATCCAATAAGTTAAATCAGACCATTGGACAATTAACACCAATACGTTATTGCAAGAAAGTGACAATAGCTACCAAACGAGTTTTATACAACACGATTTTCGTCCCGACACTGTGGCTTCAAATGTCAAAACTGGGCACTAACATCAGTTGAAAAACGATATATATACATATATATATATTAGTAAACAATACAAATGCACAAGATTTTCACTAGTCACTACCAAGAGAAAACAGAATCGACAGACAACTCAATGAACTCCAACCTGGAGAAGAAACAGGCCAATACGCTAACAGATGAAAGACATCACAGCAAGAGCACACACTTTAATTTCATGGCCATTCAAGCAATTATTTGCATGTACGAACTGGGGAGCATGCGCACAACTGAGAAGCCCTGGAGTCACTCAGAACAATGGGATTAAAAGCAGCAAACATCGCTGGAATGGACATTTATTTTACCACATACCTGACAACAGATGGATACACATAACAATGTCTTGGTGACCCTATGCCTATACATGTCCACGGGTAACCCACCGAAGCGATGGCTAGATGAACTGACCAAAGATCTAGTCTGCATTGGTAATGTAATACGAAAGATAGGGATGCTGTCAAAATATTGTAGGCATCCTCCCATACAACATATTTGCCGGATTGGCGCAGAAGATAATATGATAATGTGAATGTAATATATTAACTAGCAATAACCCGTCAATGATAACGGAAATTAAAATCCCTTTTATGACTTTTGGTGGGGAAATGCGTTTATTATATTTCAAAGAATGTTAACTGAAAAATAAGAACAAATATTGCTGCATAACATATACAGTGTACAAATTTAATTAGCAAATCAAATTCCCGTCTTCAGTAATGAATTTCAAAATTAAATAAATTTAAAAGACTTTATCAAACAACTTTGCACTAAAATTTAAAAAGCCAATTTTCAAAATCGCACTTTATTTAATACTTTAACACTAAATCTTTTAGATGCCAATGCGACATTGTTGTCAACATGTAACGTATTATATACCTTTTGTGGTACTGCCACCGACGTTTGTTTTCTTTTTTGTTACATTGACCAACAAATAGGAAGTGTTTGAGATTGGATGTGTATTTGTATACATACATACATACATACATACATACATACATACATACATATATATATATATATATATATATATACACACACGAGGTGCCTTTAAGTCCAAATATAACTTTTTTGGTAAAGAACATTTTGTTTCCAAGTAGTCAAAATGCCATTTCTTTTTCGAAATAATCTCCTGCAATGTTTATGCGCTTATTCCAACGTTTAAATAAGGCTTGAAAAGTTTCAGCGTTGAAAGATTTGTCAATATGTCTGAACCAATCCCAGACAGCCTGTTTCAATACGTCATCAGTGCTGAAATGCTGAACTCCCAAGAATCCTTTTAATTGTCCAAACTAGTGGAAATCGCTTGGAGCGAGGTCTCCATGGATACTTCCATGCCGAGTTGCTGCAGATGACACATAGTATGAGGTAGAGCATTATCTTGCCGGAACAGGACGGGATCATCACTCCCGGCTGACGGCCTGCTCAGAAACGTTTACACTATTCAAATGTCTTACTGCGGCCGAGTGTCTCATCGCCGTATGATGATTGTTGTCTTCTGTAAATTTCCGTAGGTTTCACGCCTTCTTTCACAATAAACTTCATTACATCACACTGTTCCATGAAAGCACTAACAGTGCCATTGTTATTTGTACCTGACACGAGCATGGCCGACCAAGTGGGCCACCTAACGTCATTAGAACACAAGTGATCCTAACTGATGATAATAGTTCTAGCACGACATAACCCAATCAGGTAGAACTTGAACATAACGTCCTGATTTTCTAAACGCCGTTCGTGTATGTATTATCTTCTTTCTCGTCCTTGTCATCTTGAGGTGTGTAATTTATCAACCAACCTCTTATATTTATCATACTAGCCATGTGCTATGTTCTCCATTTCTTTCCAGGCTCTCACTTGTTTTTGTTTTTTTATTTACGCTTCTGTCTAACCTCCAATGTTCTTTGGTCTTCATTTGTTTCTCTTTACCTTTTTGGGTTTTATGACAGAAATTGCATGGTGTTACTAACTTGGGGCTTTCGCAGCGCGTGGTATATCCATCGACACCTTCTTTCTAAGACTTTCTATTCCGCCTGTCTTTGTCCTGTTCCCTCCCATAACCCTTTGTTTGCAGCTCATGCCGATCCACTGCGGGCCCAAAATCTGTATCAGGGATTTGTCAATACATTTCTGCTCTTTTTTTAAGTTCGGTCATCCGTCATGTTTCCGATCCATTTAAACGGACCAACTTCCCATGAAAGTTGGAGATCGTTAACGTAGAATGCATTTTCATAATTTTAAAGTTTCGTTTGGTTTTTAAAATGACAATGACCACTCTAGTCTATTGAATCCTGACTTTTACATCCGCATTGCATCATATACCAGGTTTATGATGCCTCCTATGTATGTGAAGCTTTCTACCTCATTTTTTGTGTTCCTCTTTTTTAGGAGCCGTGTTTATGGCCAAATTGATTTTACAATTAGTGCCTTTTCTTCTTGGTTCTTTAGACCTACTTACTGTGAGATTATGTTCTAGTGCGTCTGTCTAGTGTGTCTGTCTAGTATTCCTGTCTAGTGTGTCTGTCTAGTGTATATCTAGTATGCCTGTCTATTGTGTCTGTCTATTGAGTCTGTCTAGTGTGCCTGTCTAGTGTGTCTGTCTATTATGTCTGTCTAGTGTGTCTGTCTAGAGTTTCTGTCTCTTTCTGCATCTTTAGTTAGCAGTGATATAAGGAGGTTATCTCGTCTGTAAAATTCAGGTCTTTTAATACGACCCACTAGACTACTGTTTTTCTAATGAGCTGCAGCTTATTTTATAATTCGATAAACTCCCTGCAGGAACAGAAAAGGTGATACAAACTCAGCTGCAATGGTTCAATGTCTATCTCTGGCCTGGATTTAGTCTAAACTTTCTCTGAATCTGATCCTCACACTTATACCGCTACTTTCCTATAGGAAGTTTGCCCAATACATCCCATTCAGTACGATTGTCCACTGATTCTATGACTTGATTTGATCAAAACATTTGGACTTCCTGGCTGAATCTCGTTAATAAATTAACTTTGTATTTAGCTGGACCGCACAATTAGTCACCTCTTACGACATACTCTCAGTGTGGCAGTGCGCCTTTCCTCGTCTTTGTCACATACGGAACCGTCCTTGAAACTTCTTGTAAATGATACCACCATAACGAATATCAGATAGCTGCATATTGCAACGAACAGTTCTAAGCTCTATGACACCAGAATATAAACAGGCATGACAAATGCGCTTTCACGAGATAAATATTTCACTTCTAGACCAGCATAAAAAATCAACCACAGGTGTGTCTAAGAAACAGACTTGGTCCAGTATTTAAAAAAAATGCTAATCTCTGTGTTTTTGCACGTCTCATAGATTCTATCCTGGATCTCAAATAATCTCCCGCCAATAATTATCAAGTAGTTTCCTGCATATTAAAGCATCATATCGTGGCATGGGGAAAATGCTTTGATTAAAGTATCTAATTTATTCAATGGTCGATAAAAATATATAAAGGTAAAAGACTCAAGAACGTATCAGGACAGAAACGAGACCAAGATTACGACTAAATTAGGGCATTAGAAAATCCTGAACAATTCACAGAACATAATAATAATAATAATGTTCGCTTAGGCGTCTGAGGCTCGTTACGTCGGATGAACACCACCATGTCCAGTTGTAACTGCGTGCTGCCAGGCCTCCTCTAAGGCAGATGAGGAGGCTGCTACCTGTTAGAGCCACGTGTTTCGGGGACGATCTCTCCGGCGCTTCAAGCCAGCAGGGTGGGGACCGTTTGCACTGTTTACTGTCTTTTGAAGGATCTGGTGAGCTGGGATATCCTTGTCCAGTCGGACAACATGACCGAACAGAGAAATGCGGCGACGTTCCAGAATAACCGAGACAGGGGGGAGATGTGTTTTGGGGAAATATCCACATTCCGGACGAAATCGTACGAACGAAAAGGATGTGTCGCTGATTTCGCATATGGAAGGCCTCAAGTCTCGAGGTGTCGCTTTTTTTTCAGGGTCCATGTCTCGGGGCCATACACGAGAACCGGAATCACGCACAACTGGTAGATGCGCAGTTTTGTGCCCATGGAGAGCATACTGTTCTTCTACACACGGCGGACATCGTACATCGCCGATGCCGCAAAACAATCCGCTTGTGTATGTCGGAGTTACTGCGGCAGTCGGGTGAAATCGTGCTGCCGAGGTATAATTCACACAACATAGGTAATAAACATGACATATTGACTTGGCCTCCTGAACAATTCACATAACAAAGTCAATAAACGTAACATATTGACGTGTCCATTTTTGTTACTTGTTTTGTGAAGTTTAGTCGTTTGTTCTTTGACCCTGGCGAAGACCTGGTGGGTCGTAACGTGGATTCCGTTACCTGGGTAGCCGTAACTTGGACTCCGTTACCTGGTGGGATATAAGCTAGGCTCCTTTACCTGGTGGGCGTAACGTGGACTCCGTTAACAGGTGATCCGTAACGTAAACTCCGTTACCTGGTGGGCCGTAACGTGAACTCCGTTACCTGGTGGTCCGTAACGTGAACTCCGTTACCTGGTGGGTCGTAACGTGGACTCCGTTACCTGGTGGGCAGTAACGTTTTGTTTATGTTATGATACTGTCTCTGAGGCGTTAGCTTTCTACCTGTCTATCGATTACTGACCATCAGTATTTTCGCATATCTGATGTATTTATTCGAACTTATTCAATGGTTCAAAGTGTTTATTTGTCGGAAAAGGGATCAAGATGCCGAGCAGGTGATGAGCTGCAGTGACTAGCGACGCATAGCTGGTTGCTAGCGTCAGGGTCAGCGAACCAGGCCTGCCAAGAGCCTTTTACACCTCCACACGGTATGTCGGAGCTAAGGGTGCAAATACCACAGTCAAGCTGTAAACTACAATACAACGCATTCAGTTCTCTGGACAACATTCTGCTACTTACAAAGCCGTTTTCAGTGATTGGTGGTGGCAGATTGAGAACGAACGAAGAACAAGAAAAAGCCGAGAGACGGTCTTGACAAGACGCTGTAAGTAGTTGTGCATGACCTCTGGCGGGCAGTGGAAATGTACGGGATAAAGAGAGGCCTATAGCGGACACTGTTGTCGGGAATAAAATGTTAGAGACTTCACTGTGCTAAGTCTTGGCTTGTTTATGAAGTGGAGTATTCAATTCCCTTCCTTGCTGACTTTTCTTCCTTAGAGTATGCTGTCCTAATTTACAGATATCTTGACTGGAGCTTTTCGAAAATGAGTCGTTGCTGTGAAAAGCGAGCGCTGTCATTAAGCGTTTATTATCTTGATGCCAATTTAAAAGATCATAAAGGAGTACCATGCCCAATTAATCAAGTCAGCTGACCCCACTTCCACTTCTTCCAGACTTCTTAATCTTAGAAATCCGCCACGTCCTTGAGAGTAAGGCGCCTAGGAAATCACACGGATTAGATAACATCACTGCAGATGACCTCAAAGTCTGGGAACTACCACTTCGTCTAGTCTTTGCTAAACGTTATACAACATACCTCCACACGGGAAGAATGCCTACATCATGGTGCAACTCCAAAACGATACTCCTACATAAACAAGAAGTCAAGAAAGACAATGGAAGCTATCGTCCAATGATGCTTCACCTGGTCACATCCAAACTCTTCACTAAATGTGTACCCGCTAGGACCTGTCACATCGTCGAGGCCGAACAATCGAGCTTTCGAAGCCCCCTTAGCACAATGGGCCCCATCTCAACTAGATGTCCTTAATTGAAACATCGCGGGAATACTAAACCTCTCTAATTTAGACCTTTATCGAGCACAAAACTGAATTTAACTTTTTTCGAGTCAGAATTGATCTGGCATTCTCTGCTGGACCAAGGTATCAATTACGACTCTTGTCAAAATTCTTGCTAGCTGCTGCACAGAATGCACGAACCATTCCACTCATTTCATAGACCAGTAACAGTATCCGCCCAGAAAGGTGCTCGCCAGAGAGAACCGATCTCGCCAAGCCTTTTTCCCCCATAACTTGAATCCAAAAGTAATTTTGTCAGACAGTTGTAGCAAAATGCAAGGGAAACTGGACAGGGTGAAAGTCCAATCAGCCAAATTGGGACTGAGTTTCAACATGAAGAAAATAAGCGCCATAAAGTGGGGACGGCGTGGGCTAGTGGTTAACTGATACGGATCACAACCAGATGGTGCTGGGTTCGATCCCCGTCACAGCACCGGCCGTTACCCCGGGGAAGCAAACACTTCGAAAATGCAGGAAGAAGTAGGCCCTTACATAAAATGCATGCGGAAGTCGGATAAACTGGGCTGACAGACGCAAAATAAAAACCACAGTACAACGCACACCGCCTTGGGGATTAGAGAAATAAGACCAATGCAAAAAAAAAAAATGCTCCTTAAACAAAGAACCAATCGTGATGAAGGGAGACCCATTGAAAGACGTGGATGCATTGACCTATTTTAGCAGTACAATTGCAACTTGGGACACGTGTAGATGTAAGGATTAGAATTGGAAAGCAAGAATGGCATTCGTGCCACTAAACATCGTATGGAGATACATAGATTTCAAGATTCCCATCTAAATTGGTGTATTCAAAGGCAGTGTCAAGTCGGTGCTGCTGTTTGGAGCGGAAACAAGGAGGCCGGTCAAGGTGATACAACAAAGACTCCAGTTAGCAGATTACTTCAACTGATAATGAACAGAAGGTGGCAGGAGATGAAGAGGAATGAAGACCTGTTGGAAAGGAGACAACAACAGCCACTAAAGCAGCACATTAAGAGATGAGAATGGGGTTGGATATGACATACTCTGAAGAAGGCATCCTCCAACATAGCCAGAAATGTTCTAACGTGAAATCTTTAAAAGAAGAGAAAAAGAGGTAGACATTCACACTGAGAAGAAAATGTGAGAAGGAATACAGATTACATGATTACACACGGAGAGAGGTAGAAAGAGCAGCCCAGGACTTTGTATGCTGGCGACATGTTATCAATCGCATTTGCACTGAGAGGAGAGATGGTTTTTGGTTGACTGATTAACTAACAGAATAAAACATCAAATTCTATGTGTACTTAAAATTTACGATATCTTTTTAAAATGTTGCTGATTTTAGCCAATTTTTAAGATATTTATATATCAGAATATCAAAATTAATTGTTACAGTCAGAAGAATGTCTGAATGTGGGCTAATGATGAGCCCACTCATGTGGAAGTGCTCGACCAGCACTCGCTATGTGGAGGAGCTCAAATACTACTCACTATGGGGAGGAGCTCAAATATTACTCGCTATGTGGTGGAGCTCAAATAGCACTCGCTATGTGGAAGAAGTGACCAGCACTCGCTATGTGGAAGAAGTGACCAGCACTCACTATATGGAAGAAGTGACCAGCACTCGCTATGTGGAAGAAGTGACCAGCACTCGCTATGTAGAAGAAGTGACCAGCACTCGCTATGTGGAAGAAGTGACCAGCACTCGCTATGTGGAAAAAGTGACCAGCACTCGCTATGTGGAAGAACTCGACCAGCACTCGCTATGTGGAAGAACTCGACCAGCACCCACTATGGGGAAGAACTGGACCAGCACTCGCTATGTGGAAGAACTCGACCAGCACTCGCTATGTGGAAGAACTCGACCAGCACTCGCTATGTGGAAGAACTCGACCAGCACTAACTATGTGGAGGAGCTCAAATAGTCATCGCTATGTTGAGGAGCTCAAATAGTACTCACTATGTTGAGGAGCTCAAATAGTACTCACTATGTGGAGGAGCTCAAATAGTACTCGCTATGTCGAGGAGCTCAACCAGCACTCGCTATGTGGAAGAGCTCAACCAGCACTCGCTATATGGAGGAGCTCAAATAGTACTCGTTATGTGAAGGAGCTAATCTTGGAAATTACAGCGCCAGGATATTATCCTTGACAGATTTGACCCCCAGCTAATGAACTGAATGCAAGCAGTACGTCATAGACGATGTCTATTCATCATACACACGAAATTCATATGTCGTCGTTTACTAATAATATCAACTATTATCATCCATTCTCAAATACATTCAAACCAACAACCGCCATCTATCCCAATGGTTGCTAGAAAGACAGAACCAGAATCAAAGTGAAACAGAGAACACTGATAGTAAGTATGCGGATTTAGCAGAAACTCGGTTGTAAAGAAAATATTTCAAATCTTGTGCGAAGGTTGATTGCATTGGCTCTCCAACGCCATGTCTCTTGCCGTGATGGTACAATTTGCCAGACTCTTGATGCAAATCTCCAAATTATGCAGTCTGCCCGTGTCTTTGTGTATGACAAGGACAAGAATAGCTCCACTGCCTCACAGAGAGCATGTCGTAAAAGGCGACAAACTATGTGAATTGGCATAACACCGGCCATGGTTATGTGGTTTGTTTAGAGCAGCATAGATGGCGCGTAACAGGCTGTGTGTCTACTTTACTCTAGTGTTTGAGTCTATTACGATGGACTCGCACATCGGTTATCAACCCTCAGTAAGCGAGTGTCCCTACTCAGCGGAGTATTAAGCTGCACGAGCAGGAAACACTTCTCCCGGCGATATCCAGCTCTTATCAGAGCTGAGACCTGCACAAGGGTATCTGCTCCTGTAGAAATACAGGTCGACTAAGAACTAAGAATCTAGTTATCTCCTTCTGGCATGTTGGACCACAACCTATCCTCCCAGTCTTGTTTTCATTTGGGTGATATGTCCTTTGATGTGTCCAAACTATCTCAAACTGTCCGACTGATTTCGTCCATCAATTTTCTGTGCACCCGTAGCATCTCCAAGATCGAATTATTTGTCTTCATTTCTATGCATGTCATACTCCCCATTATAATATATATATATATATAGCCACAGTTAAAAGCAGAAATTATCTTCTCCAATCGTTTGTTGACATACGTTATTATTTCCAAGTGTATCAAACAGCTGATCACAATTTTAAATGTATGAGTGACGCGTTTGGATGTCCTGTTATGGTTAGTGGTGATGAAAACCTAGTTTTTTTCGTTACTTCCATTTCGTATCTGCAATTGCACATTATATTTCCAAGATATAAGAAGCTCTTGACCTCTTCGAGTACTGGGGGTATATTTTGATCCGAAGAGAAGATTTAAAGTCTTCTTGCTAATTATCATATTTTTCATTTTCTTAGTTATCCAATCCATAAACTTGATTTTGGTTCTGTTGTTGAATCCCGAATTCCCGTGTTCTTGTTCGCTTTCAGAAAGTAGAAATGGACAATCCGCATATCTGAGATTATTTATTGATACTACATCGATAATCAGATCTGGAATCGTCTGTATCTGTCGAAACATGTGTTTTGTGTAAATATTTAAATAATGAGATCACTGCAGCCTTCAAAGAATAATATTTAAATAATGAGATCACTGCACCCTTCAAAGAATAATATTTAAATAATGAGATCACTGCAGCCTTCAAAGAATAATATTTAAATAATGAGATCACTGCAGCCTTCAAAGAATAATATTTAAAAAGACTAGAGAGGGTTATTTTTGGAATTGGTACTTTCATTGCGTAAAACCTTTGCTGTTGAAACCACAACTGCGTATGATCAGACAAGGCTTCATGTAAGGAGCTAAGCTGCCGTCGCTACCCTTTGCTTCACATGAAGAGTAAAGGTGAATCATCAATATGAAGATTCTACTCACTGTCAGTTTGTCACTGAGACAAGCAGTCAAGCTTTCTTTATATTATGGTCTATATCTGACGGTAAGAAAGTTACAAAATATTCTAATCGATATATATGGGCGTTATCGTCCCAGTAGACGGTCTCCTTAGGAAGCATCAGCAGGTCCTGAGTGCTATTGTAGTACCTATTTTGGTTTTTTTTTTCGCTCTTTTATTGTATTTTCTCTGAGTTTCATCAAACGTCTCAGCACCTTTGCGAATTTGAGACTTCTACACATCTCGGTCTGAAGCTGACATTTCCTAGTCGCCAGCGCCAATGAAAAAAACATTTCATCGTGGCCTTACATATAAAGATTTATATCTCAGTACATGACTGTCTTTGTATCATCTACCAGCTCTGAGTTCATCATACAGCGCGTATTTGGAGATGCGACTGCTATCCATTTTTCTGTTCCAAAGAATCTAATCTTTTAGTACTTACAGTATTCTCATAGTGAACGTTAGCTTGGCATATTTCAATATCCTGGATTTATGTTTAATGCCATATCTATTAAAATGTATGGTTTTCAATCCCTATTTGGATATTTACCGCGATGGAAGGTTTGTCTCCAGCGGCGGTACCTTTTTTTTATATTTTTTTTCTAATGAGTTGGACGGGTGGAGTGGGGGTAGGCGTGGGCGTTGAAGTGATCGAATCTCGTAACTTGTTTCTTTCGATTAACGAAGCGAGACGTTTTCGTCATCTGGATGACTTGGGCTTGATTCTGGATTATATTTCGTTTAAGTGATGTTGCCGCGAGAATAATACTTTGTTTGCGCTATTGATTGAACACTTGAGTGATCGATCCCATGGGAACAATCAATGAGATATCATTGACTGGATGTGGCAGGGGTGATTGATTAGCAATCAAGGAAACAAGAAAACATTCAAGAGATTATTTGTGAATCAAGTATCAGCGATGGTTTACAGGTAGAGCAAGGTCAAAATAGTACCATAGATGACACTGTCGTCAGTGATGGTGTGTTAGAGACTGCATTATGCAATTGCAGAGTACTAGCAGACACATATATACAGAAGTGCGGAACTAAGGACCACAGATTCAGTCACTTAGTCTAAACTGTGCAGCTCCCTTTGAAGCTGATAACCTATTCAAAAACACGCCAAGTTATCCTGCCCTGGACTATTTATTTCAGTTCTGTCCTTGATGTCTGTCTCGAGATCTGTCCTCTATGTGTGTTTCCGTCTGACTCTACTTCTCATGAGGATTCCAGAACAGAGACTGCCTTGTAATGATATGAACTAGCTTACTTCACGTGTACCCTACCCAACATCAACGCCTTCTCCTAACATCATGGTCCCATGACAGAACGTCAACGTCTTCTCCTGGCGTCATGTTCCCATGACAGAACGTCAACGTCTTCTCCTGACGTCATGATCCCATGACAGAACGTCATCCCCTTCTCCTGACGTCATGATCCCATGACAGAACGTCACCGCCTTCTCCTGACGTCATGACATATGTCTCGTTCTCTCTAACACTTTCACATATCTTATCATTCTTCTTAAAATTACCCTTTTCGAGGTGGGAATCCATTTATGAAAATCGCTACCTCTTTCGTTGTTACTTCTATTGTTCTCCATATTACTTACATGAATATTAAAATATACACTTATAGCAGATAGTGTTGACTGGGATGCAGTATTGATGACTAAATATAACTAAATCTGTGATATGTTTCAGCTTAGGAGGACAAATTCCCTTCTTTACAGTTTTGTCTCAACAGTGCATAATAGTGCGGTACTTAGTAACGGGGAATCTCGATGAAGCTTTCGAGAAACTACTTACTATCAGCTCAGGTTTGGGATCAAGATGCTGAGCAGCGTATGAGCTGCAGTGGTCAGCGACCCATAGCTGACTGCTAGCGTCAGGGCCAGCAAACTAAAGTAAAGCTGCCAAGACCCTTCTACACCTCCACGCGGTGATCAGATGACGACAGCTTCACAGACTTCAGACGACGACAACTTCAGACGACAATAACTTCAGATGACGACAACTTTACAGAGCGATGACCTCAGACGACGACAAATTCAAAAGGAGACAACTTCAGACGCCAACTTCAGACTTGTGTCAATATAAGTGATCGCATTTGGCTGTAAAGATACATTCTATACCGACAAATTCTACCGTCAATGGGACATGCTAGGATTTGTTCAACAGTTCGGTTATTGCACATTTTATGCTTTCCAGCAGTACATTTTCGCTGAGCTGCATCGATTGTGTTCAGGTCAGCTATGTGAGCACCTTGTGCCGTTGTACTGTGTCAAGTGGAGCGGTCATGTGCAAACGTTTCCCGAGAGATGTTATCAATATTGACATTGTTTAGAGACACTTTCAATGAGTCTGTGTAGCGTTTCTTTTGTTTACCTCATGATCGCTTGTCTGTTCTAAGCTCACTGTACTGCAACTGTTTTGAGATTAGTGTATCGGACGTGTAAACAACAGACCTAGTCCATCTGATTTGGCCGTGATGTCAAAGAGTTTTGTTCTGTAGAGGACTGCAGAGATGGAAACTTTATTCTATCAAATAATCCTGAACAGCTTGCGAAGACAGCTCGCACAGAAATGGTTGATGTGAAATGTAGAGGTTTCACGTGAAAACAAAAAGCAAGCGGGCAAGAGCGACTGATTAGATCCGTGGTAGAGCACTGGTTTTTTCATGACAAAAGAGCGGGGTTCAACTCCTGCTAGCGGCAACTCCAGTCAACCGATTTGTAAAGGAGTAAATGGCTGACGGCTAGGTAAGGAAAAGAGGCAGCGAGGAAGGAAACTGACCATCCCATCTCACAAAGCTGTGGTTTAGTACAATAAAGACTCTAACACTTCATCCCCAAAGGCAGTGTCTGCTGTGGGACTACCTTAACATTTAACAGAAGGTTGGCTTACCACGTGACACAAGACGCCGATCGTGGTGGCCTCGCCGATTCTTTGTCGGTCTTCAAACAATTACTCGTAGTTTTCCAACAGTAGACTTAAAATCCTAGTATTCAAACAGGCATGTTAATGTCTGTTGCCAGGTAGCCGAAGGTTATCCTTAGTATGTATTTGAAAACGTCCTGCGGTGTACTAGGCTTGAGGGAAGGCACTTGTGTTTATCAGACTCGATATTCGCTTCTTCTAGATAAGTAAGGCTAACACCTGTTTGAAGCCGTTGGTCCTGTACAGTGATATTTGGTTCGCGATTATGCGAGAGCAGGTTGTAGCATTATTAATGTTCTCTTCGCGCTGACCGTAAGACCATAATGAGCTTAGAACGCATCGTTGGTGATCTACATGCTGGATTGTGGATAATCGTTAAAGGCTCAGTTATCAGCACCACAGTTGTCTAAGATGGTGGGTTCTTTCACTTTTGTGGGAGACAGTAAAGGTCTCAGATTCTTCTTATTTTCTTTCTTCATTTGATCTCAATCTCCCGATACTAAGCTCTGAAAAAGGGTTTTGTAAGTAGCAGGATGTTGTCCGGAGACGGAATCCGTTGTGTTATAGATCACAGCTTGACTGCGATTTTTGCATCTTTCCGTCCGACACATCCGACTTAGCAGGCTTGTTTTACCTCCACGTGATGATCCTGAATAACAGTCTACAACAGATAGGGTAACAAGAGGGATCCAACAGGGAAGTCTGGCAGTCTTTTAACAAAATTTCATTTGCGTTAGCCTTATTTATCTATTCCCCAAGGCGGTGGTTTTTATTTTTGCGACTGTCGGCCCAGTGCATCCGACTTCAGCATCTATTTTTGGTAAGGGACTGCTTCCTTCTGCATTTTTTAAGGGTTTGCTTCCCCGGGGTAAGGGTCGATGTTGTGATGGGGATCGAACCCAGCACCTTCGGTTGTGAGCCGTGTCACTTAACCACCAGCCCACGCCGTCCCCTTAATAGGGTGTAAGATTGAATAACTTCATATCTGTCCTGTATCTAATCTGTGTGCCTGTGGCAGAGTTAATTGTAATAACACAAGGCCACAGACGGGCGGTAGGTGTCATGCAACTGCAGAAAATGCCGTCGAGGATGATGTTATAAGTTTTTTTGTACGAGATCTTAATTTTCTCTGATTTGAGAGGACAAATTAATTTGCTCGCCACACTGCTTTCTCTAACTGCGTAAAACGGTACTAATTTACAAGGTAGACTGTATCAGAGACTTCATGTTCGATAGAAACTAATTGATTATGTTTGTTGGATCGGAGTAAGACGATATTATACAGGTTTCAGATGGACCTGGAAAAAATCTTAGTCAGTGATAACGAATTATAAAAATGGTGCTGAAGTTGGACCCACTAGAGCGTTCGGCGCAAAACACAATATATATATGACTTAAAATAGGTGATTGGCTTGTTGTGTCTTTGTATAATGGAGAGAACGCAGCCTCTTTGTTTTCAACCTGACTTTATTGAGTAGGAATTTCGTTACTTCTAAAATGTTAGCCCAGACTGGACTAATGGGACGCTCTTTTCGATTTCAAACTGTCAAGGGTTCTTCTAGGTGCGCAATCTTTACATGGGACCTTCGAGGTTATCGCAAGTCTCAGAAAGGACTAGGCGTTGGATCTCACTTCTCTTGAGACCAGGGTCGCTTGAAACATGTGAGTTTCTAACTCCCGTGTTTCGTGAGAGGCTAGTGCCTTATCTCTCTACAATAGCGGTCCCTATAAGAATTTGAGGTATGTATCTCCAAACACAACCCTCTTTAGTCGCTTCTAACGACATGTTTAGAAGGTTCTAGCCAATGTAAGGGCCAACCTCAGGGTCAGGGACAACATACTGACCAGGACTCGATGCAGTTCACATGGCCACAGACTATTATAGCGACCTTTGATCCGTAGTCTACCCCATTTAGCAAAATAAGTTCTCGATGTTTTGTTTTTGTAGTTATACATCCTTTAATCACACCAAATAAGTAGTTGAGGTGAAACATACTGACCAGACCTTCATCTTACATCACTATGGTGAACCTTGGACAAGGTTGTGTAGCACTTCCTGGTTATCGAGGTGAGGATCAACACCGTAGTGGCAGAATGCTATCACTGCACTAGAGAGAAGGGGTAAAGCTCATCTTCTTCAGTGTACCACTGGGTATATGATGAGTCGTGGAGCGAAGAAGGTGAGGGGAAACCTGCTGATCAAGAACCCCACCTCACACCCTCGTGTATGCTCCTGGAAACTGGATATGTAAACGCAGCCTTGGCCAACGAAGTGAGAATCGACAATGCTAATCTTTATAGTGGTGAGCTTACCGAGAAGCCTTGCTTCAGTCAGGAGGACACAGGCCACCATGTCAAGCACGTCTGGGTATGTGAAAAGAGCCACTATAACCAGCCACGACACGAATCCGCGAGAGTTAACTCAACCCATCACAAGTCATTGCAAACAACAACAACAACATCAACAACAACATATAAAGAACCACTATGCATCGGTTGCCGTTTAAAAAAAACGCGTAAAACGTGCAGACGTACGATTAGCTTTTTTTTTAAAAACAAACATAAAGGCTGCATTTCCACATTCTCTCCTTATCGGGTAGAACTCGAATGCATAATACAAATACAAATATCAGATAATAACATGCATTTTTTTTTTTTAAATCACAAAAAAAATTAGAAATGTGATTGATTTTGCAGGTGTGTTATAACTGTCACAAAACACTCGCGAGACAGGACGCGAGTGAGAGCTGACAAGGTCAGGAACACTAGCCAGGTTACCAGGTGGGAGCATGCACAAGTTGTGACATGCGTGAGTAGGCAAGGTCAGCCCGACACAGCTCATCTGAAGCACAAACACAGTTGCACGATGTTGTGTTGACTCTAAGCATGATTTATCATCGGGCTGGTAACAACGGCGGGTAATCTGGGTCTGGTGACTCGTACCGATCAAGCGCGCCATATCACGTCATCATTTGTGCTTCTGGAAACATATAACGAAATCTGGATAACGAAATGGTGATCGAGACTGCAATCCCCATTATGGAGAGCTCACCGAAGAGCATCGCATTCCACTACAGCCAGGAGGAGCCTGATCCACCATCGGATATAACAAGAGCCACTGTCACCTGCTACCGAACAAACAACGTCAAAAATTAACTCTTTTCAACCGGATATCTTCGAACAAGTTACAAGGTCAGGGCCACTTATCAATGATTTTCCTATGCGGAATATGTAAGCCATCACATCAAAAACACACATAAGGTATTTAATACGGGCTTCCTATAAGGGCGTGGTGGGATGTATGAGTAGCCATGGACTTAGTAGGAACGGGAAAGTTGAGAACAGGGAAACTGCTAACTGGGGGCCGAAGTAGCGGCACTGAATTAGCTGGCAGCTGTCAGCGATTCGTAGCTGGCTGCTTGCATCAGGGTCAGCGAATCATAGCTGGCTGCTTGCAACAGGGTCAGCGAACCATAGCTGGCTGCTTTCATCAGGGTCAGTGAATCATAGCTGGCTGCTTGCATCAGGGTCAGCGAATCATAGCTGGCTGCTTGCATCAGGGTCAGCGAATCATAGCTGGCTGCTTGCATCAGGGTCAGCAAATCATAGCTGGCTGCTTTCATCAGGGTCAGCGAACCATAGCTGGCTGCTTGCATCAAGGTCAGTGAACTACAGCTGACCAAGACCATATTCCGTCTCCAAGAGGCAGGACGGGAAACTGACTGCATCGAAGCAGTCTGGCAGAGATAACAGGGAAGTTAGAGGGAATGCAAACCTGGTGTAAAAATGTCCTGTTGAAAATGCATTTGTTGGACCAAAACAGGCAGATATCGCAGCCGCGCTTTGAACTACACCATCACGTCACAAGATCATTCTCTGGACAAACACCGACGAAGAAACATATAAAACTGTTAACCTTCCAAACATGTGACAAAAGTCACCTACAGAAGGCAGTAAATAGCGCTAGCAACCTCATCATGTCAAATAAATGGCAACAAAAACTACAACAACAAGAGCATATAACTCCTCGGTGAATGATTCCAAAAAGGACACATAATTGTGGTAACCCTTTGCGTGGAAGAAAAGTACAGGGTCACTGCACAACACTGTGCTCATCGTAAAAGGCAGTGCCCTTTCATGAATAGTTATGAATGGAAAAGACACAACAAGATTATTCCGTAACTATACTGACATCAAACTGCCACTTTAAGATCATTCATAGGTGTCAAATAGGAGTATCAAGGATATGTAATGTCCTCTTGCCTGTTTGTGTCAAATAGGAGTGTCAAGGATATGTAATGTCCTCTTGCCTGGTTGTGTCAAATAGGAGTGTCAAGGATATGTAATGTCCTCTTGCCTGTTTGTGTCAAATAGAAGTATGACAAGGATATGTAATGTCCTCTTGCCCGTTTGTGTCAAATAGAAGTATGACAAGGATATGTAATGTCCTCTTGCCTGTTTGTGTCAAAAAAGGTGTGACAAGGATATGTAATGTCCTCTTGCCTGTTTGTGTCAAATAGGAGTGTCAATGATATGTAATGTCCTCTTGCCTTTTTGTGCCAAATAGGAGTGTCAAGGAAATGTAATGTCCTCTTGCCCGTTTGTGTCAAATAGGAGCGTCAAGGATATGTAATGTCCTCTTGCCTATTTGTGTCAAATAGGAGCGTCAAGGATATGTAATGTCCTCTTGCCTATTTGTGTCAAATAGGAGCGTCAAGGATATGTAATGTCCTCTTGCCTGTTTAGCATTTACAAACAAAAAATCTTTCAACAAATAAAAGAATTGCCATGTGGAGTATCAATACACAATCCCAGATGACACAGTTCTGTTGGATGAACGCCCACAATAACTACAGGAATTGGTTTGTCAAGTAAATAACAAAGGCCAAATGAATATAATGGACACTAACACTGATAACAAGATAACTAAGATAACGTGCCATTCAGACCCGACATCTATCTATCTTAAGTTTACTTGTGTCGTTAGGCGTCGTGGGGGAGGTGTGAGCTCCTTTGTTTCATTTTTTTTTTTTTTTGCAAGACGAAAATCTGCTGGTGACTTGCCATTTCAATCCCCAGCATCTATTACTAGCGGTTAGGTTGGTATTCTCTGGAATATTATATCGCCTATTTTTGGTACTGGTGGTGGTTGTGGAAGTGTAAATTAGAGCATGGTAGGCCCGCAGCTTGTCAAGTGCCATCTTTGCAGCTCCACTAACCACATAACCAAGACCTGATTTTATAGCCACACAGTCCTCATTTTACGACATTTTCTTTGTTGGGCGAGAATCCCCACAATAATTTGAGTAGATATTTAATTTGAATTTTGCCTGACCAGCGACCGTTAAGCATTTTCTTTTCGATTTTCAACTGACAAGGCATTTTTAACGTGCGCGCTACTGCACACGGGTGTCAGATCTCACTACTCAAAGATCAGTGGAAACTTTTACCAGGCGATCCACATGAATAAAATCCGGTCTCCATCATGATTTGAACCCGCGAGCTCCCGTACCCGAGTAAAACAATTTACCTTGAGACCACTTGGTCCCACCATACCCGAAATCTACAGATGAAAAGAGGCAGCCACATTCTATTTGAGAAAATATAACAACGGAAAATGAAAGGTGCAAAACGAGAATCAAAACGAGAATCAAAACGAGAATCGAAATATAATAAAATGGATGACTATGGGAGGTGGATATCGTGAAGATATGTGCGCATCTCCTGATAAATAGAAAACAAATAAGGATCAACAAAGCAATGTCTGTGCTTATGTAGATGCTATTTTGTAACAACCTGCCTTACGCAATAAAGTAGCTAGGTCCATACAAAGCTCTCTGTAGTTATCTTTTGCCAAATATCATTAATCTTCTTTCACGCGCGCATGAAAGTTGAATGATCCTATTTTTGTTCTCTCCTGCAAGGGGAGCCGCGCTGCAACCGGGAACCCACGTTTACTGAGGGACATTGTTCCCATGTCCTGGTAGCAGAACTCTAACATGTTTCTTGTTCTCAGATCGGCTGCCCAACGTTACCTCCCCGCACCGCCTCCTAGTTTTCCAAGTGAACATCTCTTCAACACTGTCGGCAGCATATTGTCAGGTAAAAGGTGTCGTTTCTTGTCAGCTAATGTTGAGACCTGTATAATTTTTGTTTTTCATATCGAATACATTTTTCATTCAGCACTGACGTTTAAAATTGTTTATTTTGTGATGTTTAGGGATTAGTTTGTAGCATGAACTATTTTTAAGGGTAATTGCCTCTTTTTGTGTAGCAATGTAACACTATAAAATATCATTTGCTTTTGTTGAATACTTTATAACATTCGGACATGTCAGTACACAGACTGAACACATTCTTTAAACACTGAACTGTCACTCACTGTTCTGTTCATAACTAAATTCATATTTGGTTGAATAGTTCAAAGCTTGTAAACGCATTCTGTCGCATAATAAAAACCTCTGTTCAGTTCATCCTTATTTGCAAACATATTCCAAATAAGGTCTTCTTCACTCCCAAGGGCAGAAAAGAAACGAGACAGAAGAGAGAGAGAGAGAGTGAGAGAGAGAGAGAGAGAGAGAGAGTGGGAGAGAGAATCACCATGTCACCCCTTTTCTTTAGCTCTGATTCACATAATTTATTACGCAATACCTTCTCCCTTCGCTTTTTCGTCCACTTGTGCGTGAAGCGACCCGAGTCCTTGAACTTGCCTTTTTTTTAAAGTCTGCTGAGTTGTCTAAGTCCAAGCTGTAAAAAAATTTTTGTAATATCATCTACCATCCATCTGCAGCATGGTCTTCATTTTAGAAAATAGCCCGAGATCTTCTGGAGTTAAAAGGCTTTGATCAGTTTCCGCTCTCATGAGAGGAAAAAACAATCCTATTTTCTATCATATTATTTATTCATAGCAAACCGCAGTTCTTCCAGTATTTCAGAATCTATCTCTTCTTGTGGCTTTAAAATATAATTCATTCCACGTGGTGTCATTTGCCTTGCCTGTTCCAAGTTAATTAATGTAGTACAATATTAACCAAGTGTAACGTGGAAGACGTTACGGTAAAGGTGGCCCCCATATGAGACACTGCTGTCGGTGGTGAAGTGTTAGACACTTCACTGTATCAATCCTCAGCTTTTTAAAAGACGGAACCGTCATTCCAGTATGTCGCTGTCTTTCCTTCCCCAATAGCAGGCCAAGTAAGCATTTAATTCTGGGACGACTATAGCGTGTAGATAACGGTGAACAAACCCACTACCTTTCCAATGAGAAGCGATAGCTAAACAGAGGCTGAAGAATTGTTAAAACCATTTTGAGAATCCCTGACCTACAACAATATCATATCCCGGTGTCAAGGTCGCCTTGATCCCTGAATTTCAATTCAATCCCCGAGATTGTAAAAAAATCATTAAAAAAATCTCGCCGGAAAACACAAAAACCCTCTTGAGCCTTACAGCTGCGCGAACTTCCTGCGATAAATTATCAAATGTTGCATTGACTACAAGTTGTATAGTACGGAGTTTCTAGCAGATGGCGCAACCCTCGAATTTAATGTCAAGGTCAACGGATATAATTCATTGAGATGTAGTTCGCGCGCAAAGGGAAGAGACAGTCTCTCGCTGTTAAAAAATGAATACAATTTTTTTTTAAAAAGGTACACGCGAAAGAAGAATAGAATATGGGAAGGGTAGGTGGTGGGAAAGACGAACGGCAGTTGGAAAAACGAGAGGCTTGGTGAGGGTGCAGAGTATGGATCTCAAACTTATGCAGCTCAGAGGGCCGTTTGACGTCATTGTTTACGCAGCTCCTCGTATTGAGTGATTTACTTTTGTTGAATTTTCTCTGGCAGCAGGCACACAGCTGCTCTTAAGGTATCTAGGGACATACCGATGGAGGTGTATCTGCGACGTCTTGACTGTAGCGGAATGCTAGGCATCTCAGAAGGCTGACCACTGCGGGGATCACAATGTTGATCTCCACCTCGCTAGTCAGGCTGCTGTAACATAGTATGTTTCCAGGTGAAATGCTGTCCTGATCAGCATGTCCCAACCTGGTGGTTACGTTAGTTTTGACAGTCCGCTTAATGACTTGGAGTTGCTGGACATGTCAAGTTTAGACAACGGGATGGACAGATGGCATATGTAGAGAAGTTTATTGATCGAGGCCACCTGCAGACAAGTTGATTGACTGAAGCCACGTATAGACAAGTTGATGGACAGATGTCATATGTAAACAAGTTGATTGACCGAGAACGGGTGTAGACAAGTTGATTCACCGAGGTCAAGTGTAGACACGTTGATTGACCGAGACTAAGTTTAGACAAGTTGATTGACCGAGGCCAAGTGTAGATAAGCTGATGGACCGAGGTCACGTGTAGACAAGTTGATGGACCGAGGCCAAGCTTAGACAAGTTATTTGATTGAGGCCCCGTGTAAACAAGAAGATTGATCGGGACCGTATGTAGAGAAGTTGGTTGACCGGTGCCACAAGTTGATGAGCCTTTTCTGAATGAAGTTAGTTAGATGAACTCAGACCGTTCGAAATCAAGTTGATAGATCGTGGCTCTATGACCAATCTATGGGGAAATGAGATGCCAGACCTGGCCCGAATGCGCGGAGCTGAGACAAAAGCTGTGGGGCAGCCGCTCCGGCCCGGTGAAGACTATAGACTTCATCATGGCGACTGGCCTGCAGATATAGCATGACCAAAAGATCCTGAACGCAAAGAAAAAGAAGTGACTCTATGAAGTAGGGTAACGGACCCTAACCGCATTAAGTCAATCTGATGAACTGTGACCGCACAAGGTCAAGGTGATGGGCCGATACAAGATGATTGAACGTAACAGCATCATGAAAAGTTGAAGGACATCGTCCGCGGGTAGTCAAGTTGATGAATGGAGACCGCAGGTAGTCAATTTGATGAATGGAGACCGTAGGTAGTCAAATTGATGAATGGAGACCGTATGTAGTCAAGTTGATGAATGGAGACCGTATGTAGTCAAGTTGATGAATGGAGACCGCAGGTAGTCAATTTGATGAATGGAGACCGCAGGTAGTCAAGTTGATGAATGGAGACCGTAGGTAGTCAAGTTGATGAATGGAGACTGAATGTAGTCCAGTTGATGAATGGAGACCGAATGTAGTCAAGTTGCTGAATGGAGACCGAATGTAGTCAAGTTGATGAATGGAGACCGAATGTAGTCAAGTTGATGAATGGCGACCGTATGTAGTTAAGTTGATGAAAGGAGACCGTATGTAGTCAATGTGTTGGACTGAGACTACATGATGTTATTTGGGTCGGTAAAAAAAACAAATTAATATGCTAATACTGCACGAAGTCAAGTTGATGGACCAGCCAGTATGACATAAATGTTGTCAACCAAGATAGAATGAAGTCAAGTTTATGATATAGACCGCAAGAAGTCAAGTCTATGGAATGAGACCCCATTAAATCGTTAATTAACTAAAGGTCAGTTAAAGCTAGGGTAATGGTCGTGTGAAGATAAAGTGTTTGCTGAGTACCTCTACACCCCACGGTTAGAAAAGTACCTCTACACCCCACGGTTAGAAGGGTACCTCTACACCCCACGGTTAGAAGGGCACCTCTACACCTCACGGTTAGAAGGGTACCTCTACACCTCACGGTTAGAAGGGTACCTCTACACCTCAGGGTTAGAAGGGTACCTCTACACCTCACGGTTAGAAGGGTACCTCTACACCTCATGGTTAGAAGGGCACCTCTATACCTCACGGTTAGAAGGGTACATCTACACCTCACGGCTATAAGGATACCTCTATACATTACGGTTAGAAGGGTACCTTTATACTTCACAGAAGGGTACCTTTATACTTCACACTTAGAAGGGTACCTCTATACATCACGGTTAGAAGTGTACCTTTATACTTCACAGTTAGAAGGGTACCTCTATACTTCACAGTTAGAAGGGTACCTCTATACATCACAGTTAGAAGGGTTCCTCTATTTATCACGGTTAGAAGGGTACCTTTATACATCACGGTTAGAAGTGTACCTTTATATATCACGGTTAGAAGGGTATCTTTATACATCACGGTTAGAAGGTAGCTCTACACCGCACGGTAAGAATGGTACCTCTACACCTCACGGTAAGAAGGGTATTTCTACACCCCACGGTAAGAAGGGTACTTCTACAACCCACCGCTAGAAGGGTACCTCTACACCCCACGGTAAGAAGGGTACCTCTACACCCCACGGTAAGAAGGGTACCTCTATACCCTACGGTTAGAGGGGTACCTCTACACCCCGCAGTTAGAAAGATACCTCTACACCTCACAGTTAGAAAGGTACCTCTACACCCCACAGTTAGAAAGGTACCTCTACACCTCACAGTTAGAAAGGTACCTCTACAACCCAACGTTGAAGAGGACCTATACGAACGGTAGAAGAGGAACTACACCTCAGGGTGGAAGAGTACCTCTATACCCCATGATAGAAGATGACCTCTTTACCCCAGAATATAACAGAGCTCTATACTCTAGGGTAGAAGACTACCTATACACTCCACTGTAGAAGAGGACCTACTAAGATGAAGAAGACAGTAATGCCCCAAAGAATTCATGAGGACATATTGGATGACACGAGCGCTTCATTCCCGGAATCGATCCCAGCGTCACCCCACCTCTTCCTCTGGGGAGGGGGGGGAGGAGCTAGAAGGTGGGGGTGGGGATGGGGGAAGGAGGTATGGAGAGGGAAATAATAAACTACTACACTCTGTGCTAATAAGCAGCGAGGCTGTGATGTTCATTAATATCTCCTCATATCAGTCAAAGTGCAACAGAAACATGTACATGAGCACTTAAGTACCTTAACCTAGTGTCTCTCTGCAAGGATGCAAACTCCAGTCGGGAGACGATGATATAATGGAGTGAAAATACAATTTGGCTTTGCTTCGTTCATTTTCAATCTCCCACTACCAAACACGGAAAGGGCTTTAGTAGCAGAATGTAGTCCAGAGAACGGAATGCGTTGTGTTTTAGTTTAAAGCTTGACTGCGATTTTTGCACCTTTCGATTCAACACATCCGACTTCAGCAAACATTTTTTAAGTACCGGGTTAACATTCCCGCTTCGATCCCTTCTCCTTAACCAGTCTGCGCTGCTGCAGCCTGTTATCCGGGATCATCGCGTGGAGGTGTAGATGGGTCTTGGCAGCTTTGGTTCGCTGGCCCTGACGCTAGCAGTCAGCTATGAGTCGCTGACCACTGCAGTTCATGCGCTGCTCAGCATCTTGATCCCTAAAAACACAATTTGGTGATGAAGGCCGGCATGACGACAATTTAGATGACCATCTAAGCCTAATATCAACTTGTTTAAGACCTGTTGGTCGAAACATGGGTTTTGTGTTGCTTTATCAATGTTAACTTTCTAAGAAAACGATAAAGTTAGTCGCATAGCAGAACGTTTCCCAAACTGTTCAATGTGATGGACGGGTATGAATCAATCCATTACAGCAGGAAGCAGTACCCAATATATGGATGAATGTTCTTTCTCAATAGACTGAAACGTTTTTAAAATATGTTTAAATGCAAGCTGAGCCAATTATATGACATATTTGTCATTTAATGATAGCAGGTATAAGAGGGTGCTTTTTTTATTTTACTACGACTATTTATAACAATTGTAATTATTATTATTTTAAAACTGCAAATTAGACATTAAATGCGAATATACAACAAATATTGTAGCTTTATATCAGATTATATAGAATAAACCACACATAGTGTTGTTTTCAATTGCCGGTAAAAGAAAAAAAAAGAAAAAAATGCCCTGTTTAAAATGTGGGACCGATAGTTTCTAGCGGTTGGAGGGGAGATAATCATTTATCAAAATCTCACGAGGTTTCATAATTTATATATGGAAAGATTTCCTTTGGCTTGTACAAAACAACATATGGCGGATGTCATGTTTTGATCGGGAGAAGATCGTTTAAAACTGAGAGGTCTAGATGTTTATCCGATTTCATGACATCCTTTACGGACAGCGAATGAAGTCTCGTGGACCAGCAGCGGTTGGCAGACTACCACTTTGGGAAGTATTATCATAAAAGACATTGCTATTTAGGATGAAGTGTTCAAGATATCACTGCATTACCCCAAAGCCTGTTAATGAGGAGGTGTGGACCTGTTTCCATTTACAGCTGGGTTGTTTGGAGCGGCCCCCCCCCCCCCCCCGATAACTGGATTCATTAATGGTACCTTTGCACTACGATGATCAGACGCCGTTCTACCACTTTTTAATAGATGCAAACCCTATCGCGTCAAGATTACGGGTGAACATACTTAATAAGACCCAGATCTCATGCCCCGTCGTACCCCTCAGGTTGTGCGTAAGCAGCTTGGCCAAATAGGTGGGGAATGCATTAGGATAGACAAAGAGCATTTACAACCTGCCACCAGATATCATCTGTCAAGAGTGAATAAGTCAACTAGAGGAACCTCGTAAAAAACAACTTCAACTTATTTCTGAGTCATTCGCCAAATGAAAATTTACCAGTGTTCCAAACAATATCAGAAACTCTGCAAGAAAATGACAAAATACAAAACAAACCTAGTTATCTTACCTATCCACACTCCAAGCCCTTAGAGCTGGAATATGGTATCCAAGAAAACCTCAACAAAGACTGGATTCTGTAACTACGTGAATCCAATGACATCAGTGGATACCAGACCATACAGGCATTCAATTACATCAGTGGATAGCAGGTCATACAGGTATTCAGTGACATCAGTGGATACCAGACCATACGGGTATCTAATGACATCAGTGGATACCAGACCATATATGTATTCAGTGACATCAGTGGATACCAGGCCATACAGGTACCCAATGACATCAGTGGATACCAGACCATACAGGTACCCAATGACATCAGTGGATAACAGACCATACAGGTATCTAATGACATCGGTGGATACCAGACCATACAGGTACCCAATGACATCAGTGGATACCAGACCATACATATACCCAATGGCATCAGTGGATACCAGACCATACAGGTTTCTAATGACATCGGTGGATACCAGACCATACAGGTACCCAATGACATCAGTGGATACCAGACCATACAGGTACCCAATGACATCAGTGGATACCAGACCATATATGTATCTAATGACATCGGTGGATACCAGACCATACAGCTATCTAATGACATCGGTGGATACCAGACCATACAGGTACGCAATGACATCAGTGGATACCAGATCATACAGGTATCTAATGGCATCGGTGGATACCAGACCATACAGGTATATAATGACATCTGTGGATACCAGACCATACAGGTACCCAATGACATCAGTGGATGCCAGACCATACAGGTATCTAATGACATCGGTGGATACCAGACAATACAGGTATCTAATGACATCGGTGGATACCAGACCATACAGGTACCCAATGACATCAGTAAATACCAGACCATACAGGTATCTAATGACATCGGTGGATACCAGACCATACAGGTATTTAATGACATCGGTGGATACCAGACCATACAGGTATGCAATGACATCAGTGGATACCAGACCATACATGTATCTAATGACATCAGTGGATACCAGACCATACAGGTACCCAATGACATCAGTGGATACCAGACCATACAAGTACCAAATGACATCAGTGGATACCAGACCATACAGGTATCTAATGACATCGATGGATACCACACCATACAGGTATCTAATGACATCGGTGGATACCAGACCATACAGGTACCCAATGACATCAGTGGATAACAGACCATACAGGTACCCAATGACATCAGTGGATACCAGACCATACAGGTATCTAATGACATCAGTGGATACCAGACCATACAGGTACCCAATGACATCGGTGGATACCAGACCATACAGGTATCCAATGCAATTAAACTGCTGGTAAACGGTCACAGACTGGAGCAAGCAAGCTATATTCAAATATTCTCGGCAACAGAAGAGAACAAAAAGTAATCTACGGCAATTGCAGACAGCAATGGATGAGCTACAGATGAGACTGCAAGAGCTCTCTACAAAGATATGAGGAGAGGAGACTGACGTCTGATCAGGCAAAACATACTATGTTAGCCAGAGGCAGGTGAACACACTCACCAAGACTCCCACCTCACTTCCATACAGTTGTTCCTGGAAACAGTCTGTCTCGTGGGACTCTGGCTAGCAAGGTGAGGATAGACGTGATTTCCCTATTAATGAGCGACACGCAGATAAAGCCAGGCATAGCACAAAAGCCTGTTGTTGTTGTTGCTTAGATGTTTGCCTCACTAGTTTGTACTGGCGGAGGCGCGCCCATTCCACCCCAGAGCGTAGTCCATTGGGCGATATCAGGACGCATAAACCAGCGCTTGGATGCATGTGTGCGTCTCGATGTACCTATGCTAGGTGTGTGCGCCCTCAGAAGCTAGCCCAACCAAAGTGTAATGGAAGGGCCTCACCATGAGGGCGCGTGTGAAAGTTATGTTCTGGAGGACACCAGTCTACCTTTATCCGCACGCTCGCGATGTGAGGAAACCTTCCTTCAACCTGTCACTTAACAACCTTTTTTAGGGCGCATAAAAGAGTACACTTACTCATCATGTACATTCAACAACAACAACAACAACAACAAAACCAACAATAACAACAACAACAATAAAGACATGTGTCAACCCAGATTACATCAACAATTTGAGCCGAAGAGATTAGAGTAATATTTTCCTTTAGAGTGAATACGTCATAGCACACTGAGCAAACAGATATACAGAGTGACCGCAGACCGTACACCATACTGCAAACACTGTGACGGACAATGACAATACGAAGCAATGAAACAACATCTTCTTGATTGGCCATCATTGTCAGAATTACGGAAGCGACTGCTTCAACCAACCACCTTCATCCCCAACATGTTGCATAGAGAAACAAGGCAAGTCGAAAACATATATATTCCACTACCTGGTACGAATAAAAGGCGAGAAGACTTGTTAACCAGGAGATCGGAAAAAGATAGTCGTCAGTACCCACTGTCATATCAAAGAGCCACTGCAACCTGCTGTCATAGGTAATTCGTCAAGAGCGAAGAACCCAAGTCTAGTAGCTGCAAGCAACCAGAAACCTTCATTTGTGAGTAGTCCACAATACGAAAAGCATCACCTGTTTAAATGCAGTCTGAGATTAATTTAACGTTTTCTCTTTTTCTTGGAATACTTGGAATCCTGGTATTCAAACAACCTGGGCAACTTGCGATTGCCTCCTGCAAGGCAGCCGAAGACTATCCACAGTAAGTTCTTCGATGTAATTGTTTCGTCCTTCTGATTACTAGTCGTTGAGGAAGATAATTTGGATAGGAACTTCATTTCGTTTACCTTGTATTATCCGGAAAGCGGCATAACGCCTGTAATTTTCGAATTTCAATCGCCACGGATTATTTTACGTGCACAATATGTACACAGTACCTCCAAGTTTATCGTTCGTATCCGAAAGGACAGGATACTCCATCTCAACTACCTTGAGACAAGGAGTCACTTGAAGCTTGTGGATTTCTAACACCACTGTTTCTTGCTTTCATTCCTTTCTTGAGAGGCTCATTTTATCTTTGATGTTACCGAACATGTGAGGGATGTCCTGACAACTGAAAACTATCAATGCTGCTATGGACATTGTGGCCTGTGTAGACACTACTATTGAACTTAGTCTTTTATAGAAGGCGTCTAAGTCGCAGTTCATTTACATCATTTGTTTGCCATTGCAAGGAGACCAAGTCCGAGACCCAGTCTCGAAAGGCCCCAATCTTCTTAGATAAAATGGGTATCTACTTTTCTCCAGTGTAGATTCATCGGCTCCTTAGAGACTAGGAATGAATAAGGTAACTGCAAAACCACATCTGTTGTAAAGATAGATTAAGCGGATTGTACATGGAGCTAACAGCCATACTACGATTAACGTATGTAAAACAGATTGCTAAAGAAACCCCCTCCAGAAGACAGTACATAAACTAAGGTTTCCTGTATGGATCCATCTTCAGTGTGTCATTCGCTAGCAGCAAAATGGAGATGAATGAATACATTGAATAAATGATCGAATGAATGAATGAATGAATGAATAAGTGGATGATTCAATGCATGATTGAATGAATGAATGACTGATCTAATGATTGATGGAATGATTGATATAATGAGTAAATGTATTATTGAATTAAAAATAAAGTAATATTTGAATAAATAAATGATTGATTGAAGTCATTCAAAAATACATAATTGAATAAATGAATATAGAAATTACTTGAAAGTAATTCATTCTATTGAATGAACAAATTGTTTCATTGAACGAATTGATAAATTAATCATTGAATGAACAAATGTTTGATTGAACGAATTGATTAATTAATCATTGAATAAATATATTTATGATGGAATGAATAATTAAATTGATGTATTAATGAATTTAATGAGCAAATGAATGCATGATTGAATGAATTATAGCACGATTGAATCAGTGAATGCACTAATTAATGAATAAATGAAGGATTTAATTAATAATTGCATGAATCAATGAGTGAATAAATAAATGATTGAATTAATTAACTCTTGATTTAATGAGAGAACATATTTTAAAATAATATATAAATATATGATTATAGTAATTAATAAATGAGACTCAATAAATGAATTATTTAATAAACGGGGGTTTAAATGAATGAATGACTGACTGAATACATGATTGATCGTTGCTGACAGCAGTGTCTGCTTTGGGGATTTGTGTAGGGTCCAACATTTCGTATTAAAACTAAACAATTGTTCTCATACATGTTCTTTCTTCCTTAACCCTCACTGCGATGATACCCCTAACTCATGGTGTGGTTCACAAGATCAGAAACATAATATGTTAAGTGGTCCCACGTCGAAAGTTTGGGAGCCATTCTGCTAAGTGAATGAAGAACAGGTGAGACTGCACAATAACAGATAATGGAAAATGTAATGCCCATTTAATATCGGGGAAATATGCTCGAGGATATGGGGTTGAGAGGCGAGGGTATGGGGTTGAGAGGCGAGGGTATGGAGTTGAGAGGCGAGGGTATGGAGTTGAGAGGCGAGGGTATGGGGTTGAGAGGCGAGGGTATGGGGTTGAGAGGCGAGGGTATGGGGTTGAGAGGCGAGGGTATGGGGTTGAGAGGCGAGGGTATGGGGTTGAGGGGCGAGGGTATGGAGTTGAGAGGCGAGGGTATGGGGTTGAGAGGCGAGGGTATGGGGTTGAGAGGCGAGGGTATGGGGTTGAGAGGCGAGGGTATGGGGTTGAGGGGCGAGGGTATGGGGTTGAGAGGCGAGGGTATGGGGTTGAGAGGCGAGGGTATGGGTTTGAAAGAATGACACAATAGGCAAGGAAATGGAATCAACGAAATAGAAAGACATAGTTTGCTTGACTTCTTCCGTCCACTTGTGTCACTGAAGTTTATTTCCTCTCTTGCGTCAAGCGAGTTGCGTTGGTCGTTGTAAGCTAGTGTTGTAGGATTTATCTTATGTCATAAACTCATCTACCAAATGGATTGCATGCGATTTGTAACCACTTCTTATTGTGCTATATATGCACTATATATGATGTGGTAGTTGATTATATAGCAAGCTCATATTATGAGCGTACAATTTTATTTAATGCCTTGCCATGAATTGAACACACGGTGTAGTGCCAATAATCATTCTGCCATCATCTCTCACGCTATCTCTCTCTCCTGTTGACACGATTGACTTTTCTCAGACGTTCCATTCTCCGTGTTGCTATATTCCTCTCACGGGACTAAGATGAAGTCCAAGTCTGACACTAACAGCAAAGACATATCCATAAATTACATTACATCTCTTTTTTCTTAACCATCTATCTGGTTTACGTAATAGTAGAGCTACTGCTTTTCATGTCAAAGATACATGCTTCAGCTTCCGTTATCGGCACGTTAGAGTAAGCCCAGCTATAAATTCCAACATGATTATTGAAGGTATACGCAGCGAAAAAGGGAACAGGACTCTCACCTCACACACAAGATGTGGCTGAGTACATAAATATCTCTAGCACTTGATGTCCCGACCAGCAGTTACATGCTGCAGGGTTGCATTTTCTTAACCTCCGATCATGCACTGGGCGGTAGCACGGTTGAACGGAATACAAGATTACAATTATGTCGCAGAAAGCGAATAAGGAAGGTTTCATGTGGGACTAGTAACTTCGTCATGTGCAATCATTGCTAGGAGACCTCTACTGCATATATTCGGATACATGCTTCCTGTAGAAGGGCCAGCTATTGTGGTGGGGCGAAAAGAAGTAACGATTAAATCAATCAACCAATCACCCACGGTTGGAGTCAAAACAAAAAACGTTAAACTAAAAGCAGGACGTGGCAAGAGCGAAGATGGCAGAACAACAAAAATATCAAATTAGAAACATTTTAATCTGGAGAGCGCAGAGTGTGTTGAGAGTTTGTAACAGAGTGCAGTTTGTAAGGACTTATAAGGGATTGGACACTGTATATACGATGATTGAGGTCTTGTATGACCTGGTATAGAGCAGTCCTAAGATTTCTTAGCAATTCACATATCTCACGTTCACATTTCCTACAAGGCAGGGCTTTTAACAACAAAAATAGGATCTGGTTACAGCTCTTCCATATGACCCGTTAGCTGAGTCAGTGTTGTGCTTATGTGAAGAGACTGTGAAGGGGGTGGGCGGGGGTGGGGAGGAAGAGTGGGGGAGGGGAGTGTGAGGGAAAGAGAGAAGCTATGGAAAACAAGGGAGGTAGCATAATCGCTTACCGAATTTGTGTTGTCTTCATAAATTGAGTTTCCCAACCCCGCAACGTCATATTCTCATGTGTCCACTTTGTGTCCTTACATTGTTAAAATCTAATTTTGTTCTCCATCGTCGGTGTCTTCTCCTTTTCGTTTTTGTGTTACTGAATCTCACTTCACTTAGACACTCCTCGTCTACCCTTGAGGTGCAGAGATCTTTGCATTAATATAGATCCGAGTATGCAGACAAACAGGTGGCTAGCCTGTTATGTCTTTGCCGGATGAAGTGGCGGCATCCTTTTGGCCTTCATGCAGGCTACTATTTGGTATAAATTTCGTTACCTTTACCATTTTTACCCGGACAGCGGCTAACAGCCTTTTTTTAAATCAATTTTTAACTGTCATGAGTTGTTTTATGAACAAAACGCGTTTACAGGAGCTCTGAGTTTATCGTCCGTTTCCGATAGGATTTTATATCTTGATCTCACATATATTTCCCACTCTACATATCTCAGGTGGACCCAAACAATAAGAATAAGCACCATAATGATATACATTTTTATGTTTTGCTTTTTCCTTTCAAACTCATTTTGCTGGAAATCAGAGGAGAAAGAGATCCTTGATTTTTTTTTATTGTTGCTTCTGTATATGCAGTCCTTGATGAAATCAGGTCAGGTTATGTCATCCCGTAACCGGCGAGGTCGTTGAAGCACACATGAAGACATCTTTACAAACCCACGCCATCCCTTTCTCTCAGCGGTTGCTTGCTGTGCCTCCTCTGGTCGGAGATTGGTCCATTCTTTTATGTTGTCCTCCTACCACTTTTGGGGACGACCTCTTCGTAGTCTCCTTTGCACCTTTCCGTGCTGGATCGTATTTGCAAGACCTTTTGATCTCTATATGTGACCTTACCAAGCGAGTTTTCTTCTTTTGATAGTTGTCAATAGGTCTTCAAAAGGCCCTTTTGCTGTTGCCATTCTTTCTTGTGTTTCCTGATTTGTAGCTCGATCTTTGTACGGGACGTTTAGAAGTCATCGGAAACATCTCCAAGGCCTGTTTCCTCCGCTGCAGGTCAACTGTAATTGTCCATGTCTCACAAGCACAAAGGAATATTGACAGGACCAGTGTACGCATTAATCTAATTTTTGTGCATATTGCTAACCGTTATCTTGCCAGATTTTGTTAATCCGTGCACGTGCTGCTATTGTCTGTGCTATTCTGGTCAACACCTCACATTTTGATCCTTCATCGCTGACAATTGAACCCAGATATTTAAAACGGTCGATCACTTCGAGTTTCTGGCCATTAACCTTTACCCTACTGTTGAAGACCTCGACGTTGTTGGTCATTAATGTTGTCTTTTCAGTATTAATCTGCATCCCATAGTCAAGAACTGTTTCATCGAGCCTTCTGAGCCATTGCTCCTGTGCGCGCCAAAACTTCGATGTCGTCTGCAAAACGAAGTTATCTTCTTCTTCTTCTTCTTCGTACGCAGTCAGACAGTAACCATTATTTTTTCGAAAAAAACGGCGGTCATCCTGAGGCTCTCGCCACTGCCATAGAGCTTGTCTTGCAGTTCCACTGGTAATGGCCACATCTGCTCTCTCTGATCCTCGTATGTCGGGCAGTTCTGCAGCAGATGTTCAGCGGTCATTTTACCAGTACCGCACGGGCATTCGTCGGTACACCATATCTTCAATTTGTTGAATAGGTGGTACCTCAGTCTGTTGTGGCCAGTGCGAAGTCTGAAGACAACGACCTGCTCTTTTCGGTTCAACTGGTAATAGGCATCGTTTTTGGTGTAACCAGTATGTTCGGTTTCCCATTTGGTCATGTATCTGGTTTTGATAAGCCGTTTTGACTCTTCGTACGTCATACTGGTATCTGTTTGTGGTAGTCTTGCACCTTCTTTTGCCAGTCTGTCTGCCTCCTCGTTGCCTTGGATGTTGCAGTGTGACGGAACCCACTGTACCACTACCCTTTTTGGTGCGGACTGCTGGCACAGTTTGCAGAGTGCTGCTCTTAAGTCATTAAGCTCAGTGTTTTTCTGGCTTTTTAGCGCTGTGACTACGGCGAGAGCATCTGTCAGCAGGACTATATGGCTCTCATTTTCACTGTGTGTCACCATTTCTTCCACTGCCGCCCTCAGTGCCTCTGCCTCCGCTCTGAAATTGCTTGTGTACTTACCAGTAGCGAATGACAGTGTTATTTTTCTGCCATTTGGTAGGTTCAGGAATGCTCCTGCCCCTCCGTTCTGTGTAGTGTTTGTTACAGAACCGTCGGTGTATGCATGGGTCCAGTCCATGCTTGGGTAGCTTTTCGTTATGAAGCTTAGGGTAGTATCTCTCCTTTCTTTTTCAGTCTGGCAGTTTTTGTTTGCAATACCTGGTATATTTTCTACCACCTCTGGGAATATATCCTGCCTCCAGGTAGGTTTTCGTACAGTAGTGATGGGTTTTGGTGTTGTTAGTGCGTTTATGGGATCTTCGTGCATCTTTACTTTGGCTATTTCTGCAAAGTTTCTTCGCTTTAGTTTCCCATTTCCCAAATTGTTTAGTCTCTGGTGCATTGGATGGTCCGTCAGTCTTCGGAGTTTCTCTGACTGCAGCTGGGCTCTGCAGTCTCTTCTATCGGTCATGGATTGCAGTTTTGTAATCTTTTCAAGTTCTACAATTGGCGTTGACTTCATGCCACCTGTTATAATTCTCATGGCTTGGTTTTGAAGTTTGTTAACTTTATCGAAGTTCGCCTTCGCTGCTGTTGTCCATGCCGCAATGCCATACTCGAGAACTGGTCTCACTCTTCCAGTATACAGTTTCTTTAGTATGCCTTCGTCTGCTCCCCAGCTTGTGCCAGCAAGTTTCCTCATGATTGCCATTCTTTCTCTGGCTTTCATTCGGTTTCTCTCAATCTGTCTTTTCCATGTCATGCGCCAATCAAATGTGACTCCCAGATAGGTTGGGTTGTCGTTTGGCTGCAGGATTTTGCCATTTAGACTTAATTTGGTACTTTGGGGTTTTAATGAAAGCGAGAATATTGTGCATGTGGTTTTCTCCTCGTTTATTTTGACCAGCCATGAGTTCGCCCACTCTTCCAGCGATGTTAGGGCCGTCTGCATCCGATTTCTTGCTATGGTGAGATTCTTTTCGGAGGTCCACATAGCCAGATCGTCTGCAAACATTGAGCTATGGACTCTTCTTGGTATATTCTCTGTAATATCGTTTATATATACCAGGAAGAGTGTGGGTGACAATACTCCCCCTTGGGGTACTCCCTGCTCGAGTGTCACCTTTTTGCTCATCTGCCCTTGTACTTGGACTCTGGCCGTTCTTTGTTTGAGGTAGTGGTTGATCCACTTGTACATCTTCCCACAGACATCACTTCTTCTTAGCTTGACTCTAAGTCCATCCTTCCAGACTTTGTCAAATGCCTTTTCCAGATCCACCCAAACAGCTACTGTGTGTTTCTGTGCCTGGTAGGCATCTTCTATCTCCTGGGCTATGAGGATGACCTGGTCCTCAGTGGATCTGTGCTGTCTAAAGCCGGCTTGCTGTGGAATTAGTATTAAACGAAGTTATCGTTCTACCTCACAATCTCGACAGTACCACCAACATGATCTCCGAGCGCCTCGCTCATAATTTCCTCAAGTAATATGTGGAAAAGTGTTGGGGAGAGTACAACCTAGTCTCATACCTACTGATGTGCGAAACCAGGCTTTGATGAAGACATTTGCAGAAAGAACCATTATAACACGTGCGGTTCTGTTGTTGTGTGAAACAACTTTTGAGTCTTGTTGCTTAGTAATCAATGAATTCATCTCGGACATTTTCCATTTCCTTGTTTCTCGTTAATCAATTATTCATCTCATGCCCTCTCCATTTCCTTGTTTCTCGTTAATCAATTTGACAATAATGGAAAATGACTCAGATCCAATTTCATTGCACTTGAACGCCTACAAATTTTAAAACGTGTCGACCACAAAGCACGAACTGCGTAGCTCTCTTCATCCATTTACAGCTGGGTTGACTGAGAGAAGCGGTCACACAATGAAAACACCCACGGCATGTCCGTTCTGTCAAAAATGAACTTTGTAATCTGAAACCGGTAGGTTGGGTATGCTAATAAATCTCACAACAGTTAGACCAATTTTTAAATTTTGTAAATCACTTTTACTAAGTCTCACTGGATCTTGTTCTTCGTCGTTCTCTCTCAAATAATGTCATCTTTTCTCAAAATAAACATGACAGTCCTTCTCAGACCTCTTTCTACATACAGCTAGTTATTCATGCAATCGGGTTGACGAAAGCCATGCTGTCACTCTATTCCTTTCCTATACCAGAAAGGCCTGAAGTACATCTTTTGTTTGTTCTCCGTGTACCAAATTTAGTATTTGATGAACTGAAAAACTTTCCGACCAAAACGACCAGTCCGGAGTGTGAGAATTGTCACTTGATCTCTACTAGGTAAGAAGTAGCATGATTTTGCCATTTCAGATTTGGAGTTTTCTCTCTGCAATACATCTTTGATATGACATGTTTTTCATTGCCGTTATTTTCTATATGTAGTTCATTTTTTTTTCTATGGGTTTCTCCGGCGCTCTATTTGACTTCTCCATTAGCCACCCCATTTCCAAGAATGTTACAAGTGTTCAGGAATCCTCTGAATTTTCATTGTTAAAAAACAAAAGGTATTCACGAGTGACTTAGAGAGGCCTTCCAATTCCCGCTTTTCATGTTTTCTGATGGGCTTTATGACACACAAGGGATCTGTAGGGAAAACGATTTTGTCTCTGGGTCGGCTCGTGCTTCCACGAGAACTATTTCAGCTGTTTTTAATTGTCTCAGTCTTGAAGATGAGAACCTTCCAGTGGTTTCTGAGATATAGGGTTTCACTCTTCATTATTTAATTTTTGCGTAAAAACCCTACAAACGCCCTACCACCCTCTTCCCCCCCAACCACCCCCCCCGCCCCCAACTGCTCTCTTTCATTTTGTATAGCTCTTGTTGCTAGTCATGCTGTGTATATGTGGATCCATTCCGTGAATGGGTATGTTCTTTGAATATATATGTATGTTCTCTATTTCTGTTTTGTGCTCTTTTCCTCACTTCTTGTATGTTATCCATCAGCTGGGGGATCGTGCTCTCTTTCATGGTAAAATTTACTGCATGCCCTTAGGGTCACTGCCTGTATGTGTGCGAGGTCCGACAAAGAGCTAATCAGTTCTTTCATCTGTTTGAGCACAGCCGCTTCTCTACAGCCTGCCTCTTTTATATCCTGGCAGGTTTCATTTATTTGATTATTGTTCCTAAGTTTACGAGTCTCGTGGACCCATCGTGACTCAGTGGTTAGTGCACTGGATGTCCAGCCGAGTGATGTAAGTTCAATATTCAATTGATGCTGTATATACTTTCGGTTGCAAACGGCACAAGAGTAGATCCAGCTTCAATAATTGGGCACACAATCAAGTCTTCGATGGAAAGGCTGCTGGCGTTATTTTGACCACCTCACTCCTAGTGTGCCGCTGGTCAAAAAATGATGGACCTAACAAAATATTCCCAATACATAATACAGCATGATAATGAGAACTTTACCGTTTTGCATTTTCTTTACGAGTGTGAATCTGGTTGGATGGCGCCATTATAAAAACTGCTCAGTGTGACCAGCCGAGAGTGATGTGGGGCGCCAGTATAAAAACTGTTCAGTGTGACCAACCGACAGTGATGAATCTGGATGGAGGGCGCCATTTTAAAAACTGTTCAGTGTGACCAACCGACAGTGATGTAGGGCGCCAGTATAAAAACTGCTCAGTGTGACCAACCGACAGTAATGTAGGGCGCCAGTATAAAAACTGCTCAGTGTGACCAACCGACAGTAATGTAGGGCGCCATTATAAAAACTGTTCAGTGTGACCAACCGACAGTGATGTGGGGCGCCAGTATAAAAACTGTTCAGTGTGACCAACTGACAGTGATGTAGGGCGAAAGTATAAAAACTGTTCAGTGTGACCAACCGACAGTGGGGCGCCAGTATAAAAACTGTTCAGTGTGACCAACCGACAGTGATGTAGGGCGCCAGAATAAAAACTGTTCAGTGTGACCAACCGACAGTGAAGTGGGGCGCCAGTATAAAAACTGTTCAGTGTGACCAACCGACAGTGATGAACTGGTCAGTGCCGAATGTATAAATTGTTGTTCTGTCCCGATTATCTACCATGAGCCTAACATCTGGTCAGACAAAACACAATAATAAGAGAATGTTAGCTAGGTTCAGCGGAAATATTCTGGCCAAGACCCTCACCTGACGGGACGATGAGGCTAACGTCTGGTCAGACAAAACACACTGATCAGTGAATGTTAGCCAGGGTCAGGGAAAATATACTGGCCAAAACCCTCACCTGACCTCCTCGTTGGTCGTTCTGGAAACGGGCTGTTGTCGAGAACAACAGTCCGGCTAACAAGGTGAGGTTCAACGTGATCGCCATTGTAGTGAACGACACGCAGATGAAGCCAAGCATCGCACAACCGCCTGGAGGACCCCGGTCCACCTTCATCAGCACGCTCGGCTTGTGAGGAAAGCTACGACAACCCGCCACTTAACGCCCTTCTTAGGGCACACAAAAGAGTAACCGACTCATTGTGGGCATTACAAAACACCAACAACAAGGCAAGGGTACAGGGTTCATTTCCTGCCACCTGGACTCTTAAGTCGACCAAGCTGAATGGGTGGTTCATTTGTAAATGGAAACCTGTCCTACGGTTAAGGAAAGAGAGAAAGTGAAGAAGAAAACTGTCTACCTCACCCTCAAACCAGCTGTGGTTTTGTTCAATGACGATTCTAACACTTCATCCCCGACGACAGTTTCTGCTTTGGCACTATTTGTATAGCCAATTATATGACTGTATTGTGAACAAGGGTATGTGAGCTCGGCCTCCAAACACAAGTTCACCCTCATCATGTAGCATGCCTCCAAACCCAAGTTCACCATCATCATGTAGCATGTCTCCAAACCCAAGTTCACCATCATCATGTAGCATGTCTCCAAACCCAAGTTCACCATCATCATGTAGCATGCCTCCAAATCCAAATTCACCATCATCATGTAGCATGCCTCCAAACCCAAGTTCCCCATCATCATGTAGCATGTCTCCAAACCCAAGTTCACCATCATCATGTAGCATGCCTCCAAAACCAAGTTCGCCATCATCATGTAGCATGCCTCCAAACCCAAGTTCACCATCATCATGTAGCATGTCTCCAAACCCAAGTTCACCATCATCATGTAGCATGCCTCCAAAACCAAGTTCACCATCATCATGTAGCATGCCTCCAAACCCAAGTTCACCATCATCATGTAGCATGCCTCCAAACCCAAGTTCACTATCATCATGTAGCATGCCTCCAAACCCAAGTTCACCATCATCATGTAGCATGCCTCCAAACCCAAGTTCACCATCATCATGTAGCATGTTTCCAAACCCAAGTTCACCATCATCATGTAGCATGCCTCCAAACCTAAGTTCACCATCTTCATGTAGCATGCCTCCAAACCCAAGTTCACCATCATCATGTAGCATGCCTCCAAACCCAAGTTCACCATCATCATGTAGCATGCCTCCAAATCCAAATTCGCCATCGTCATGTAGCATGTCTTTGATAGAACATCGCTCTCATCCCAGCTATTCGATAGGAATCTGAATCAGAAGTCAGTCTACCCGCCTGCCCCATCCTCATGTATATGATGTCATTGATACCGTGTGTCCATCTGCGCCTTGGTCGACCTCTGTGATAGCTTAGCAATTAAGCGGATAAGATACATGGATTTGTGCCAATCACGATCACCGTCTCGCGAAGCGAACTTTCCATGCTTTCACTGCCTGCGAGCATGCAGATCCCAAATCGGACTCGTCAGCCATCTCCGCACCCACCTACAACCCGGAATTACAGAATACTCGACTGGAAAAACTGGCTAGGTGAAATAAGAAAAGGTCTTCATCACTCGTGATGGACGAACAACAACAACCTCTGTCTCGTCTTCCTGGAACAATGCCCTCCAGAACTGCTTTTTTTTCAGTCTGTCATGGCTCTTGAAGTGGACGAAAAATCTCCTTATCCGTAATTTATCAGCCTGTTTTGTTCATCACTCAGATCTTGAAAGATGGCTTAATTTGTTATGTTCTTTACCCAATGTATTTTTAAGATACTCTTGTAGCATTTCGTTTTGAAAGCACCAATCATCTTCCTTATTATTTATGTGACGGGCCATGTCTTGCTTCCTTAAACTGCCACCAGGAATACGCATGTTCTGAGGATCTTCAATTTTAGTATTAGTTAGTTATCTGTTAGTTTTGTGCCATCCATTTTGAATACTATTCAGTGTCTGCACCGCTATGGACAATTAGTCTCATTATTCCCTTGCGCAGTCCCCGTCGTGTGTTATCATAGAGCCATAGTATTCAAAGTAATCCACGTATTCAATTTCTTCATTACCGATAGTGATCTTGGGTTGGGGCCTATATGTGCTAATTGACATTATTTTTTGTTGTTTTGTTTGTTTTGGGGTTCAGGAAAAGATTCTGATTTTCACTGTCTCTGCTACTGAACAGACGTTATCAGTTGTATTAGGCCCTAAGAGTTGTTTGAGAGTTGTGTCAACTGTGTCATCTGTATATCTTAGTTCTGGAATCTCCTTTCCTCCGATTGGGACTGGGTCAAAATTCACATAGTGTTCGCCCAAGATACCAGGCTCAAATCTTGCCATGATCGGTCATCTAACCAAACATGTCGTAGTTGTTTTCATTGTATAACTGCTTCTCCCAATCGACCCAGATGTAAATGTATACTTTTATTACTGAAAAATTTGAAAAACCATTGGAAACACGTAGTTCGTGCTGCATTAGACGACACATACAGAAAAGAATGGGACTGCGCGTGTAGATGGTCGTCTAGGCGCATTGAGTTGATTTCTATGAGCTATTTTCTGTTTTTATGACACTATTGCCGTTTAAAATTAGCTGTTTTTAATCTGACTAGGACAATCTAAAAACATGTTCATAGTTATTATTTACAAACATATAAATGAGACTTGATAAATGACTATTGAAAACTCATCGCATAACTTTACATGAAATGGTATAGCAGAATTGACAGCTGCAAATATTTTTAGAAACATCCCGTATTGCACTAAAGTTCTAATTATAAAACAAGTTTTGAACACGTTAGTGTTTATCCGATTTATATTAGTGTTATTTGTGTCCAGTTTCGCGCTGTTTCGTAATTTACAGCTTGAATGGGATATTTGCATCTTTCGGTCCGACACATCCAACTTCAGCAATCATTGTTGAGTACCACGTTAGTCTTCACTCTTTGATCTCTTCTCAGTATGTCTTGCTGCAGCCTGTTATCCAGGACCACCCTGCAGCGGTGTAGAACGAACTTGGCAGCTCTGGTTCGCTGACCAATACAGCTCATGCACTGCTCAGAATCTCAATACCAAATATGATTAATCATAAACATTTTGACTCCAATCAAGTAGTCTTCTTCAGATGTGGATTATTTGTAGTTCAAGCTCTCGGGGTGGCAAACTCCAGCACCAGAGGAATGAAATAGTAGATTTCAGAAAGCTAACCATGCTTCATTGGCTACCATCTCATTATGGCATGCCATGGAACGAGAAGACGGACAGAAGTGCAAAACGAGGTGGAAACTATGAACAAAAAACATTGAAATCACAGAATTTAAGATAAATAGCGTTTAACAAAAAGAGAACCAACCAAACCTACAGCCATTACAAACTGGATCAGCAGGGATAGATCACCCTTATTTGCCGCTGGTCAGATGACAACTGAATAGACACATGAACAATTTCGACTGTCTGCTTCATCCTTTTGCACATGTGAACTAAACGACAAAATCAAACGGGCATGCATTATAGGACTGCGCCCTATTTAGCCAGTTAAGAAACCTACACTTCTCCCAACAATTCTACACTAAACTCAAAACTGTACAGAGCTAAAGGGAAGCTACAAACTACTGTGGAATTACTCACTCGTCTAATGGTGTAAAAATAAAATGTTCGGCCACAAGAAGGTTTCACCTACAACTGCCCCTCCCCCTTTTTTTCTACAGGAAGCATGTATCCGATCACATACAATAACGATTTCTATAGCAACTGCTATACACGATAAGGTATAACCTTGTTTAGACATTTACGGCATACCTGGAAGGAAGGTACCTGTTTTCATTTACCAGACACTACCGCTGGGAATGAAGCATTTGAGCCCTGATTGTACGAGGCCATAGATTGTTAAACATTTCAGGGCCAAGGGCACTTTCCTCGTTGTCTTTTCTTCGTGAACATAAAGCCAGGGACTCATTTGCAGCTGGGTCGGCTGGAGCATGCCGGTATAGGAAGTAAAGCCCGTTACCCTTGCGTAAAAAGAGAGTTCTCTGACGCTACTCTAATCAGATTAACACTTAGTGTACCGACATTTAAACCACGTTTTTACACCGTTTCATAATTATTTTTTTAGCTTATAGTTACATAACATACTTTATCATAATATTCCTTACATAAAATGCATGCTGAAGTCGCATGCACTGGGCCGACAGGCGCAAAATAAAAACCACAGTGTAACGCACACACGCCTTGGGGAATTGATAAATAAAGCGAACGCAAAAACAAAACAAAACAAAATTATATTCTTATTTTAAACATCACATTAATTCATCTCATATACAAATGTGCAGAATTTAATGGGCTATCAAACAGAACTATTTTGTGTCTTTATATTTAGAAAAAGTAATAAATAGTAATTTACGTTTATTGTTCATACATTTCTTATAAAATTAATTGTTTTTAAAAAGTTGGAACTTCCTAAAAAATCAAACTTTGTGCATGTCTGAAGCTCTCAACATTAGACATCACTGATAGAATATCTATTCATACACAACATATACAAGTTGTATAATTTTATATCAGTAACTAAAGATTTAGTGTGCATTTGTATCTTTGAAATGACATCGTGAAAATAAAGTCAGCAAGGAAAATATATAAGTTGAGGTTACGTTACCATAATATATTATAACATAATTTTCTTATTTTAACATTCTGTTCATGTATTTCATGTATAAAATTGAATAGGCTATCGAATGGATCCAATTTGTCTTCACATAAAGAAAAATTGATAAATAGTGGTCCACATATCTTGCTAATATATTTAAAACAAAATGTTGTTTTAAATGTTTGAACTGACCATTATATATCATAATATATTTGTACAAGTCTGAAGCTCGTAACAATATACACAACATATATTAGTTTTATCATTTCCCATGAATAGATAAGCTGTAGTGCGTGTTCTAATGATAATCTTAGCTTACGATCACTGGAAGCCATTCTTAACAAACAAATTTTGCTGGAGCAAATCGATTCTTAAATTCGAACCTCTTTGTCTAAGAAAGAAAGCGAAAATGGTTTTTAAATCGGAAAGTTCATCAAAAGGAAATGTTGAATTGGTCTAAGCTTCGAACATTGTTTTCTTAACTTTGCTAATAGAGATTTAACAGGACTAGCCACTCTAAGTGGCTTGTGAAAGAATCAGTCCAAAAATACGCCACCTGAAATGGCTCAGCTAGTCTTTGAGTTAACAGTTTTGAGCCGAAGACGCATCAGTGAGCGAGCTTACAGTAGACAGCGACTCTAGCTGGCCGCTTCCATCAGGTTCATTGAACCGTAGTTGATCAAGACTATTTCGCTTCCAAGTGCCAACCCTGGAAATAGACTGAACCCGTACAGTCTTACTAAGAGAGTAGAGATCGAAGATGAAAGTTAAACCTAGTCCCAAAAATGCCCCATGAAGTATCATGTGAAAGACCGAAAAGTGCAGATATCGCAGCTTCGCTGCAAAAAGCCCTTCTCGTAGAAGAAGAAGAAGAAGAAGAAGAAGAAGAAGAAGACGAAGAAGAAGAAGAAAGAAATTACCCGTTTGAAAGGTTACAGATTTTCAATCCCTTCTATCCAGGTTACTACAAAGTTAAGTGTCCTCTCGAGGAGCCAACGGCCAAACTATTTAGATACAAGATTTTTAAACTAAAGGGCTTTCCATAACAGATGCCACGTGTGAGGAAAAGGGGAGGGTGGGAGGAGAATCGTTGAAGTTTTATGTTAAAAGTGAAACAATGTTTAATGTATCCGCTAAACGCTGTTTTTGTTTCGTCGGCATAAAGCAGAACATGTAATACATTAGCACGATACATTATAACCCAGGTTGCGACACTGATGCCATGTGGCTCCAGACGTTTGCTTGCAGTCTTACAAAAGTAGAGCTCGCCTTTACTGTGGTTGACATCAAAGTCAATATTGACCTTTCTACTGAGAGTATTGTCTAGATAAGTGAAGTTAATGACTGCATGGAGAAGTTTCGTTCAATATACGGCTCCCCAGAACCAGGCTGGAAGAGTACCTCCGTTTGTCTAGCACTGAAAGGGAGACCAAAGTTGCTGGATACAGTCGAAAATATCGTCATGGTTGGCCGCATATCTTGTTCTGAGGGGATGTTACGGTGGCAGTGGTTATCGAACAGGAGACATAAGAGCGTGGCCTTTCTCACCTTGGTGTGAGACTTCAAACGTCTCTGATTGAACAAATGAACTTGTGTCCTTTACCTGATATGCTTACCAGGAGCAGCGCCATATACAGCATTAGAGATTATTGCTGCAAAAATCATGCTAAACTGTCAATGCCAGCACATAACCCTGTTTGACACCGTTGATGACAGGGAAAGCTAAAGACGTTTCTTCTTCGTGTAATGCTCGAGCCATCATGAAATTGACGGAAAACCGCAATGCATTTGCCGGGCCAACCTATAGAAAACAAAGAACAGAACAGCATGGTTCAGACAGTGATTCGTTTGTATTAGTCGGTCATTTCGACCAATGCCGGCCTGATTTTTAAGGTGTAATTTTCATTGTCCGGAAATTAGGTCAACAGAAAGTTAGCTTGTCAGAATTAATGTAATTATTATTTATTATCGACGTTTATGGCCCTAGTTTAGTGCGTCTGTTCTGATTGTTAGATAAGTTTCCATGTCATGTTAACCTTGGGGTTGATCTTAAGACATTTGGCTGGAATTGTAAGGGAGTTAGCAGAGTCACCAGTGCTGCAGTGGCCAGTTATCCAATAAAAGGTGATGTGAGTAATCCACAAATGGACCGCTGGCGTATTTGTGATCAAGTAAAGAGAAACGGTTACACAAATATGTCCATGGGGTGGGGACTTTGGTATCATGTGACTTTCACTCAGCGTATACATGGAGGAAGGTAGAGTTTAGGGAGACAGATAAATTGTGATATGTGCGAGATTTCAGACAGATTTGGCAGAAAAAGCAACCGGAGAAACGTATCTGAGATGGCTGCGTTAACTATACAAGTTGTGTAACTTCGAGTTTAACCAGATATTACTTAAATGTTTTCAGAAGATTAGTAAATTCAAAGGTTTGTAAATCGCCATCGGACGACACTGATGTCTGACTAGTAAGTATCTGTCGAACGTAAATGGGTTTAAAGACTATTCCAAGTCCTGCACGATTGTCAAACGGGTCTTCAAAGCCCTGTGATAGAACCACAGGTGTAGTCCAGACACATAAACTGTTGGAAGTATTGTCAAACGAGTCGGCGATTCAGTGTGACAGAAGCACTAGTGTAGTCCAGACACATAAAATGTCTTGTACGATTGACAAGTTGGTCTGCGAACCACTATAACAGAATCACAGGTGTAGCCCAGGCACCAGGGATCACATCCCATCGCACGAATTCGATATCTTTATTTTACAGCGGAAACATAAACAATTGAACCTGCCAGACTTCCAAAGTCCAGATACGCTAGAGGAGACGAGAGCCACAAAACTCCAAATTTTAGTTACATGGTATGTGATTTTGTTAGGAAGAACTAGGTTACCTGCGGAGGAAAGCCAGATTTAGAACCAGAGGATCCATCTGCCTAAGTGTCAAGACCCTCTGATTAGAAAACTTAGATAAAGATAAATTATGCTATAATTGATGTAACTATATCCAATTATGTAAATACATGAATAACTATTCTTTTGTGAAAGAATAAGTCTCCGTTTCTCTTTATATTTTCACGTGAGAGGGAAAATAATTACATGACTAAGGGAGATACATTTTCTAAACGTCATAAATACAATTGGCCACAGTGCCCAGGGTAGCTAGTTGGATTGTCTGGACCTGGCTTATAGGTCACAATGCTCTTCTTGACATTTCTCCTGGAGTTGACATGCTGCACATATCACTTCGACAGCCCTATGATTAGCACGAAAACCACCCTGACTCTCAAGGTTAGTCAGTTGAGCAGGACATGGGTCAGAAATGAACCCGCAATTGACAGCAAGAATATGCCCCTGTAGTAATCGCAGGATTTACAATTACATTTTTGCTTGTACAAGTGTACAATATTGACATCGCTCAACTCATGTGTAACTTTCTCTGCTTCCCAAATACATTGAAGGACGGTAATCCGTTCCTGGAGAAGAACATGACCGTCAGCTTAAATGATGGGCAGGCAAAGTTCTTCATTCTGAGAATGGGACATTGCAGACTCAAGAGCCACCTCCACAGGATGGGATTTAGAGAGAGAGACACCACCACATGCGAATGCGAAGCACTAAGCGGACTCCGGACCACACCCTGCGGGACTTCCCCTGCATGTGCAGACCAGTGAAGCGACGGTCATGCATGGGAGAGCGATCGTGCTTGGTAAACGGTGGGAAAGCGGCAAAGACAGGAAGCACACGATCTCCTTTGAGCACCTCACCTGGCTAGAATTACAGCATCAGTTAATGGAAGAACAAGTAGTAGAAGAAGAAAGTAAATGCCAGCAAGTAGGGAATCTGACATGCGAGCCCTATCTCTGGACATCAAAAAGATAACGTTTTTGACCACAGCCTCGCTGGGCTGGAGGTCAAACACTTGGCTAATAGCAACTTGAGTTATATATAATAGTCTTAGTCTTAATCAACCAGTACTTCTACAGGAGCATACGCCCCTGTGCAGGTCCCAGCTCTGATGTGAACTGGTTGTAGCCAGGAGAAGGATTTACTATTTAGCGGGCTAGGCTCGATCAGCTTATTACTCCACTATGGAGGGTGGTTAAATGATATGCGAGTCTATCGTAAGAGACTTAAACACTAGAACAACGTAGACCCCCAACCTGTTAGGCGGCGCAATCTATACTGCTCTTAACAAACTACCTAACCATGGCCGGTGTTATTGCATGTCACACAGTTAGTCGCCTCTTACGACATGATCTCTGTGGGGATGGTGGTGCTATCCTTGTCCTTGTCATACCCATAGACCTCGGCAAACCACACGCATGTTATATGGGAAATTACATGTACGTTATATATTAATGTACACTTATGTTTTATATGAACGTACGTGTATGTTATATGTTAATTTACATGAATGTTATATGTTAAAATACGTATAGGTCATATATTAAAGTGCGTGTAGGTTATATACTAAAGTACTTGTGGGTTATATGTTAAAGTACGTGTAGGTTATATGTTAAAGTACGTGTAGGTTATATGTTAAAGTACGTGTAGGTTATATATTAAAGTACTATATGTTATATGTGAAATTACGTGTAGGTTAAATATTAAAGTACTATATGTTATATGTTAAAGTACGAGCAGCATATAAATTAAAGTAATATATGTTATTTGTGAAAGTACTATATGTTATATGTTAAAGTACTATACGGTATGTGTTAAAGTAATACACGTTATAGATTAGAGTACTATATGTTATATGTTAAAGTACATGTAGGTTAGATTTTAAAGTACTATATTATATATATGTGAAAGTACGTGTATGTTATATATTAAAGTGCGTGTAGGTTATATATTAAAGTACTATGTGTTATATGTTCAAGTACGTGTTGTTATATGTCAAAGTATTATATGGTATATGTTAAAGTATATTTAGGTTATATGTTAAAGAATGTGTAGGTTATATGTTAAAGTTCGAGTACGTTATATTTTAAGGAATATCTATGTTGTATATTGAAGTACACGTATGTTATATTGTATAGTACATTAAGTACATATATCTTATATATAACGCTTGAATGTGTTCTGAGTTCGAAAGTGGAGCAAAGAATAATAACGTATTAACCTGCCAGGTGTATTAAGAGTAAGATAAGGAGCGTTAGACATGGGGCTGGTTATCCCATCCTTCAGTAACTTTAAGCCACAACAACTTAAAAATATATGGGTAGATCACGTTTTTATTACTTGGCGCGTATTTGTTGAAGGCACGTGTGCTTCACGTGAATCTGAAACGTATTCGTGATGAAGTTACACACTACATGTGTGTGTCGTGTGTAACGATCATTATAAATACCAAATACAGGAATGTGTCTCTTTGAGTGCAGCATACGTTATATGAAATAGGAAGTTTTGTGATTTGGACGTTGTATGAACACTGCACAAAGACAACGATACAATGTTCAAGGTACGGCGAACACTGCACAAAGACAACGATTTAATGTTTAAGGTACGGCGAACACTGTACAAAGACAACAATACAATGTTTAAGGAACGGCGAACACTGCACAAAGACAACGATACAATGTTTAAGGTACGGTGAACACTGGACAAAGACAACAATACAATGTTTAAGGTATGGCGAACACTGCACAAAGACAACAATACAATGTTTAAGGTACGGCGAACACTTCACAAAGACAACAATACAATGTTTAAGGTACGGCGAACATTGCACAAAGACAACAATATAATGTTTAAGGTACGGCTCGTCTCATGCAGTTTGGTGCTGCTCCCTAGGTTTTTGTTGTTAAATACACACACTTATTCAGATTATTTATTTGTGCGCCTTGAAAAGGACCTTAAGTTGCAGTTTGTCGTAGCTTTCCTGTCATCCAGAGAGTGCTTGTGAAGGTGGGCCGGGGTCCTCCATGAGGTTGTACCATGCTTGGTTTCATCTGCGTGTCGCTCACTACTACGGGGATCCCGACGATTCCTCACCTTGTTAGGCAGAAAACAGTCCTTTCCCAGGAAGCGCTACGGGTATGCCGAGGTGAGGGTCTTGGACAGTATATTTTGCTTGACTCTGACTAACATGTCAGATCAGTATGTTTTGCCTGACCCTGACTAACATGTCAGATCAGCATATTTTTCTTGACCCTGACTAAGATGTCAGATCAGTATGTTTTGCCTGACCCTGACTAAGATGTCAGATCAGTATGTTATGCCTGACCCTGACTAAAATGTTAAATCAGTATGTTTTGGCTGACACTACGTAACATGTCAGATCAGTATGTTTTGCCTGACCCTGACTAACATGTCAGATCAGTATGTTTTGTCTGACCCTGACTAAGATGTCAGATCAGTATGTTTTGCCTGACCCTGACTAAAATGTTAAATCAGTATGTTTTGGCTGACACTGCGTAACATGTCAGATCAGTATGTTTTGCCTGACCCTGACTAACATGTCAGATCAGTATGTTTTGCCTGACCCTGACTAACATGTCAGATCAGTATGTTTTGCCTGACCAGACGTTAGTTTACCTTCCCGCTGCTCCCTAGCGTTCAAAGCACACGCTGTTTTGAGACGAATTGGAATTTTTAAAGTATGACAATTTAACATTAGAATATCGATATGGTAGAGTGTAGTATTGTAGAGTGTAGACAGACAAGTAACACATTCTTTTATTGTAAGTAGCAAGATATATGTTATGTATTATAGGTCAAGTTGATCAGAAGAGAGCAGGTCGTGGTCTTCAGACTCCGCACAGGCCACAACAGATTGAGGTACCATCTATTCAATAAACTGAAGATAGGTGGTACTGACGAATGCACCTGTGGTACAGGGAAAATGACCGCTGAACATCTGCTGCAAAATTGCCCGACATACGAGGACCAGAGAAAGCACATGTGGCCATCACCAGTGGCAATACTGGACAAGCTCTATGCAGTGTCGATAGCCTTAGGATGACAGCTGCTTTCTTCGAACAAATTCAAGTTGACGTCTGACAGCGTACGAAGAAGAAGAAGTATTATAGGTTATATTTGTACTGTACCAATTTGCGTCTGATATCAGAATTACGTTGAACTAAAAAATAGAAATAAGATGTCCGTGTTGCCTGCGGCAGCCTGTTGCTTTCGCTACGTCCTCTACGCCCCATTGGCTGATCGGAATTTCTGGAAACTACTAGACGTATAAGCTAATGAGACCGCGAACGTGTATGTGGTTGGACGTTGCCTGAACTGACGTTATTCCGCGCAAAACTATGTCTATATCACTCAGCTGAAAGTACCGGCATTTGCGAAGGCCTGCCTGAATACATGTTTTAATTTTAAAGCTTAGGTTGCCGTTTTTTTAAGTGTTATTGTCGGACCGGTTCACTGACCTTGAAGAGCTGGGTGTTGCCCGCAATCTCTGGGATGGACACCCCTGGTCTACACTTTATTCATCGCGAAAAAAAAGAAGGGAGAAAGCCATGGAATTCAACAGTACAAATACACACCGTATTGTTGAAAGTGACTCATCACACAGGTGGCACTTGGCCAGGGCTTTTTCAATAAAAAGTGTGTGGTGAATAATTCATTGTGCCGGTTGGCACAGGACAATATAGTAGGGAGGGGCGAACGAGGGTGTGATTGGGGAGGGGGTGGGTACCTCGAGGATCTGTGGTAGAGTGCAGGTGGGAGATGAGGTAGAGCGTAGAAAGGGCGGCGGGGGAATGAGGAGTGTCAATATTCAGAGGTTGACTTAGCAAAATGTAGAGGTAGTCTTCAGAAGCAGGTAGTATTGTAGAAGAAGAAGTGGTGGAGAGAAGTGTCGGTGAAGATAATCTAATAGAAATGATTGGTTTGGGGAATAAAGTGTAACAGTTACAGATAAGGAAGTTCCTTAGCAGAGTTTGAAGGTAAGAGAAACTATTTTTCGCACAAAGGGTCTGGACAATCTCGGTTCTATACACGCTGCGGTCTATGCACATGTAAATGAGGACCTACCACTCCATCTCCTACCACATGGGTTCAGTTCAGGTGCCATCTTCACAGCGAATGTCGGTTGCAATGAATTTCAACACTACCTATCTCGTTCCTATCTAGGAAGCAAAATGACTAAAGATGGAGCGGAGATACATCAAAGGAAATTTTCACTCGCATTGCTCTAGCAGCATGTGCATTTACCCAACTAACGAACATCTGGAAAACAAAACCATTGAGTGCGTACATCAAGTTCAGATTGATAAACTCCAATGTATTACCAATGCTCACCTATGGATGTGAATGTTGAAAAATAACAAAAACATTCGAAAAGAGGCTAAATGCATTCGAGAATAGGTATCTTAGAAAACTGTTGGACATTGGCTGAGAAGAATTCATAACCAACAAAATAATTAGAGAAGTCACCAATCAACAATATGTTTTGCTTCGCTAGGCTTCGTTCGTTCTCAACCTCCCTCTACCAAACCCTGAAAGGGCTTAAGTAGCAAAGAACGGAATGCGCTGTATCGTAGTTTACTGCTTGACTGCGATATTTGCACATTTCAGTCCAACACATCCGACTTCAGAAGCATTTTTTGAGTACCGGGTTAGTATTCCCTCTTCGATCCCTTCTACTTAGCCAGCCTGCCCTGCTGCAGCCTGTTATCCAGGATCACCGCGTGGAGGTGTAAAAGGGTCTTGGCAGCTCTGGTTCGCTGGCCTGACGCTAGCAGTCAGCTATGGTCACTGCAGATCATGCGCTGCTCAGCATCTTGATCCCAGCAATATGTTTCATCCCTCATTAAGAAAAGAAAAAGTGATTATACATCGGGCATGTTCTTAGAATGGACAGCAAAAGACTCACAGATCTGTGGTCACCATCTAGCAGCAGGAAAAGAGGAAGATCGAAAGAGACCATACTCAGAACAATCCTCAGATAGGGCTGCACTATGGGCTTGAACAACATACATGAATTTAGAAGAGTAGCGTCACACAGATCAAACTGGAGAGCACTGGTGTCAGCATCATGAGCCGTGTATGGCACTTAAATAACATCGATTTGAGTGTCTCGTACCTTGATGGTACAATCAGCCAGGGGTTCAGAAGAAGAAAAAAGAAAAAAGACAAAGACAAAAAAAAAAAGAAAAAGAAGAAGAAGATCCGGAAGGAAAGGACATAAAAACCGTCAAATGGTGAAGAAGAAGAAGAAGAAGAAAAAGAAGGAGAAGAAGAAGAAGTCAAAGAAGAAAGAAAGAAGAAGAAGAAGTTGAACCGGAAGCCAAAAACGATGCCTATTACCAGTTGAACCGAAGAGAGCAGGTCGTTGTCTTCAGACTTCGCACTGGCCACAACAGACTGAGGTACCACCTATTCAACAAATTGACGATAGGGTGTACCGACGAATGCCTGTGCGGTACTGGTAAAATGACCGCTGAACATCTGCTGCAGAACTGCCCGACATACGAGGATCGGAGAGAGCAGATGTGGCCATTACCAGTGGAACTGCATGACAAGCTCTATGGCAGTGGCGAGAGCCTCAGGATGACCGCCGCTTTTTTCGAAAAAATAATGGTTACTGTCTGACTGTGTACGCAGAAGAAGAAGAAGAAGTTGAACCGGAAGAACAAGACATAAAAACCGTCAAATCTGAATTGGTCTATTAAGTAGAACCGACATTATGGCACCTTAGATATGCATGGGAATGTTCTTGTCGCTAGCTAGCTGGGCAGTCGCTATTTCCATCCTCTATGGTTTCCTTCTCTACTTGACTGACATCTGATCCAACTTATTGCTGGCTATGTAATGGTGAATTAACGTCACCATGTTATCATTTAACCGGTGATCAGAAAGTGACTTTCGTACAATGCTCTTTATGCAAATATATTCTCCTCAATAGAGTACCTTATTAAGTCAGAATGTCAGCTCTTACAATGCTTTAAATATAGTATGTACAGGACAGTAGGACTATGCAAAGACAAGGACAGTAGAAGGACATCACGACCAGGACAACAGAATAACATGATGCCAAGAAAGCAGAGCTATAACATGACCAGGACAGTAGTAGGACATCATGACAACAACAGTAGTAGGACATCATGACAAGAACAGAAGTAGGACATCATGACGAACAGTAGTAGGACATCATGACGAACAGTAGTAGGCCATCATGACAAGAACAAGTAGGACATCATGACAAGAACAGAAGTAGAACATCATGACAAGAACAGTAGTAGGACATCATGACAAGGACAGTAGTAGGACATCATGACAAGAACAGTAGTAGGACATCATGACAAGAACAAGTAGGACATCATGACAAGAACAGTAGTAGGACATCATGACAAGAACAAGTAGTAGAACATCATGACAAGAACAGTAGTAGAACATCATGACAAGAACAGTAGTAGAACATCATGACAAGAACAGTAGTAGGACATCATGACAAGAACAAGTAGGACATCATGACAAGAACAGTAGTAGGACATCATGACAAGAACAGTAGTAGGACATCATGACAAGAACAGTAGTAGAACATCATGACAAGGACAGTAGTAGGACATCATGACAAGAACAGTAGTAGGACATCATGACAAGAACAAGTAGGACATCATGACAAGAACAGTAGTAGGACATCATGACAAGAACAAGTAGTAGAACATCATGACAAGAACAGTAGTAGAACATCATGACAAGAACAGTAGTAGAACATCATGACAAGAACAGTAGTAGGACATCATGACAAGAACAGTAGTAGGACATCATGACAAGAACAGTAGTAGAACATCATGACAAGAACAGTAGTAGGACATCATGACAAGAACAGTAGTAGGACATCATGACAAGAACAAGTAGGACATCATGACAAGAACAGTAGTAGAACATCATGACAAGAACAGTAGTAGAACATCATGACAAGAACAGTAGTAGGACATCATGACAAGAACAGTAGTAGAACATCATGACAAGAACAGTAGTAGGACATCATGACAAGAACAGTAGTAGGACATCATGACGAACAGTAATAGGACATCATGACAAGAACAGTAGTAGGACATCATGACAAGAACAGTAGTAGGACATCATGACAAGAACAGTAGTAGGACATCATGACGAACAGTAGTAGGACATCATGACAAGAACAGTAATAGGACATCATGACAAGAACAGTAGTAGGACATCATGACAAGAACAGTAGTAGGACATCATGACAAGAACAGTAGTAGGACATCATGACAAGAACAGTAGTAGGACATCATGACAAGGACAGTAGTAGGACATCATGACAAGAACAGTAGTAGGACATCATGACAAGAACAGTAGTAGGACATCATGACAAGAACAGTAGTAGGACATCATGACAAGAACAGTAGTAGGACATCATGACGAACAGTAGTAGGACATCATGACAAGAACAGTAATAGGACATCATGACAAGAACAGTAGTAGGACATCATGACAAGAACAGTAGTAGGACATCATGACAAGAACAGTAGTAGGACATCATGACAAGAACAGTAGTAGGACATCATGACAAGGACAGTAGTAGGACATCATGACAAGAACAGTAGTAGGACATCATGACAAGAACAGTAGTAGGACATCATGACAAGAACAGTAGTAGGACATCATGACAAGAACAGTAGTAGGACATCATGACAAGAACAGTAGTAGGACATCATGACAAGGACAGTAGTAGGACATCATGACAAGAACAGTAGTAGGACATCATGACAAGGACAGTAGTAGGACATCATGACAAGAACAGTAGTAGGACATCATGACAAGAACAGTAGTAGGACATCATGACAAGAACAGTAGTAGGACATCATGACAAGAACAGTAGTAGGACATCATGACAAGAACAGTAGTAGGACATCATGACAAGAACAGTAGTAGGACATCATGACAAGAACAGTAGTAGGACATCATGACAAGAACAGTAGTAGGACATCATGACAAGAACAGTAGTAGGACATCATGACGAACAGTAGTAGGACATCATGACGAACAGTAGTAGGACATCATGACAAGAACAGTAGTAGGACATCATGACAAGAACAGTAGTAGGACATCATGACAAGAACAGTAGTAGGACATCATGACAAGGACAGTAGTAGGACATCATGACAAGGACAGTAGTAGGACATCATGACAAGAACAGTAGTAGGACATCATGACAAGGACAGTAGTAGGACATCATGACAAGAACAAGTAGTAGAACATCATGACAAGGACAGTAGTAGGACATCATGACAAGGACAGTAGTAGGACATCATGACAAGAACAGTAGTAGAACATCATGACAAGGACAGTAGTAGGACATCATGACAAGGACAGTAGTAGGACATCATGACAAGGACAGTAGTAGGACATCATGACAAGAACAGTAGTAGAACATCATGACAAGAACAGTAGTAGGACATCATGACAAGAACAGTAGTAGGACATCATGACGAACAGTAGTAGGACATCATGACGAACAGTAGTAGGATATCATGACAAGAACAGTAGTAGGACATCATGACAAGAACAGTAGTAGGACATCATGACAAGAACAGTAGTAGGACATCATGACAAGAACAGTAGTAGGACATCATGACAAGAACAGTAGTAGGACATCATGACAAGAACAGTAGTAGGACATCATGACAAGAACAGTAGTAGGACATCATGACAAGAACAGTAGTAGAACATCATGACAAGAACAGTAGTAGGACATCATGACAAGAACAGTAGTAGGACATCATGACAAGAACAGTAGTAGGACATCATGACAAGAACAGTAGTAGGACATCATGACAAGAACAGTAGTAGAACATCATGACAAGAACAGTAGTAGGACATCATGACAAGAACAGTAGTAGGACATCATGACAAGAACAGTAGTAGGACATCATGACAAGAACAGTAGTAGAACATCATGACAAGAACAGTAGTAGGACATCATGACGAACAGTAGTAGGACATCATGACGAACAGTAGTAGGACATCATGACAAGAACAGTAGTAGGACATCATGACAAGAACAGTAGTAGGACATCATGACAAGAACAGTAGTAGGACATCATGACAAGAACAGTAGTAGGATATCATGACAAGAACAGTAGTAGGACATCATGACAAGAACAGTAGTAGGACATCATGACAAGAACAGTAGTAGGACATCATGACAAGAACAGTAGTAGGACATCATGACGAACAGTAGTAGGACATCATGACGAACAGTAGTAGGATATCATGACAAGAACAGTAGTAGGACATCATGACAAGAACAGTAGTAGGACATCATGACAAGAACAGTAGTAGGACATCATGACAAGAACAGTAGTAGGACATTATGACAAGAACAGTAGTAGGATATCATGACAAGAACAGTAGTAGGACATCATGACAAGAACAGTAGTAGGACATCATGACGAACAGTAGTAGGACATCATGACGAAAAGTAGTAGGACATCATGACAAGAACAGTAGTAGGACATCATGACAAGAACAGTAGTAGGACATCATGACAAGAACAGTAGTAGGACATCATGACAAGAACAGTAGTAGGACATCATGACAAGAACAGTAGTAGGACATCATGACAAGAACAGTAGTAGGACATCATGACAAGAACAGTAGTAGGACATCATGACGAACAGTAGTAGGACATCATGACGAACAGTAGTAGGATATCATGACAAGAACAGTAGTAGGACATCATGACAAGAACAGTAGTAGGACATCATGACAAGAACAGTAGTAGGACATCATGACAAGAACAGTAGTAGGACATCATGACAAGAACAGTAGTAGGACATCATGACAAGAACAGTAGTAGGACATCATGACAAGAACAGTAGTAGGACATCATGACGAACAGTAGTAGGACATCATGACGAACAGTAGTAGGATATCATGACAAGAACAGTAGTAGGACATCATGACGAACAGTAGTAGGACATCATGACAAGAACAGTAGTAGGACATCATGACAAGAACAGTAGTAGGACATCATGACGAACAGTAGTAGGATATCATGACAAGAACAGTAGTAGGACATCATGACAAGAACAGTAGTAGGACATCATGACGAACAGTAGTAGGATATCATGACAAGAACAGTAGTAGGACATCATGACGAACAGTAGTAGGACATCATGACAAGAACAGTAGTAGGATATCATGACAAGAACAGTAGTAGGACATCATGACAAGAACAGTAGTAGGACATCATGACAAGAACAGTAGTAGGACATCATGACAAGAACAGTAGTAGGACATCATGACGAACAGTAGTAGGACATCATGATGTAGTGCAGTGCAGTGAATTCTATTCTTAATAACTGAATGAAGTGCCTCAGCAATATGAAGGAATACATGTGACAAACATATAGAGAGAGAGAGCGAGAAGTCATTGAACCATATCGTTACTAGTCTTGAATCTGATTTATTTTTCATCAGCTAGTTTCAAGGTGTATTGAGCAGGGGGAATCAGCTCCAACTTGTTGAGAACGTCTGTTCAACAACTTTCATTCAGCCCTTTGGCAGACTCGATATTCATTGATACTTGAAATAGGTCAGTTTTGTTCCTGTTTGGGTGTTCTTTTCAGTTAAGCTTACATATTGTGATTGTAGTAGAAATGTATTGATATCGAGGCCGAATGTGTGCGTGTTGTTATTACATGTGCCAAGGGACTGAATAATCCAAGGTAATTGGCACTTCGCCTGGTCTAGTGTTATCTAGTTCACTTGATACGTTATGATCTGGTGGATAATATTGCGAGCCCTAGAGTGACAGAGTGGTATATAGTTCGTTTATTATGAAAAGGGCATTGGGTTTGATCGACGTTATTCACCAGCTATAGTTTATGCAGATTAACTTGCTTTCTGGAAGGGAAGAGCCGATAGCAAAGAACGGAACTTGCTACATAATGTCGTACGAATCTGTGGTCTTGTATACCTCATCACCGACAGCGGTGTCTACTGTAGGATAACTCTTACATGTGTGGTTTGGCACGGTTTTCCCTTTTCCTCGTTCGCCATACATCATCCATCGACACAAACAAAGGTTTCCATCGTTTGTCATTCATCATCCATAGACACAAACAAAGGCTTTAGTTATTCGCCATACATCATCCATAGACACAAACAAAGGCTTTAGTTATTCACCATACATCATCCATAGACACAAATAACGGTTTTCGTCGTTCGCCATACATCATCCATAGACACAAATAAAGGTTTCAATCGTTCGCCATACATCATCCATAGACACAAATAAAGGTTTTCATCGTTGGCCATACATCATCCATCGACACAAATAAAGGTTTTCATCGTTCGCCATACATCATCCATAGACACAAACAAAGGTTTCCATCGTTCGCCATACATCATCTATAGACACAAATAAAGGTTTTCGTCGTTCGCCATACTTCATCCATCGACACAAATAAAGGTTTTTATCGTTCGCCATACAACATCCATCGTTCGCCATACATCATCCATCGTAACAAACAAAGGCTGTAAACGAGCTGACAGCCGCCATGGATCATCGTTGGTTGCTTGGATAAGGACTTGTGACTCATACCTAAGATCTTACAGCGTTTGAAAATAGTGACCATGGAAACAGACTGCAACCACGCAGTCAGGTTAAGAGAATAGGGGTCGAAGAAGAATGACAATCCCGGTCCCAAAATACTGTGCTGAAACCGGATGTATAGGTCTGAAAGGCGCAGATATCGTAACCTGCATGTAACCTACAACAAAACGTATTGTTCAGGACGAGCCTGAGTTGTCTGCCGGGGTCTTTGTGTATGACAATGACAACATTAGCACCACTGCCCCACAGCGAGCATGTCGCAAGAGGCGACTAACTGTGTAAAATGGCACAACACCGGCCAAAGTTAGGTAGTTTATTTAGAGCAGCATACATGTAGCCTAACAGGTTGCGGGTCTACTTTGCTCTAGTATTTGAGTCTATTAAGATGGACTTAACATCGGTTAACCACCCTCTGTAAGAGCGTGTCCCAACGCAGCGGAGTATTGAGCTTCTCGAGCCTAGCCTGCTAATCAGGAAACCCTTCTCACTGCTAGCTCCAGCTCATACCAGAGCTGGGACCTGTACAGGGACATCTGCCTCTGTATATTTACAGGTCGACAAAGAACTTAGAACGATGAAGATGGAAAAGAATAAAACAGAGGCACCAGTCAAGGCTACCGACGATGTTATACAACTTCTAAAAGTTGGTTTTACATTGTTCGACACCAGATATCCACACACATGACTCAAACAAAGGCATCAGTCTTCTCAACGCCCCCAAAATTGCCTTATTGCTTCTCAAAGTTGGGTGGACCCAGTCTAGGTACTGACTCTGGCACTGTTGCAGCTCGGTAAATCTCATTGGGTCGAACATTACCTCGCTGTGTCATATATGTGTCCGCCATGACCTCGCTGCGTCATACCTGTGTCCGTCATAACCTCGCTACGTCATACCTGTATCCGCCATGACCTCGCTGCGGCATACCTGTATTAGCTATGACCTCGATGAGATATACATGTGTCCACCATGACCTTATTGCGCCATACCTGTATCCGCCATGACCTCGCTGCGTTATATATGTATCCACCGTGACCTCAGTGCGTAATACATGTGTCCGCCATGACCTCGCTGCGTCGTACATGCCCGCCTTGGTGATTATGGATTCTCTACGGTGTCCTGTGCCCAGAGGTTCAGTGTATCCACTTCCATCCTATATTTGTTTGCCGCTGTTTAGCAAGCCTTTGTCACTTTGAGTAAAAGTAAATGAGCTTGTCCTAGTCCCCATTGCACCCCAAATGTTCTCTGAAAGATCATGATCAAGAAAAGACCTCATAGAAATCGCTAAAACGACTTCACTCATGCTGCCTGTATTGAAACCACAATTTAATAATAGCGTCATGTAAAGAGGTCAGCTTGAGAGGTGGCCATATTCTTCAAGTCGAGTGAAAAAGTTAAATGAATGAAACGTTATAAAAAAAGAGAGGAACTCGGTTCTAGTTCTTGAGCAGTGACTACATACGTATATAGTCGAATATAAAGTCAAACTGACCCAAAAGTAGAAGTTCTGCCGAATGAAAGTTTTGAGACTTCGCCGTGCCAAGCTCTGTTGTTCAAAAAATATGTTTTTGGGTAATCAAAGGCATTGTGACTAGTTTCATTACTTCTGACCTTGTCATTCCTAGCAATACATCTTGTACCCATTTACATTTGAATAGAATGTGGAGTGAATCCGGCACCTTCGCCGCGGAAAGTAAGAGCTCTTATCACTATGTTTACAGACAGCTTTTGTGATATGAATGTCCAAAAAAGTCATGACGGAAACAATGAAAGTGGTTATGGCAGCCAATCAGAAAGCAGATTTAATAGTGTTGACGACATAATCTAAAGTTGCATTCATAGAGACAGTACACACATTGTGACCGCAAGAATAAGATGTGGCATTGAAGGGAAATGTGTATTCAGACGAGTAACTTAACTTGACTTAACTTAACTTAACTTAACGTCTTTATACTGGTTTAGAAGACCCTGCAGAGTCTGTATACAACCAGTTACATTTACATCACCTTGCTCTAAAAGCTATGCGCATCCAGTTTATTCTTAAATGCATTAACTGTCCCTGCCTCCACTACCTCCACTGGCAATGCATTCCAAGCAGACACCACTCTCTGACTAAAAAAAATATTTCCTAATATCTAACCTGGACCTCTCTTTAGTCAGCTTGTAGCTATGCCCTCGTGTTATTGTAGGTGGCTGTATTTTAAAAAACTTGTTATAGTCTAATTTATCGATTACTCTGATCATCTTATAAACCTCTATTAAGTCACCACGAATTCTTCTCTCTTCGAGACACTGTAGGCCGGGTAAGGTCCAAGTAAGATGTCAGTTTTCTGTTAGAAACATATGTGGTTATTTGAAGGACAATCTGTATGCGAGAGAGGTCTAAGAAAGATCTGTCGGCCTTATTTTCAAATTAGATGTTACTATCTGAAGCAAAACATACGAGGGCGATTTGACAAGTTTTGCCTCTAAGGAGATCATTTAATTAAAATGCACGATTTACACATCAGCTATATATTTTCTTAAAGCTTGGATTGTTGTTTATGTGATTTGTCATTATTTTTCAACGTAGTAACCATCCCGGTCAATACACAAACATCAACGTCGGACAAGTTATTGCATCCTGTCGTAGAAAAAAATCAGAAGTCTTCTCCCTAGACCAGGTACATGCAGTCGTGTTTCTGCAGCTTCGAGAAGAGAAATAAGTTACAAGGCGTCAGATCGAGGCTATACGATTGGTGTGGTAAAATGGGGTCAAACTTGAGACGCTAATGCAGCTACGTTTTGTGGACCTTGTGTAGACGAGCACTGTCGTGTTGAAGAATTGTGTGTGTCGGCATGCGAGAAACCCATCTCGCACATGCTTTCCTATACCTAAGAAAAGCACGGATAGTATGATGGACTCGCTCAACGGGAATCAGAACCATTGCAGGGATATCTTTATTTTTGAGATGGCGACTGGAACGAATCAGTTTGTCCACGCGAGCTCGATGCTGTCCATTTACAATTGCGATCAGTCGTCCTCTGCCAGTCTTGCAGGTTCGTCCTGGCTAGATTGTCGCCTTTTGCAGTCCTTGCCCACCTCCTGACAGTACTGACATTCACACACGCGTCATCATTTACCGCAGTCATTCATCGATGTATGTCGATGGACACACAACCTTCGAGGCATGTCGATGGGCAGACATCCTTCGATGTATGTTGATGGGCACACAACCTTCGATGTATGTCGATGGGCACACATCCTTCGAGGCACGTCGATGGGCACACAACCCTCGATGTATGTCGATGGGCACACAACTTTCGAGGCATGTCGATGGGCACACAACCCTCGATGTATGTCGATGGGCAGACATCCTTCGAGGTATGTCGATGGGCAGACTTACTTCGAGGTATGTCGATGGGCAGACATCATTTGAGGTATGTCTATGGGCACACATCCTTCGAGGCATGTCGATGGGCAGACATCCTTCGAGGCATGACGATGGGCAGACATCCTTCGAGGCATGTCGATGGGCACACAACCTTCGAGGCATGTCGATGGGCACACAACCTTCGAGGCATGTCGATGGGCACACAACCCTCGAGGCATGTCGTTGGGCATACAACCTCACGCCGTCAGAAATTCAATCACAGCACGTTATTTCAACCGTATTTCCATGTAGGTCGCCATTTTACTGTTTTCTGTGAGCATGAGTCACGTTCCAGTCGCATGTCACTACATGCATCTATAGTCACTTCATTTGAGATTATTTTCACATAAGTTTCATATGTTGTCATAGTAATATTGCTAGAGGTAAACCTTGTCAAATCACCCACTTATTTGGAGAGGTCTAAAAAAGACTTTAAGTGTTATGCTGGGAACAGATGTAGTTATTTGAGAGATATTATGTATGCCGGCGAGAAGGATCTTAGAAACGGTGTTAGTTTATGTTGGAAATAGATACACGGAGTCCTGATATTCAAATTGGCCGGTCTATGCTATTTTCCAGGTATCCAAAGGATTATTTGTGGTAGGTTATTATTTTTTTTCTATTTTTATTCCAGTAGCCACTTGGCCTGGAGGAGAAGGTAGGTGGTAGTACTTTCTTTACTTTTGAATTATTTTCTTGGACAGCTGCTTAGTGTTTGCTCTTTTCCATTTCAAACTACAAAGAGTTCTTCTTTAACGTGTACTGTGTGTACCACGAACCTCTGAGTTTATCTTCCGTCTACGATAGGACTATTAATTAGATCTCACATCCCTTGAGACAAAGAATAACTTAAAACATGCAGGTTTCGAACAACCACTGTTTCTTACTTCATTTGTTTCTTTAGAGGCCAGCGCTTTCTCTTCCTGCTATAGCTGTCCCTACGTGGGAACGATGAATAATTATTTGGAGTATACATTTTACAACGCAGAGAGACGTTTGCGGCTGACGGTGATGTTTATGAAGGAAATATACGTGGTTATTTATGGAAAAAAGTATGATGCCAAGAGAAAACCTCCACTTTTGTTAAGAAAATATCTATTTATGTAGATCAAACAACGGTAAAAAGGAAACAACAACACGCAAAAATACGAATTGCGCAGGTGCGATATCTAGCTGTGTGCACCAACTAGTGAACGCATTCTGTACACCCAAACCCTGTCATTTGAAATGTTGTTATAACCAAATACGGGTGTATTGAGTAGCAACAGTAAATAAAGACGTGGCAAGATCACATTGACTTAATCAAATTAGCAACCAGGCGACACCGTTTATATACAGACGGACAGATATGGACACCAAACACAAACAGGTAACTGTAGCTTCATAGCTAACACTGAAGAGTTGACGGTTAGATACTTTATCAGGAGGAGCGTGTAGCCTAGTAGACAGTGAGCTAGCTTACTTGACTGGGATTACAGCGTCCCTTGGGTTTGAGTTCATGGACGGATAGACAAAAAAAACCAGGTCGGGGTTCGTGATTGGTACGACCGTTCTTACAATCGACCCAGTTGTAAATGGGTACGTGACGTATCAGTTGGGGAAGGTAAAAGCAGCAAGGAAGGGAACTGGCTACCCTATCTCACATAGGCTGCGGCTTAGTACATGAAGAGTTATCTCCATCCCCGACGGCAATTGTTGCCATCGGACAGTCCTTTACCTTTACTTCATCAACTAACTCACAGGAAGTAATTAGAGCACCGTTTTCCATCTACTGACCTAACACCCAATTTAACAATGACGTCATCAACTAACTCACAGAAAGGAATTATAGCACCGATTTACATTTATGGACCTAACACCCAATTTAACAATGACTTCATCAACTAACTCACGGGGAGGAATTAGCGCTCCGCTTTCCAGCTATTGCCTTAACAGATCCCACCTACCAATCACTTTATCAATCAGATCATCGGGAGTGATCAGAACACCATTTTCTAACCAAGGACTGAGCAAATCCTACTTAATAGTCACCTGAACAGAATTCAATCACTAGATACTTCCGTGCAGGTTGTGTACACCAACACAAAACCGTCGATCATCACATCTTTGAGTGCTTAGCTCTCAACGATGTCCGGAAATGCTTCTTTTTATAAGACCAGGAAATAGGAGACCAACGTCTGGTCAGGCAAAACTGTCCAAGACACCCATCTCATTTCCTCGGTCCTTCATGGAAACGGGTTATTTCACTGCAGTCTACCTAGCGAGGTGGGAGATCCACGTGATCCCGTGATCCCCGTAGTTTTGGGAGACACACAGATGAAGCCAAGCATACCCCGACTTCATAGAGGACCCTGGCGCACTCTAATCAGCACACTCGTGATGTGAGGAAAGTTCGTGAAGCGCGTTACACAACGCCCTTTTGAGGGCACACTAAAGAGTAAACTTACTCATAGAGGGAATTCAACAACAACAACAACAACAACAACAACAAATCTGAGGCCAAATAATTGAAATACTTGGCACGCAATGAAAGCAACTAACAAATGCGAGCAGGTACACATAGACGGCAATGGCTTTCTTTTTCTTCGGCGTTCCTTCTGAAAAGAACGTTGTGAAAACGTGTCGTAGTTTACATCGAAACTGCGATATTTGCGCCTTTCTACCAACACTCTTGGCTCCATAATCTGTTAGTAAGGTTGCTGTCTATTTCCATGTCGGAATTCGAAGGCAGAATATGATCTTGATCGATCACGCGTCAATAGGCCGAAGAGCCACACTCGTTTTCAACTCGATTCACGACAACATCAACTACCAGACTCGTAGATATATAAATAGATGACAGTGGACCGAAGGACTAGTGCTCGTATGCAGCTGGATCCACAACACTGAAAACAACAACAACAATAGCAACAAGAAACATGAAAATATCCAAAACCATTATCACAATGGACCGAAATGCGAGACCACATATCCACCTGGATGAGTGACAACAACAACCACAAAGAAATACTTCCTCGCTCGACGCTTGATCTGTTGTGAGTTGGTGAACCCAGTTCGGTTCCTCGCTCGACGCTTGAACTGTTGTGAGTTGGTGAACCCAGTTCGGTTCCTCGCTCGACGCTTGATCTGTTGTGAGTTGGTGAACCCAGTTCGGTTCCTCCCTCGACGTTTGATCTGTTGTGAGTTGGTGGAGCCAGTTCGGTTCCTCGCTCGACGCTTGAACTGTTGTGAGTTGGTGAACCCAGTTCGGTTCCTCGCTCGACGCTCGATCTGTTGTGAGTTGGTCGAGCCAGTTCGGTTCCTCACTGCTTTATATTACATAACTGAATATCGGATATATATTTATACAAAGACAAAATAGAGTGCACCACTACAGACACTCCCTGTAACCACGTGATACATCATCATTCATTAACCTTTTCAATCCAATGTGAAGCATAATCTGCCACTGCGGCTGGTCCCTTTTAAAGTAACCATGTTCTCGATCCTATGAAATCATGCATTCATTTTCAATAGGAAACACATGCTTAACTGTATCTAGTCCCCTTACGTGAAGCCTATGTCCGGGCTCTTGCAGGGACTTCTTTTGATGGCAATAATAACACGCACACATATTTAAATAATTTTTGTTTTTTTACTGAAATCACTTGATGCTTATGGCGATGAAAACAATGTTCTTCGTTTTGGTCATGTGTACCAAACACATATCATATTAATTGTCCGTGTTTTGGTATATGATAATATGTCGCTTGGAGAAGCTGGGACCCACATACTCTAACATCTGTTCCCAAACACTGGAAGGGACCTGGTAAATAGACTCTCAAACACTAATTTACTTTATGTTCATGAATTCATCTATCAAACGATTGTTGAAATCTGTTTTCTTATAATTCTATTAAAACACACCAAATAACAATTTATAGAAGTGATTCCCTAACAATAAAATGATGATCATCATATTGCAGCAAGTCCTTGATAGAACGTCTGTCTCATCACATCCACTCGATAGCAATCTTGTTCAGCAGTCAGTCTACCAGCCTGCTGCATGTTCATGTGAAGTGTGTCCTTGATGTCTTGTGTCCATCTACACCTTGGTCGAACTCTGCCTCGTCTTCCTAAAACAATGCCCTCCAGAACTGCCTTTTCTAAGATAATAACTATCTGTATCTATTCAATCGAACTGTCTGTACTTTGTTCTCACTACACTATCGGCTGGCTGCGGAAGACCGGTGTGTCGGACCGAAAGGGGCGAATATCGCAGTCAAGCTGTTCACTAACACACACACCATATTCCGTTCTATGGACTACATTTGGCTACTTGCAATGCGCTGTTCAGGGCTTGATACCGGGAAATGGAGAACGAACACAGAAGAAGAGGACTATAGGTTCTTGGACTATTCTTAATATCTGTTGTAGGGTGTTAAATATCTGCTATCTGAGAATAGACGGCAGTATGATGTTCTCTGTCACGTTGTGGAATGTCTACATCTATTGAGACTTTGGAGTTGAGCTTCACGACCGCACTGACGACGGGCTATTCAATCTAAGACGGTTCAAGGCCCAAACCAAAATCCATAAGGTGACTATTCATGATGTGCTTAACGCGGTTGACTGTGCCTTAAACTCAAATACGGAGGCTGACATGCACTAATGCATGGATCGGGTCGCCACGGGTTGCACACAAATTCGGCTTCACTATCGCTATCGCAAAGACAGAGGTTCTACATTAACCTGCTCCAGATATGGCCTATTCAGAACCCTCAGTCACGGTACACGACCACTGTTTAAAACATGGTAACAGATTTACTTATCTTAGGTTGTTCACATAGATGATGAGGTGAAGACATAGATGATGAGGTGAAGACATAGATGATGAGGTGAAGACATAGATGATGAGGTGAAGACATAGATGATGAGGTGAAGACATAGATGATGAGGTGAAGACATAGATGATGAGGTGAAGACATAGATGATGAGGTGAAGACATAGATGATGAGGTGAAGACATAGATGATGAGGTGAAGACATAGATGATTAGGTGAAGACATAGATGATGAGGTGAAGACATAGATGATGAGGTGAAGACATAGATGATGAGGTGAAGACATAGATGATTAGGTGAAGACATAGATGATGAGGTGAAGACATAGATGATGAGGTGAAGACATGCCTAAAAGTAGGGTGTGTGATAGGCGAGAGATCAGGACTCAAACAAATGTGAAGGTCTACGTAGCAGATGATCTACCTACCCTCTTATCTGAGTGTGAGACCTGGATCGTCTCTAGTCGCCATGTCGAGAAATTAAACAACTTCCACATGCACTGTCTGCGAAAACTACTGAGGATTATATGGCAGGAAATTGTGTCAAATCCATATGTGTTAACGCGATCGAACATGTCAAGTATACACATCATGATATGTTCATGAGATGGGCTGACCATGAGGTACGCATGCTGGATCAACGTCTACCAAAAGAGCTGGGACTGCTCTGTGTTAAACAGTAAAATGGCAAAAGATCAAGCTGTGGACATCGAAAACGGCCCAAGGACACACTTCAAAGATCACTGATCAAGTGCGGTATTAACAACGATGACTGGGAAAGAATCGCCAAAAAATTGAACAGACTGGCGAGCACTTTTGCTGAGAGTTTTCAGAGACATGAGATATCAAGATTAAATGAGGCTATGCAGAGAAGATCAGCCCACATCAACCCTTCAAATCAGCCCACATCCACCCCTCAAATCAGCCCACATCAGCCCTTCAAATCAGCCCACATCAACCCTTCAAATCAGCCAACATCAACCCTTCAAATCAGCCCACATCAACCCCTCAAATCAGCCAACATCAACCCCTCAAATCAGCCTACATCAACCTCTCAAATCAGCCCACATCAACCCCTCAAATCAGCCCACATCAACCCTTCAAATCAGCCCACATCAACCCCTCAAATCAGCCCACATCGACCCCTCAAATCAGCCCATATCAACCCCTCAAATCAGCCCACATCAACCCCTCAAATTAGCCTACATCAACCTCTCAAATCAGCCCACATCAACCCCTCAAATCAGCCCACATCAACCCTTCAAATCAGCCCACATCAACCCCTCAAATCAGTCCAGATCAACCCCTCAAATCAGCCCACATCAACCCTTCAAATCAGCCCACATCAACCCCTCAAATCAGCCCACATCAACCCCTCAAATCAGCCCACATCAACCTTTCTTTAACCTCGGAGGATGTTGATGTCCTATTTCCTAGTACTAAATGCGACAGAAAATGTAGGGCTCCGATTGGCTTTTATAGGGATCTTCGAACTCATGCGAACAACGAATGTTAACACATTAGTCTTCATCGATTACGATGGATGATCAACCATCTGCTGCCGGACTGTTCTTTGAATATTTGTTCCCTGCTCCGAACCTCTTGTTCTATATCTATTGTTTTCGGCAGCTGTTTTCTGCTCTTAGGCTCTGGTTCTCAGGCTCTAGTGGCTCGATCAGTCTTTCCACTGGTGTGTCTCCTTTTCTCCTGTCTCTGCTCCTGTTAAGTATTGTTCTTATGCAATATATGAATTCTTCCTGTGCTTCATCGCTACTCTCAGAAGCTGGTTCTCAGATTCATTGGGGATCGACGTGGGTTTTGACACGGCTTACAACTCGAAGGTGCTGGGTTCGCTCCCCATCACAGCACCGGCCGTTATCCCGGGGAAGCTGCTAACCCTTAGAAAATGCAGGAGGTAGCAGACCTTACATAAAATGCTTTGCCGAAGTCGGATGCACTGGACCGACACGCGCAAAATAAAAACAGTGCGGCGCACACCGCCTTGCGGAATAGATAAACAAGACGAACGCATACAAAAAACAAAAAAAAAACTATTAACATTTTCGAAATCAGCTATTTATTATGTTTTCGGACTCACTTTTAATATCTCGAGTAGGCGTAACGTCAGGGCACTGCACTTAGATTTCGTCAATATTGTGTCTTATCCGATCGATATCTCTCCCTTCTGTCTCAGTCCATTTAATCGCGCATCTTCGTCTCTTTCTCAGTTCTGCCGTTGGTCCTTCTTGCTCCTGTTCTGTCCTCCTATTGCTCTGTAGCTTCAGGTTTTGGCCCATCCATTTTAATTTGGACCTATTCCTCGTTCGATACTCAACTCTGCTCAACTTGGACATCATTCGTTTCATCTAATAGTTAGACGGCCGCTAGACGTTTCCAAGGCCCAGTCCCTTGCTTGTGATGTTCTTCCTTTAGTGAAACCAGCCGTTCTTAACCTGTTACCTCTATGGCACTTACCTGTATGTTTCTGCTGACCAATCGTTTCATATGTGTTGTGGTGGCTGAATCCAGAGCTTCGACTGATCTTTAATAGAACTCCGGCCTGTTTATTGGCGACAGTTAATTCTCTCTTTGAGCGACTGCTGACCGATCGTTTCATATGTGTTTCGGAGGCTGAATCCAGAACAGCGACTGATCTTTAATATAACTCCGGCCTGTTTTTTGGGTGACTGCTGACCCATCGTTTTATCTACGTAGCTTAAGAAGACTCCAGATATACGGCACAAAACAAATGTCTCTTTATGTCATGTATAGCTAGATTAATTTTTTTCTTAATTCTACCTGTCATACATATCCGGTCGTACATTTGTCCATACATAATGCTTCGAGCAGAGTACTAGTGTATTTAATTACAGGGTGATTTTCTACACTTACGAAAACATTTCCGAAGTTCCAGATTCTCAACTGGTGAATAAAGGTCTTTGTGACAGATGGCGATATCGCAAGGCCACATCTTTTTCAAAGATGATGGGATGCACAATGCTGGTTATGTTAAAGTTGTTTTTGTCATCCTGTTATTACATCGTGTTGAATTTGTGGTTGGCTATTTATATTTCTCATTGTCTCTGCTCTGCTATTTCGTTATGGGATGGACTACTTTTAGCTCTATTACATTTTATAGCTGCGAGGACTGTCTACAGCGCTCAAAAGGAATATATAAAGTTGTGTGAAGAGGTGTCTGCATCACCAAGGGACTGTGTACAATTATGTGAAGGTGTGTATATAGCCATGAATAACAAGGCGTAAATGTAGCCATGAATATCAAGGGACGTATGTAGCCATGAAAAACAAGGGGTATATGTAGCCATGAATGACACGGGACGTATTGTAGCCATGAATGACAAGCGGTATATGCAGCCATAAATGGCGAGAGGTATATGCAGCCATGAATAACTAAAGGTGTATGTAGCCATGAATAACAAGGGGTGTATGTAGCCATGAATGAGAAGGGGTGTATGTAGCCATGAATGAGAAGGGGTGTATGTAGCCATGAATGAGAAGGGGTGTATGTAGCCATGAATGAGAAGGGGTGTATGTAGCCATGAATGAGAAGGGGTGTATGTAGCCATGCATGAGAAGGGGTGTATGTAGCCATGAATCAGAAGGGGTGTATGTAGCCATGAATGAGAAAGGGTGTATGTAGCCACGAATGATAAGGGGTGAATGTAGTCATGAGACGAACCGTCTGTAGTATTGAGGAAGATTGTCTGTAGTTATGAGAAAGATTTTCTGTAATCTTGATATGGAGTGTCTGTAGTCCTGAGAAAGATTTTCTGTAATCTTGATATGGAGTGTCTGTAGTCCTGAGAAAGATTTTCTGTAATCTTGATATGGAGTGTCTGTAGTCCTGAGAAAGATTTTCTGAAATCTTGATATGGAGTGTCTGTAGTCCTGAGAAAGATTTTCTGTAATCTTGATATGGAGTGTCTGTAGTCCTGAGAAAGATTTTCTGAAATCTTGATATGGAGTGTCTGTAGTCCTGAGAAAGATTTTCTGTAATCTTGATATGGAGTGTCTGTAGTCCTGAGAAAGATTTTCTGTAATCTTGATATGGAGTGTCTGTAGTCATGAGAAAGATTTTCTGTAATCTTGATATGGAGTGTCTGTAGTCATGAGAAAGATTTTCTGTAATCTTGATATGGAGTGTCTGTAGTCATGAGAAAGATTTTCTGTAATCTTGATATGGAGTGTCTGTAGTCATGAGAAAGATTTTCTGTAATCTTGATATGGAGTGTCTGTAGTCCTGAGAAAGATTTTCTGTAATCTTGATATGGAGTGTCTGTAGTCCTGAGAAAGATTTTCTGTAATCTTGATATGGAGTGTCTGTAGTCCTGAGAAAGATTTTCTGTAATCTTGATATGGAGTGTCTGTAGTCCTGAGAAAGATTATTTGCAATGCAGAGATGTATTATCTGTAGTTATAGGTTATATGTAGTTTTGAGAAACATTGTATGTGATGAGATGATGCTTGTGTAGTCGTGACATACAGTGTCTGTATTTCTGATAAAGATGGGCTATAGCCTTGAGAAGGATTGTCTGCATCCCAGAGAAGAATTACCTATAGCCATGAGAATGATTGTCTGCATCCCAGAGAAGAATTACCTATAGCCATGAGAATGATTGTCTGCATCCCAGAGAAGAATTACCGATATCCATGATAATGATTGTCTGTATCCCAGAGAAGAATTACCAATTTTTATGAACAGGATTGTGTTGTAGTCATGAGAAAAATTGCATGTAGTCATTAGACGGATAGTCTGTATCCGTGAGAAAATTTGTTGAATCACTGAGAAAAATTGGCTGTTACACTAAGAAAAATTGGCTGTTACACTGAGAAAAATTGGGGCTGTTACACTGAGAAGATTGGCTGTTACACTGAGAAAGATTGGCTGTTACACTGAGAAAGATTGGGGCTGTTACACTGAGAAAGATTGGGGCTGTTACACTGATAAAGATTGGGGCTGTTACACTGAGAAAGATTGGCTGTTACCCTAAGAAAGATTGGCTGTTACACTGAGAAAGATTGTCGGTATCCCTGAGAAAGATTGTCGGTAACCCTGAGAAAGATTGTCGGTATCCCTGAGAAAGATTGTCGGTATCCCTGAGAAAGATTGGCTGTTACGCTGAGAAAGATTGGCTGTTACCCTAAGAAAGATTGGCAATTACACTGAGAACGATTGTCGGTATCTCCGAGAAAGATTGTCGGTATCCCTGAGAAAGATTGTCGGTATCCCTGAGAAAGATTGTCGGTACCCCTGAGAAAGATGTGCTGTTACACTGAGAACGATTGTCGGTATCTCCGAGAAAGATTGTCGGTACCAAAGAAAAAGATTGTCGATATCCCTGAGAAATATTGGCTGTTTCACTGAGAAAGATTGTCGGTATCCCTGAGAAAGATTGTCGGCATCCCTAAGAAAGATTGGCTGTTACATTGAGAAAGATTGTCGGTTTCCTTTAACAAGTTATAGTTATGCGGAAACTCAGAAAAACAGACCTAAAGTGTCTTTGAACAGAAAAGGATTTGAGGTGATATAGCCATACAGGCTATAAGATAATCAGCGGAAAGTATTCACTATAACATTTTTTTTTTTTTAATACTACCGCCTACAAGAACAAGAATCCACAATTGAATTCAAGAAAGATCCAGATTCGATACAAGAAAATTCTTATTTAGTCAGAAAGTTGGGACAGTTTAGAGTGCATTACCACAGGACACAGTGGAGGCAGGGTAAATAAACGCATTCAAGAATAAATTGGATGTGCATAGGTATTTTTAGATCAAATGAATGTAAAAGAAACAGGTTGTATACACACTCTGCAGTCTTCTAAACCAGTATACAAACGTTAAGTTAAGTTAAGTTTGCTAAGTAACGTTAAGTTATGTTAAGTTGACCGAAATTGTGAGAGTAAATACGACGCTGTCCTGAAATGTTAGGCATCATAGCAGCATTACTAGGCGCCATGGCGACCCGAAGCCCAGCTTTGTCGTGCTCGCCGTAGATTGTGCCACAAAACAAACAAAGAACAAGCGAATAGGAGTACGAGAAGTACTTGCTCTATTTTCAGGTCTTGCTTCTACTTGGGTTAAGACGGACAGTGCAATCATCTCTTCTGTGGCGATGTTATTTGCATTCCTGCTCCATGTTATGATCTTCTTCTTTGTCGTCGTCGTTGGGTCGCTAGACCGGTCAGGCACAATGTGTTGATAAAGACCACACAATCTCTCTCTTTGTCTCTCTCTCTCTCTCTCTCTCTCTCTCTCTCTGTCACTCTCTTCAATTTAGTGTTCCTTGAAAACATGTTGTTTTAAGGGTGTCTGGCTGACGAGATGTAAATCGACGTGATCCCCCTAGTAGTGAGCATAACACAGACGAGGCTAAGCATAGCCACAACCAGCAGAGGAACCACAGTCTATCTTCATCAGCAAGTTCGTGATGTCTTCTTCTCCTTCCCCGTTCGTCTTCAGGCCTCGACTTGAATGACTCTAACGAAGGCATCAGTCGACTTGAGGATCCGTAAACTTAAATCTCAACTAGCAACAGATGAGATCTAGCACATTATCCTTGAAGCCAGTGTCTGTTATTGACTTACTACCTTCGACTGTTGCTCACACATTCGAGGTGTCAAAAGGTAACTATATTTGTGCATGTTATATTCATTGTTCTGCTTGTCATACTTTGGTACTGTTTCTTTAAAGTCATCAATCGTTCTTTTTCTTGGTCTTTTCTCCTGCTCCGAATACCTGGTCTGTGCGTCTGTTCTTTTCTTTCTGTCTATTCTACATCGAAGACACTGCATTTCAGGGTGCTCAGTATTTTTGAGCAAATGGTGAAAATGTTTCCACACTGATGGTTCCAATATTTAGCTGGTTGTACCACACGTCTACCTTGCCTTCTCATCTAGCTGACTGTGCACACTTCTATCTTGCCCTCTCATCTAGCTGACTGTGCACACTTCTATCTTGCCATCTCATCTAGCTGAATGTACACACTTCTACCTTGCCCTCTCATCTAGCTGGATGTACACACTTCTACCTTGCCCTCTCATCTAGCAGACTGTACACACTTCTGCCTTGCCCTCTCATCTAGCTGGTGGTACACACATCTATCTTGCCCTCTCATCTAACTGGATGTACACACTTCTGCCTTGCCCTCTCATCTAGCTGGTTGTACACACTTCTGCCTTGCCCTCTCATCTAGCTGGGTGTACCAAAATTTTGCCTTGCCCATTATTTACCTATTCGCTGTCAATATGAACGAATGATCGCAACACGTGAACCAAAGCACGGGCGGTAGGGGGGGGGGGGTGTTTTGGTTGGGGGCTTTACTTGAGAAGAACGAATAAATCCACTGTACATTCATGTTCTCCGGAAATGCGACAAAAGAGAGTTGTGAATGAGGCTAGCGACATAATCGTGCAAAACAATTTGTTACATAAATCATCACTACACAAGCAGAGGCGGATCTTTGGGGACAGACTTCTCGAGGGAGGCCAACTGTAGTGGTAGCCCATCAGTCACTGAATACGCCATAAAAAGTCCGCAGTAAGTGTGGCATCAACTTAGCCCCTGTCAATGTGTTTGTACAGCATCAGTTATCTAAACACGGACCGTAGCGTATGCTTACCTTCATTGGACATTTCGATGAGGTCAACATGGTGACAGTAATTTAATAGCTTTTAACCTGGTCCTTTAGCTGTGAGAGACAGCGCTATAGCCACTTTTCCCTAAGTTATAATGTTAAGTCAGCAGAACAGAAAAGTCACTCCATTTCCAGGTCATAGATTTCCCAGTCCTGAGTGGTTCGTCTAAGTTTTTGTGTATGACAAGGAACAGAATAGCACCACTGTCCCACAGAGAGCATGTCGTAAGAGGCGACTAACTGCGTGATCTGGCATAACACCGGCCATGGTTAATAGCCGCATAGATGGCGCCTAACAGGCTGCGGTGTTGCTCCAGTGTTTGAGTATATTATAATGAACTCGTACTTCGGTTAACGACGCTCTGTGAGACTTGTCCCAATGCAGCGACGTAATAAGCTGCTCGAGCCTAGCCCGCTAAGCAGGAAATCCTCCTGGATACATCCAGATCGCGCCAGAGCTGGGATCTGCACAAAGGCATCATCCGTCTCTGTAGAAGTACAGATCGACTACGACTAAGATGCAGAGCCTCACCGAGTTACAGCATGAAGATATATGGGAATCTTGATTACAGACGACGACAGACAACATAAGAAGGAATAAGCTAAAACTGTGAAAAAGCAAAAGCATTTATTTGTTTATTGGCTTTCATCATTGATTATTATATTTCATCATTTCTAAGATATGCACAAATTCCAATGGAGGCGCAAATACAAGTGATCAACATCGTGTTCATACCGACTCTGTTATCAGTGTCAACTATGGATAATGATCAAGGTACAAGAACTTAATGAGATGCTTGCTACAAGTTGTCAGTGTAACTAGATAAGACAGATAAACAAATAAAATTATTTGAAAAGTCGAACAACAATGAGATGCTTTGAACTGATAACAAGAATGTCTCATTTCCTATTCAAAGTAAGAACGTTTAACTTTTCTCATAGTTGCTTCTCTTCTACCCGTAGATGTGTAGAGGTCATATTGGGCACTTCCAATTGTGTGTGAAGACTAACAGGCGATTGGAAAATGTATCTTTGCATTAAGAGGACAGGGCTGCCATTGTTGGTCTTTACGCAGACCACTATTCAGTAAGGATTTCATTGCCTCTATAACGTTTGTCTAAATAGCGGCTAATAGCCTGCTCTTTTCTATTTTTTACTGCAAATGATCCGTTTATGCGCAGAGAATATGACTGGGATCCCTGAATTTATCGCCCATCTCCAGTAGGACAAGGAGCCGATCTCACAATGCTTCAGACCATGCAACTCTTGCTGAATATCACAATCACATCATTAATGCATTAGTTACCTATCATTGAACCATCAAAGTGGCAGAGTGATCGAACATTAGCTTCTCACGGCAACATAATTGGGTTCATTTCCATGATGCCCACTATCCAGTTAGAAATGTGTGCTTGGCTTACGGTAAGAAAAGGGGTGGTGTTGACGGAAACTGGCCAACACTGAAACTTAGCAACGTAAAACCTCTAACACTCAGACTTAGCAACATGAAACCTCTAACACTGAGACTTAGCAGCATGAAACCTCTAACACTGAGACTTAGCAACGCGAAACTTCTAACACTGAGATTTAGCAACGTGAAACCTCTAACACTGAGACTTAGCAACATGAAACCTCTAACACTGGGACTTAGCAACATGAAACCTTTAACACTGGGACTTAGCAACATGAAACCTCTAACACTGAGACTTAGCAACATGAAACCTCAAAAACTGAGACTTAGCAACACGAAACCTCTAACTGTGTGTCCCGGACAGGAGTCGCACGATGAGACTCTTTATTTGACATAATCGTGTTCAACAGGTTTTCTACAGCAGATTACAGCAACTAATGGAGGTGACAGGAGAGACATTCCCATACTAATGAGAGACTTCAACGCAAAAATAGGACATGACAAAGTGGACTATGAGGAGATCATGGGGAGGGACGGACTAGGAGTCCTAAACGAAAACGTAGAGCGGTTTGCAGATTTTTGTGCAGGAAACAAATTGGTCATAGGATGGTGTATGTTTGTACACAGAGTCATTTATAAGGCAACATGGGTATCCTCAGACCAGAAAACGAAGAATCAAATTGACCACATCTGCGTAAACTCAAAATTTAGACGATCATTATTAGATGTCAGGGTCTACATGGGGACAGATGTTGCCTCAGACCACTTATTAGTGATTGCGAAGGTACATCTGAAGTTAATGATAAACAGAACAATGCAAGTCGGCAGGCCACGGTACTGCGTACAATGCCTGAAAAAGATACTAAGAAAAAAGAGTTCCGTATAACACTCAGGAATAAATATCACGCACTGGAGCAGCTAGATGAAGGGGCCAGCATTGAGGATAAATGGTAACAAGTACAAAGTGCATGAAAAATTGTATGCCAGGAAGTGCTAGGAATGAAGAAACGGCAGCATAAAGCAGAAATAGTTACTAAGATCGAGAAAGTACAGCACAGAAAGAGTGTGTAGAGAGCAACAACGAGGTTAAAAAGAGCATCAAGGCGGACAAAAGACGTTACATTGATGGTCTGGCTGAGGAAGCAGAAGAAGCTGCAGGAAAGGGAAATAAAAAAGGTATATATGAGGCTACCAAGAAACTATCAGGGAAGTATCACCAACAAGGTAGACTAATCAAACATAAACTTGGGGAAAAGATGATTAACCTTTAAGAACAGAAGAAAAGATGCGTAGAATACTTTGCAGCTTTTGAACAGACCAGCACAAACCAACCAACCAGACACAAGAGTCGTTTGCAGCAGTTGAGCGTATCGGGATCAATAGCCATCGAGTGCATGTGAATGAAACAGTCGCATGTACGGACATCAGAGAAAGTTCATCGCACCACATCATTCAACATGTGCACCAGTTCCATCACGTATTTATGCAAGGTTGTTGATAAGGCACCTGACCACAGAATTGAAATGGCGACATGTTACATGTGTTGTAACACATGACCAAAAGGCTTTTGGCTTCCAGAGAAATCAATACAGTTTTAAGCAAGAAATGGAGGGGGGTGCAGGGAAGAGACAGAGAGAGAGAGAGAGAGAGAGAGAGAGAGAGAGAGAGAGAGAGAGAGAAGGGAGAGGGATTTGCAGAGCACGAAATGAAGATTACTTGTTAACATATTTTGAAGGGGAAAAATGTCATTTCAGCCTTTTTCGTCTGCTTGTGACGTAATGCCTCAGCTTAAAGCCATACTAGGATATCCTGCCCCTTTTCGCCCGACTCATCCTGCTTCGGCTGGCTTTTTTGGGGTACCGGGTTAACCTTCCCAATTTTAACCCTGTTATCTTAGATCACACATATGAGGAACATCTAAGAAAAATGTAGAGAGTATAACGTAGATCTGTACATGCTTTATCGATTACACAAAGATCTGGGGTAGTTGTCTCGCCGCAGCGACTCAATTTCATCCAGTGTTCGTAAAGCGATCTCAGTCCCGCCAGGCGGAGCGATAGCGCGGGCTTGCGGAAAACGCTCGCCTGCCTTTCCCCGTAGTGCGAATTGGGTGCGGTTTGTGGTAGTGGCTCCTCCACCGAGGTGCGCTAGTCTGGTCCGTATCAGGAAACGTGGTCCGTCCCTGGTGATTTATCTAAGGCTTATAGCAGAGCTCGACAGTACGTCTCGCTGGTGGTCCGACTCTCGCAAAGAGCTTGTGACCGGCAAATGGAAAGCAGGAATCGTTGCCTCGAGGCCCTGCGTTCTCTCCCTACGGAGAAGGGCAGGCCAAATTGTGTCTCTAGTCCCAGTGAAATTCGTCGCCGAGGTCGTTGGGATCCGTTCTGCACAGAGCGCTGCCATCCCTCCTCGAGCGAGCCCGGTCGGTCGGTCGTCTGGTGCGTGTGGGAGGCCCCTGTCAGGCGGTCCTAGGTCGACGGAGTGAGGGACGGGTGGAACAACCGTCCGTCCGTCCCGTCAGTCGGTCCCTGCGGCCGTCCCAGTGAGGCTTTTTACACACCCTTCCTCCGCCGACCGGTGTGCGCAGTACGTACGTCTCCGACAGATATCTGGTTGATCCTGCCAGTAGTCATATGCTTGTCTCAAAGATTAAGCCATGCATGTCTAAGTTCACACTGTCTCACGGTGAAACCGCGAATGGCTCATTAAATCAGTCGAGGTTCCTTAGATGACACGATCCTACTTGGATAACTGTGGCAATTCTAGAGCTAATACATGCTTACCAAGCTCCGACCCTCGCGGAAAGAGCGCTTTTATTAGTTCAAAACCAATCGTCGTTTCCCCTCGCGGGGTTGCGGCGTCCCCACTGGTGACTCTGGATAACTTTGTGCTGATCGCATGGCCTCATGTGCCGGCGACGCATCTTTCAAATGTCTGCCCTATCAAATGTCGATGGTACGTGACATGCCTACCATGTTTGTAACGGGTAACGGGGAATCAGGGTTCGATTCCGGAGAGGGAGCATGAGAAACGGCTACCACATCCAAGGAAGGCAGCAGGCGCGCAACTTACCCACTCCCGGCACGGGGAGGTAGTGACGAAAAATAACAATACGGGACTCTTTCGAGGCCCCGTAATTGGAATGAGTACACTTTAAACCCTTTAACGAGGATCTATTGGAGGGCAAGTCTGGTGCCAGCAGCCGCGGTAATTCCAGCTCCAATAGCGTATATTAAAGTTGTTGCAGTTAAAAAGCTCGTAGTTGGATCTCAGGCGCAGGCGGGCGGTCCGGCTCGCGCCGGTTCACTGCCCGTTGTCTCCTGCCCTACCGTCTGCCGGCTCTCTCCCACGGGTGCTCTTCGCTGAGCGTCCTGGGTGGCCGGCGCGTTTACTTTGAAAAAATTAGAGTGTTCAAAGCAGGCCTCGGCTGCCTGAATAATGGTGCATGGAATAATGGAATAGGACCTCGGTTCTATTTTGTTGGTTTTCGGAACTGGAGGTAATGATTAACAGGGACAAACGGGGGCATTCGTATTGCGGCGTTAGAGGTGAAATTCTTGGATCGCCGCAAGACGAGCTACTGCGAAAGCATTTGTCAAGAATGTTTTCATTAATCAAGAACGAAAGTCAGAGGCGCGAAGACGATCAGATACCGTCGTAGTTCTGACCATAAACGATGCCGACTAGCGATCCGCAGGAGTTGCTTCGATGACTCTGCGGGCAGCTTCCGGGAAACCAAAGTGTTTGGGTTCCAGGGGAAGTATGGTTGCAAAGCTGAAACTTAAAGGAATTGACGGAAGGGCACCACCAGGAGTGGAGCCTGCGGCTTAATTTGACTCAACACGGCCAACACTGAAATGATTGACATGCCGAGACCACTCTTCTGGAGTCTAATATGGAACTGGTGCTGGACTTAGACTCCAGAAATCTGGGGTTATGTCCCCTGTGGCTCGGTTTTGTCTGCATCCAGTGTTTGATAAAGGAATTGACGGAAGAGCACTATCAGGAGTGGAGCCTGAGACCTAAGTTAACTTACCACGCCAATACTGCAGAATGACTATCAAAAAGTACACCTTAGTGGGGTCTAATAGAGAACATGTGCTGGAATTAGACCCTCGAAAATCTTTGGGGCTACCCTTTAAGAAACTTGATTATCTCGCTAAGGGAATTGACGGAAGGGCACCACCAGGTGTGGAACCTGCGGCTTAATTTGACTGAACACGCCAATACTGTAGAACAACTGACAAATTGAGAGCACTGCCGTTTGGGTCTAATAATGAACGTACGCTGGTATTAGACTCACGGACGACAAGTCAGCTCAAATGAAAGAACGCTACGGAAATCGTGTTTAACTCCGCAGATTTCAAATACCTGGTCTTTGACAAACAAAAGCCCTCAATAAATTCGTCTGACCAAATAGTGAACGGGTGCTGGAAATAGATCTGAAGACAGGTCAGTTTTACCCTACAAATGACAGGGCGTTGCTACGGAAAACCAGCTCAAATCGAGAGGAGCCGCAGACACTTTGGTTCACGTACCAGGCTGATAAGCCAAGGGCGCGAGGCTACCATGTGGGGGATTACGGCCGAACCCTTGAAAGCCGCAATCCCGCCCAAAATCCCAGCACCACTGCAATGGGAGGCTCCTACATGCTCGGGACCTGGGGCTTGCGCCCCAGCCCTATCAGGTAGAGCCACAGTAAGAGGTCCTTGCCGCCCGCAAATCAAAGCGGGCGGAAAACTGCTTGATACTCACCCTATACGGCGATGGGGTGCGAAAAACACCAACCAAAGACTTAGAACCTGGTCGGGGTGTCGAAAACAGTAGAACAGCCACCACACTGTGAACTGTCAAGACTCAACCACTGACCATGAGAGTTGTCCGCACACCAGGCGATCAACATCTCTGTGACATTACCAGGCTTGTCCTCTGGCTAAATGCACTCCGGTTACGATATCTACCTCTGTACGTTATCAGCCATAACTATCATGCTGGACGCAGAAGAGATGCAGACCAGCGGACATTGCCAACCTGCCCCACTGTGTCAACACCCCAGGTGGCGGGGAATGCTAGGCGTACCATCCCTGCATAGAAGCCAAGAAAATAAAGGGAAAAAGAGATACCCCACTCACATGCAAATGCTACGTTTCTGGAAGGACGTGACGATCCTGGGATACAGACACACTGGACTGCCTCTCTTCCGGGTAAACCAGTCCGTCTCATATATCACATACCATCATTGCACCCTATAGACACGAGTAGTGAAGACTCGATAGTCTGGTAAGACAACTTCCATAGGAGAGAAAACTCTGATCGTAAACAACTGCTGCCTTGCAGATAGGCTGGGGACAGCCAAAGGCTAAGGAGGGCATCCCTACAGAAACGCCTGTTGAAATCGGATGCACGGGGCCGCAAGCCTAACAAAACAGTGCAACGTAAATCACAGTATGATGGCAGCACAACCTATTCGAAAAACGTATGGCGCTCATCCTGAGGAGACCCGCCAGGCAGCGATAGCGCCGGGCCCCACGCCTCGAAGGGGCCCACCCTTGACTACTGGTGGTCACCCACCCATGTGTCGTGGAGTCAAGGCACATGGCTATGGGGAAACGACTATTGGCCAAAACCTCAAGACCCTCAAAATATTACAGTGGAATGCGGAGGGAGTCATTAACAAAAAACTTTCCCTAACACATCACCTGCATGAAGGTAATATTGACGTGGCATGTATCCAGGAAACGCACCTCAACAATAACCATAAATTCTCAATCAGAGGATACCAGACTTTCCGTCTAGATAGAGAAGGCCACAAAGGAGGGGTCCTGATACTGACCAGAAACAGCATACCGAGTAGCGCGGTACCTGTCAATCACACCGGACAAGCAGAAATTGTAGGAGTTGACATAATGGCTCAAGAGACGAAGCTCCGCATTTTCAATCTGTACGGACCACCAAACAGAGACCTATCGCTCTCGAGTATGGAGGTCAGAGACTCCAACTGCATAGTGGTTGGAGATTTCAACAGCCACTCGGAGAGATGGGGATACTCTGACACAGACAGCAGAGGTGACGAAGTGGAAGATTGGGAGATAGATGCAAATCTCTCCCTAATCAATAGGCCGGAGGATAGCCCTAGCTTCTATTCAAGAACATGGCATACCACCTCGACTCCAGATTTGGCCTTCTCCACACAGGACATACACTATAAAATAGACCGCCAGGTGCTAAACCAACTGGCAGGTAGCGACCACAGGCCGATCAGGCTAACCATTGACATGGAAGTAGGCCCACAGGAAACAAAACCGCTCCCACGTTGGAATTACAAACGAGCCGACTGGGACAGATTTGCAATCCTGACAGATGGGCTGTGTGAAACCATCAACACACGAAACACCAAAATGAAGCCCATGGTAGAGAGCCTAAGCAAGGCAATAATGCAAGCCGCCACTGAAACCATCCCAAGAGGAGCTAGGAAAAACTATAAGCCCTACTGGAATGATGAGTTACAGAAAGTGGAAGATGCAGTAACAAATGCTAGGAACATGGCAGAACGAGAAAAATCAGTGGAGGCAAACATCGCCCTCAAAGCCGCCGCGGCGATGTACAAACACACTCTCAAGCAAACAGCAAGAGAAAGTTGGAAAAATAAAACGGAAAGTTTAAACCTGGACAAAGAAGGGAACAAGCTATGGAAGCTAGTCAGAGCCATGAACGACGAAACCCCGTCAAATAAACAAATTACTATCAAGCAAGGCGAGAACTTGATCACAGGTAAGAAAGCCGCAAACGCCTTTGTCGATCACTATGCCAGAGCAAACCACATCGAGGTCCCTGCAGATAAGCATACAGACATTAGCGAAGAGCTAAAGGGGCACGAAAACATAAATACGGCTCCTGAAGAGCACATGATGGCCAAACTAACAATGCGCGAAATGGAAGAGGCTATGAGAACACTAAAGAGAAGGAAATCTCCCGGAAAAGACGGGATAACAAACGAAATGCTGATGGGGCTGGGCCAAACAGAGAAGAAAAAACTACTATCAGTCCTGAACCAAAGCTGGAAAAGGGGTATTGTACCCCAGGCATGGAAAGATGCAATACTGGTACCAGTACCAAAAACAGGAAAGGACAAAACAGATCCGAATGGATACAGGCCCATAAGCCTACTGAGCTGTGTCGGCAAGCTGATGGAACGGATGATAAACACCAGACTGATGTGGCATCTGGAAGAAAAACGAATACTAATTCCACAGCAAGCCGGCTTTAGACAGCACAGATCCACTGAGGACCAGGTCATCCTCATAGCCCAGGAGATAGAAGATGCCTACCAGGCACAGAAACACACAGTAGCTGTTTGGGTGGATCTGGAAAAGGCATTTGACAAAGTCTGGAAGGATGGACTTAGAGTCAAGCTAAGAAGAAGTGATGTTTGTGGGAAGATGTACAAGTGGATCAACCACTACCTCAAACAAAGAACGGCCAGAGTCCAAGTACAAGGGCAGATGAGCAAAAAGGTGACACTCGAGCAGGGAGTACCCCAAGGGGGAGTACTGTCACCCACACTCTTCCTGGTATATATAAACGATATTACAGAGAATATACCAAGAAGAGTCCATAGCTCAATGTTTGCAGACGATCTGGCTATGTGGACCTCTGAAAAGAATCTCACCATAGCAAGAAATCGGATGCAAACGGCCCTAACATCGCTGGAAGAGTGGGCGAACTCATGGCTGGTCAAAATAAACGAGGAGAAAACCACGTGCACAATATTCTCGCTCTCATTAAAACCCCAAAGTACCAAATTAAGCCTAAATGGCAAAATCCTGCAGCCAAACGACAACCCAACCTATCTGGGAGTCACATTTGATCGGCGCATGACATGGAAAAGTCAGATTGAGAGAAACCGAATGAAAGCCAGAGAAAGAATGGCGATCATGAGGAAACTTGCTGGCACAAGCTGGGGAGCAGACGAAGGCATACTAAAGAAACTGTACACTGGAAGAGTGAGACCAGTTCTCGAGTATGGCATCGCGGCATGGACAACAGCAGCGAAGGCGAACTTCGATAAAGTTAACAAACTTCAAAACCAAGCCATGAGAATCATAACAGGTGGCATGAAGTCAACGCCAATTGTAGAACTTGAAAAGATTACAAAACTGCAATCCATGACCGACAGAAGAGACTGCAGAGCCCAGCTGCAGTCAGAGAAACTCCGAAGACTGACGGACCATCCAATGTACCAGAGGCTAAACAATTTGGGAACTGGGAAACTAAAGCGGAGAAACTTTGCAGAAATAGCCAAAGCAAAGATGCACGAAGATCCCATAAACGCACTAACAACACCAAAACCCATCACTACTGTACGAAAACCTACTTGGAGGCAGGATATATTTCCAGAGGTGGTAGAAAATATACCAGGTATTGCAAACAAAAACTGCCAGACCGAAAAAGAAAGGAGAAACACTACCTTAAGCTTCATAACGAAAAGCTACCCAAGCATGGACTGGACCCATGCATACACCGACGGTTCTGTAACAAACACTACACAAAACGGAGGGGCAGGAGCATTCCTGAACCTACCAAATGGCAGAAAAATAACACTGTCATTCGCTACCGGTAAGTACACAAGCAATTTCAGAGCGGAGGCAGAGGCACTGAGGGCGGCAGTGGAAGAAATGGCAACACACAGTGAAAATGAGAGCCACATAGTCCTGCTGACAGATGCTCTCGCCGTAGTCACAGCGCTAAAAAGCCAGAAAAACACAGAGCTTAATGACTTAAGAGCAGCACTCTGCAAACTGTGCCAGCTGTCCGCACCAAAAAGGGTAGTGGTACAGTGGGTTCCGTCACACTGCAACATCCAAGGCAACGAGGAGGCAGACAGACTGGCAAAAGAAGGTGCAAGGCTACCACAAACAGATACCAGTATGACGTACGAAGAGTCAAAACGGCTTATCAAAGCCAGGTACATTACCAAATGGGAAACCGAACATACTGGTTACACCAAAAACGATGCCTATTACCAGTTGAACCGAAGAGAGCAGGTCGTTGTCTTCAGACTTCGCACTGGCCACAATAGACTGAGGTACCACCTATTCAACAAATTGAAGATAGGGTGTACCGACGAATGCCCGTGCGGTACTGGTAAAATGACCACTGAACATCTGCTGCAGAACTGCCCGACATACGGGGATCAGAGAGAGCAGATGTGGCCATTGCCAGTGGAACTGCAAGACAAGCTCTATGGTAGTGGCGAGAGTCTCAGGATGACCGCCGCTTTTTTCGAAAAAATAATGGTTACTGTCTGACTGTGTACGCAGAAGAACAAGAAGAAGAAGATTACACAAAGGCCTTTGATTGCGTAAAATATAAGAAATTGTGAAAAATCATGATAGATGTAGGGTTTCCAGTACATCTAATCCATTTAATCGAATCATTATACCAGGAACAACAAGCTACGGTCAGAGTTTAACATGAAATATCATATTGGTTCGAAGTACAAGAGGAGAAAGACAGAGATATATCTCTCCATACCAATTTAACAGATGTGCAGAGTGCATAATTAGTAACGATATTGAGTATGAGAATATATAAATTTACGCTCTATTTACCATCGGCGGATGGGGAACTGAGACGTTCGTCCAGTCAGGCACTGACCAGGACGTCCCGTCAGGGTCAAGCATAATACACTGACAAAGACAACTATTTCTCTTCCATGTAGAGTTCCCTGGAAACCGGCCTTTTTCAAGGCAGCCTGACTGACGAGATGTGGATCGATGTCATCCCCGTAGTAGTGAGCGCCACATAGATGAAGCCAAGCATAGTACAAACGTCTGGAGGACCGCGGTCCACCTTCATCAGCAAACTCGGGATGTGAGGAAAGCTACTATAACCCTCCACGTAACGACCTTTTCAGGGCGCACAAAAGGGTAAACTTATTCATTGTGGGCATTAAAGAACAACAATAACAACAACAATAACAACAACAACGACCATCGGCGGATACAAGATCCCAGAGCTAAAATACACTGACGATACTATGATACTACACAGTGATACTATCAAACAGTGAAGAGGGGTTAGAGCAGCTAATTGCAGCCGTAAGTACATGCAGCGAAGATCAAAATGTTTTAGCAAACATAAACAAAACATAGATAATGACCACAGACAAAATATGAAGTCAACATACATTCAAATTCGGGGTGTGAAAATAAAACAGATCACAAACTTCGAGTATGTGGGCTCCAGAATTCACAACAATTGCGACTTATCGAAAGAAATTAGAAGGAGATTTCCAATGGCAATGCAGAGGATACATAATTTGAGAAAGCTATGGCAGAATACCAGCGACCCAGCAAAAGTAAACATTTTGTGGGCCGTTTTTTTCGTGGCAGCATGCGACTGCGAAACACGGACAGTTACCCAAACCACAATAAAGAGAATTGAGTATTTCAAGTCGTAATGTCATAAAAGAGTCATCAAGGATCCATGAACCAAAGAAAAGAAGAATTCAGACATTCGATACGAGTTGGGCATAGTGGAGGACTGGTCCAGCATGGCCAGAAATTGAAATACTTTGGCCACATCAAAAGACACAACGGACTTGAGAGAATGGCAATGGGAGGTATGGTGCTCGGCAAGAGAGGTAGAGGCATACAAAGATGACGATGGCACCAAGATGCCAAGGAATGCTTGAACATGATTCTTAAGTAGGCTTCAGATTTGGCAAGAGATCAAGTTTTGTTTCAGACATGATGTCACGGGATCGACATCCTGCAAAGGATAGGCTACATGATGATTGTCTTAACCAGACTGTACCAGAACAACATGTTCCTAAGGTTGCCCTCTGGTGGCGGAATAGGGTGTTTGTCAACTCTGGCAGGATATCTTTGATGTAAACACCAAACTGTGAGTTTCTTGCTGCTGTCAGTTCATTCACTGAACTGAATCTTTGGCCCTCCTCAGTTTATGTTTTAATTTAAAGCACCCTCATATACCAGCCCCACTCGGACTACATACACACAAGAATGAGGAGAAGAAAGTCTAGTTAATAGGCAACCCGGAGTAGGATCTGAGACCTCCACGTGATGAATGCGCTTTACTGCAAAAAAGGCATTTGCTATAATAACATCCTATCCAGACACATCGCCCCTATTCCTGTTGTAGTGTTTGTGTCGCTATTACCATTCAAAAACGCGTGGGAATTCCTGACCATTCCACTTCACTTTTCACACACACGCACAAAAGAAAACACACACACACACGGTCACAAACAACGACTGTTCCACTCCACCTTTTCACTCACCTAACCCCACAGGTGTCTGTGACACAAGCAGCTTAATCTGACAATTGCAAATCTGCGCATAGCCTAGCTTCTCAAGTGCTGCCGGGAAAGCCTTACATGCACGTATATCCAGACGCACACCCTCTTAGAACCAGGGTCTCAAACTTGACAGCACTGAGGGTTACATGGATAGATGTTAATAGACACACTGTTGTAGGAGAGGATATGTTGGAGATCAAACCTCATCTTTTTAAGTGGGGGTTTAAAGTTCCTGTAGTCGTTGTACCTCCGTCCCTAACAGTGTGGAAGATGTGTCACGCGGAGCGTGTTAATGACCCGAATCGAACCCGGAACTGGAATTACAAACGAACCGACTGGGACAGATTTGCAATCCTGACATATGGGCTGTGTGAAACCATCAACACACGAAACAACAAAATGAAGCTCATGGTGGAAAGCCTAAGCAAGGCAATAATGCAAGCCGCCACTGAAACCATCCCAAGAGGAGCTAGGAAAAACTATAAGCCATATTGGAATGATGAGTTGCAAAAAGCGGAAGATGCAATCACAAATGCTAGGAACATGGCAGAGCGATAACAATCTATGGAGGCAAATATCGCCCTCAAAGCCGCCACGGCGAAATACAAATACACCCTAAACGAAACAGCAAGAGAGAGCTGGAAAAACAAAACTGAAAGTCTCAACCTACACAAAGAAGGGAACAAGCTATGGAAGCTAGTCAGACCCACGAACGACGAAACCCCTTCAAACAAACAAATTACCATCAAGCTAGGCGAAAACTTGCTCACAGGAAAAAAAGCCGCAAACGCTTTTGTAGAACACTATGCCAAAGCAAACTACATCGAAGTCCCTGCAGATAGGCATACAGACATTAGTGAAGAGCAAAAGGGGCACGACAACATCAATACGGCACCAGAAGAGCATATGATGGCCAAATTAACAATGAGTGAAATGGAAGAGGCCATGAGAACATTAAAGAAAAGGAAATCTCCCGGAAAAAACGGGATAACAAACGAAATGCTGATGGGGCTGGGCCAAACAGCGAAGAGGAAATTGCTATCGGTCCTGAACCGAAGCTGGAAAAGGGGAATTGTACCTCAGGCATGGAAAGACGCAGTACTTGTACCAGTACCAAAGAGAGGAAAGGACAAAACAGATCCAAATGGATACAGGCCTATCAGCCTACTGAGCTGTGTCGGCAAACTGATGGAACGTATGATAAACACCAGACTGATGTGGCATCTGGAAGAAAAACGAATACTAATTCCACCGCAAGCCGGCTTTAGACAGCACAGATCCACTGAAGACCAGGTCATCCTCATAGCCCAGGAAATAGAAGATGCCTACCAGGCACAGAAACACACAGTAGCGGTTTGGGTGGACCTGGAAAAGGCATTTGACAAAGTCTGGAAGGATGGACTTAGAGTCAAGCTAAGAAGAAGTGATGTTTGTGGGAAGATGTACAAGTGGATCAACCACTACCTCAAACAAAGAACGGCCAGAGTCCAAGTACAAGGGCAGATGAGCAAAAAGGTGACACTCGAGCAGGGAGTACCCCAAGGGGGAGTACTGTCACCCACACTCTTCCTGGTGTATATAAACGACATTACAGAGAATATACCAAGAAGAGTCCATAGATCAATGTTTGCAGACGATCTGGCTATGTGGACCTCTGAAAAGAATCTCACCATAGCAAGAAATCGGATGCAGCAGGCCCTCACATCGCTGGAAGAGTGTGCGAACTCATGGCTGGTCAAAATAAACGAGGATAAAACAACATGTACAATATTCTCGCTTTCAATCAAACCCTAAAATACCAAATTAGGTTTAAATGGCAAATTCCTGCAGCCAAACGACAACCCAAACTATCTGGGAGTCACATTTGATCGGCGCATGTCATGGAAAAGTCAGATCGAGAGAAACCGAATGAGAGCCAGAGAAAGAATGGCAATCATGAGGAAACTTGCTGGCACAAGCTGGGAAGCAGACGAAAGTATACTAAAGAAACTGTACACTGGAAGAGTGAGACCAGTTCTCGAGTATGGCATTGCGGCATGGACAACAGCAGCAAAGGCGAACTTCGATAAAGTTAGCAAACTTCAAAACCAAGCTATGAGAGTTATAACAGGAGGCATGAAGTCAACACCAATTGTAGAACTTGAAAAGATTACAAAACTGCAATCCATGACCGATAGAAGAGACTGCAGACCCCAGCTGCAGTCAGAGAAACTCCGAAGACAATTTGGAGACTAGACAATTTGGGAAATGGGAAACTAAAGCGGAGAAACTTTGCAGAAATAGCCCAAGCAAAGATGCACGAAGATCCCATAAACGCACTAACAACACCAAAACCCATCACTACTGTACGAAAACCTACCTGGAGGCAGGATATATTTCCAGAGGTGGTAGAAAATATACCAGGTATTGGAAACAAAAACTGCCAGACTAAAAAAGAAAGGAGAGATACTACCCTAAGCTTTATATCGAAAAACTACCCAAGCATGGACTGGACCCATGCATACACCGACGGTTCTGTAACAAACACTACACAGAACGGAGGGGCAGGAGCATTCCTGAACCTACCAAATGGCAGAAAAATAACACTGTCATTCGCTACTGGTAAGTACACAAGCAATTTCAGAGCGGAGGCAGAGGCACTGAGGGCGGCAGTGGAAGAAATGGTGACACATAAAGAAAAGGAAAGCCATACAGTCCTGCTTACAGATGCTCTCGCCGTAGTCACAGCGCTAAAAAGCCAGACAATTACTGAGCTTAATGACTTAAGAGCAGTACTCTGTCAACTATGCCAGCATTCCGCACCAAAAAGGGTAGTGGTACAGTGGGTTCCATCACACTGCAACGTCCTAGGCAACGAGGAGGCAGACAGACTGGCAAAAGAAGGTGCAAGACTACCACAAACAGATACTAGTATGACGTACGAAGAGTCAAAACGGCTTATCAAAACCAGATACATGACCAAATGGGAAACCGAACATACTGGTTACACCAAAAACGATGCCTATTACCAGTTGAACAGAAGAGAGCAGGTCGTTGTCTTCAGACTTCGCAATGGCCACAATAGACTGAGGTACCACCTATTCAACAAATTGAAGATAGGTGGAACCGACGAATGCCCGTGTGGTACCGGGAAAATGACCGCTGAACATCTGCTGCAGAACTGCCCGACATGCGAGGATCAGAGAGAGCAGATGTGGCCATCACCAGTGGAACCACAAGACAAGCTCTATGGCAGTGTCGACAGCCTCAGCATGACCGCCGCTTTTTTCGAAAAAATAATGGTTACTGTCTGATTGCGTACGAAGAAGAAGAAGAAGAAGAAGAACCCGGAACATTTGAGAAACTAGATCTCTACCCCACGGTTACTCTAACTCTTTACCTAACATTCGTCTTGTCTTCTTGTCGCTCTCTCCCTCCAGTCGGAGTATAAGGTCACAATTACAGCAGTTCACATTTATATAACTGCTCCAAAGCACTTTTTCAGCTTTGTCAGTGATGGTTTCTGTAGCAATTTCTTTTACACGATGAGGTTGCAAGCCCCATACATAACCCTCTTGAGTTGACTTTTCCAACATTCATGGAGGCGCCTTGGCCGTGTTGTTTTTTCTTCATTGCGCGGTCACCGGGGCATACTTGAGGACTACATAAAGTGCTTCAATATGATCAATGAAATCAATTTTATGTCGCTTCCAAGCACAGATCTTCAACTAATACATGTCATGTTATCACATTTGACACTGCTCAAAACTTTTGCAGGATGTGATTGATGTTGTCGCCGTTGATGTTGTTGATGTTGTTATTCTTGATGTTGTTGTTGAAGTTGTTGATGTTGCTGTCAAAGATGGTGTTAATAATGATAGTGTTGTTGTTTATATGGTTGTTGTTGACGTTGTTGTTGTTGATATTGTTGGTGTTGACGTTGTTGTTAATGTTGTTAATGTTGTTATTGATAATGATGTTGTTGCTGATGATTATGTTGTTGCTGCTGATGACAGTGATGCTGTTGTTGATGTTGTTATCCATGATGTTATTGTCCATGATGTTCTGTTGTTGTCATCACATTTTGTACTGTTCAAATCTATTGTAGGACGTGGTTGATGCTGTCGTTGTTGATAATGTTGTTGTGGTTGTTATTGATGATGTTCTTGTTGTTGGTGGTGTTGTTGATGATGGTGTTAATAATGTTGTTGTTCTTTATGTTGTTGTTAGTGATGGTGTTGTTGTTGTTGATAATGTTGTTGTTGTTGATGATGTTATTGTTGATGTTGATGATATTTGCTGTTGTTCATGTTGTTATTAATGATGGTGTTGTTGTTGTTAATGTTGTTGTTGATGTTCTTATTAGTAATGATGGTGTTGTTGATAATGTTGTTGTTGATGTTGTTGTTAATAATGGTGTTGATAATGAAGGTCTTTTTGTTGATATTGTTGTTGTTAATGTTGTTATTAAGGATGTTATTGTCGATGATTATCTTGCTGTTTATGTTGTTGTTGTTGTTGTTATTGTTGATGATGTTCTTTTGTTGTTGATGTTGTTGTTGATGTTATTGTTGCTATTGTTGTTGATGTGGACGATGTTGTTGTTGATGATGATGTTGTTGACGATGATGTTGATGATGATGATGTAGTTGTTGATGATGATGATGTTCTTGTTGATGATGATGATGTTGTTGATGATTGTGTTGATGATAATGACGATGATATTCTTAGTGTTGATGATGATGTTGTTGATGATGTTGTTAAGGATGTTATTGTTGCTGTTGAGTTAACTTCACGGGTTTTTTTTTTGGGTAGCTGGGTATTGTGGCTCTTCTTACATCACGATGCGCAGTCAAGAAGGGGGACGGAAGTCCTCCTAGCTGTAGTGCTGTGTCTATACAGGAGTAAGAGGACGTGAGGCGGGATCTTTATTAGTATGTCTCTCCTGACAGTGATTACTCTTGACTCCAACAGGATAGGATAACCAGCTCTATATCCTGATCTCCTGGATCGCCTCTTATGACTTGCCTAGCTGGCTAGCAGCGAACGCAAAATAAATGAATTTTGTAATGCTAGGAGCAGTTCTAAAACATTGAATGCACATGTCGATACAAGGTCCTCCTTGTTAATGCGAACGCTAGGACCAACCTCAGGGTAAGATATTGACCAAGAGCCCACCTCACGCGCACCAAGTGCACTTATAAACAGGCTGTGCTACAGAGCTTGGTCAACGAGGCAGGTGACAGTAATGTGATACCAGGGTGGTGGAGAAACTGACGAGACTGACAGTGTTGATGACGAACTGACATCTTTTTCTTCAGTCCGCCTCTTAATATAAGAAAAGTCCACGCAGACACCGTTACTGGAAACTATTCGTCAAGAGTGAAGGATAGGAGCCCCATATAGACAGACATCAAAAGGAGTCACTTTCATATACGGGTCCAATATAGATTCCAAGCGAGTCACTTTCATATACAGGTCCAATTCCAAGCGAGTCACTTTCACATGCAAGTCAAATATAGATACCCAAGCTAGCCGCCATCACATATCAGGGCAATATAGACATCCAAGCGAGTCACGTTTGCACTAGTCCAATATAGACATCCAAGCGAGTCAGTTTCAGATACGAGTCCAATATGGACATTCCACCGAGTCACTTTCAGATACGAGTCCAATATAGACATTCAAGTGAGTCACTTTCAGATACGAGTCCAATATAGACATCCAATCGAGTCACTCACACGTTAAATATGAGTGTTATCAGGTTTTATATGCTTAACTTTACTGTATGGCGTTGGAACGTGGACAAACGATTGGGGAATAGAACTTAGGCGTTTGAAATGTGGATTTGTGAAATAATGGATCGCATCTCTTTGTAGAAACGAGAAAACAAATTATTAAATGCTTCGTGGAATTAGATGTGCATTGGGAATTGATGACGGAAACAGTTAAACAGTTGCGATGGTTTGGTCCCATAAAACGACATGACATCTGGTTGAAATAAACTTTGCATGGAAAGCTGGAGTGCAAACGTACCAGAGTTAAGCAACGATATAAGTGGGATAGTAGCAACCCGAGATGGACAGGGAAACGTCTTGAAGGTTGTACCATCATGGGAAGGAACATATGACGGTGGAGACCATCGATACCGACCTTCAACGTGGATAGGGCACTTGAACTGAACAGAAAAATCCATCTCGGGTATCTTGGAAAATAAGTCAATAACAACAAACAATGTGATTTACCACACACAGTAAAAACGATACGCGTTATGAGAGCTATCCAATATTACGGTTACACTCTCATTGCGGATTACTGGAGAAATCTTGACGAATCGCTCGTGAACCGCAGGATCGCATACTTAAGACTGTTTTGTAGAACAGTGATCTCAAACTAATTTTCCTAGCTTTTCTTTTTTTGTTTTCTTTTGTTTTTTTGCGTTTCCCTTAATTATCTATTTCCCCAAGGCGGTGTACGTTGCAATATGGTTTTTATTTTGCGCCTGTCGGCTCAGTGCATCCGACTTCAGCATGCATTTTATGTAAGGGTCTGCTTCCTCCTGCATTTTCTAAGAGTTTGCTTCCCCGTTGTAACGGCAGGCGCTGTGATGGGGATCGAACCCAGCACCTTCGGCTGCGAGCCGTTTCACTTAACCACTACCCAACGCCGTCCCCTTTTTTTTCCGAGTTAAATAAGAAAATATGTAATTTTACACAAAGTTAAACGTTGAAATGCTAAACAGAATTTGTTGTCAAACAATATTGTTGCTAAAAGAGTATGATGGATACTCTCTATACATGTCTGCTCCGCATATGGCCTACTTAGAATCTTCAAGCACGGTACATGGCCACTGTTTACGTACCTTGATACCACTGTTTTAAGTTACTGCCATAGAATCTTCAAGCACGGTACATGGCCACTGTTTATGTACCTTGGTATCACTGTTTTAAGTTATTGCCATAGACGATTAGATGAATGTAGGACTAGCTAGGACAGTGCGGCATTTGCTAGACTCCGTAGTAAAGTGCGGAATAGGCAAGAATAAGGACTCAATCAGAAATGGATATCTACGATGACGCTGTCCTGCCTAATATTTGATATGTGTGTGAGACATAGACCGCCTACAGACGTCTTGTCGGGAAATTAAACAATCGCGACATGCGCTACCTGTGAAAACTATTAAAGATTACATGGTAGGGCATGTTGCCTGATTTGTTAACGCGATCGGATATGACAATTATATGCACCATTATATGCGCAGGACGGATGAGATGGGCTGACCATGTAGTACGCATGTTGGATCAACGTCGGATGAGATGGGCTGGCCATGTGGTACGCATGTTGGATCAACGTCGGATGAGATGGACTGATCATGTGGTACGCATGTTGGATCAACGTCGGATGAGATGGGCTGACCATGTGGTACGCATGTTGGATCAACGTCTACCAAAAAAGATGCTCATAGTGAACTGCAAAATGGCAGAAGAGCAAGCGGTGGACTGTGGCAAAGGTACAATGACATATTTTAGAGATCACTGATGGAATGCGGTATTCACCATTATCATTGGAAAAGAATCGCCACTAATCGCCTAAACTGGCACAGCACTATTGCGGATGGTGTTACTGAGGCACGAGGTAGCAGAATAAATTCGGCTGTCCTTGAGGAGATCGTTCTCATAGCCAGTTCATAACAAGACAACCCTGACCCTGGTGAAGCGAGGTGTTCTGTATCCTTGTACTGTCTAGCTGACAGTTCAGGGCTTGGATGATCGGCTACTTAGCCATCTTTGAATTTATGCGAAGGGTGAATGTTGCCAAAGTGGTCACCGTGGATGGGCGAACAACATGATGATGCTATCACTAGAACATGGGAGATGAAGTGCTTGTCAAGGAGACACAACACACTAGTCAAGCACCGAACAGTGTTTTCGAACATTAATAAAAACTAATTCATAGCACAATGAGGTGTGGTCCACCAATCATCTCCTAGATTATGTTGTAGTGAGCCGCGACACACTATATCCGTGCTCTTTAACATGGGCACTAGTGCCCACTAGTGGACGATTATAGATTTCAGGCCGGCGGTAGCAGAATAACTACACTCTGTATTAAAACGGTATTATTATTAATATTATGGTAACGCAGAGGCTACACAGCCTGAGGAAACTATGGCAGAATGACATCACGTCAGCAAATGTGAACATTTTGAGAACCTGTCTTTCTGCCGTGACAGCAAACGGTCGTGAAACATGGACACAACCCTCAAGAAAGAGAATCGAGTTCTTCGAGTCCAAATGTGATAGAAAGAGTATCAGAATACAATGGAACGTAAAAAAGAAGAATGTATTCGACAAGAATTGAGCATAGGGGACAACTGGTTCATAAATTCTATCATGAGCCAAAAATTGAAATACTTTGGCCACATCAAAAGACACAACGGTCTTGAGAGAACGGTAATAGAGGATATTGTGCCAGGCAAGAAATACAGAAGCAGACCAAGAAAGCGATGGCACCGAGATGTCAAGGAATGCTTGCGCATGGCTCAGGAGCAGTCTGTGGATTTGGCAAGAGACCTAGTTTTTTCAGACAGTCTGTGGATTTGGCAAGAGACCTAGTTTCTTTCAGACAGTCTGCGGATTTGGCAAGAGACCTAGTTTCTTTCAGACAGTCTGTGGATTTGGCAAAAGACCTAGTTTCTTTCAGACAGTCTGTGGATTTGGCAAGAGACCTAGTTTCTTTCAGACAGTCTGTGGATTTGGGAACCGACGTTCTGCAAAGGACCTGATGATGATGATGGTGTATTAAAAACATCAAAAATGAACAGACTCAGTAGGGGATGGCGTGGGCTAGTGGTTAAGTGGCACGGCTCACAACCAGAAGGTGCTGGGTTCGATCCCCATCACAGCACCGGCTGTTACCCCGGGGAAGCAAACCTTTAGAAAATGCAGGAGGAAGCAGACCGTTACATAAAATGCATGCTGAAGTCAGATGCACTGGGCCGACAGGCGCAAAATAAAAAGCACAGTGCAACGCATACCGCCTTGGGGATTAGAGAAATAAGGCGAACGCAAAAAAAACAAAAAAACAAAACAATGCAGACTCAGTGAACGATCCCGAAATTTGTTTCAATTTAGATGCTAGTGTCCGATAAGGAAAATGTGACTTCGCGAAAATGATAAAAGTGGAGGGCTAGGTATCACAAGGTTGGCGAACCATGCACTTAACGTATCCTCTTGTGGCCCGTGAGGTATTTGTGTTTGAGACCCGTGTTCTAGAACCAACCCGGACAGTACAGTCATTTCCAGGTCAATGCAAATGAACATGCACACGCGAATCAACTTGGCGGTAGAATCTAAACGCATTTTCGCGCCAAATCACGCCACAGGTGTTCAAGACACATTCAGTCCTTCACGGAAACTGAGACCACAGTATGTCAAAACTGAACATTAAAAGCGAATATCTTGTGACCCACTTTTACGGTCGCTCGAGCTGATTTCTCGTGATGAAGAAATAAACTAACTGCACTGTATTATCATCATCACGTACCACACCGATCGCCTTATCTCAGATACGTTGAACCTTGCCATTATTGCAGTCTTCGAAAGTGTTTAATCCAGCCCTTCAAATTGTTAAATCCAGTTCGTCAAGATGTTTAATCCAGCCCTTCAAATTGTTAAATCCAGTTCGTCAAGATGTTTAATCCAGCCCTTCAAATTGTTTAATCCAGTTCGTCAAGATGTTTAATCCAGCCCTTCAAATTGTTAAATCCAGTTCGTCAAGATGTTTAATCCAGTTCGTCAAGATGTTTAATCCAGCCCTTCAAATTGTTAAATCCAGTTCGTCAAGATGTTTAATCCAGCCCTTCAAATTGTTAAATCCAGTTCGTCAAGATGTTTAATCCAGCCCTTCAAATTGTTAAATCCAGTTCGTCAAGATGTTTAATCCAGTTCGTCAAGATGTTTAATCCAGCCCTTCAAATTGTTAAATCCAGTTCGTCAAGATGTTTAATCCAGCCCTTCAAATTGTTAAATCCAGTTCGTCAAGATGTTTAATCCAGCCCTTCAAATTGTTAAATCCAGTTCGTCAAGATGTTTAACCAACCCTTCAAATTGTTTAATCCAGTTCATCAAGATGTTTAATCCAACCCTACAAATTGTTAAATCCAGTTCGTCAAGATGTTTAATCCAGCCCTTCAAATTGTTAAATCCAGTTCGTCAAGATGTTTAATCCAACCCTTTAAATTGTTAAATCCAGTTCGTCAAGATGTTTAATCCAACCCTTCAAATTGTTAAATCCAGTTCGTCAAGATGTTTAATCCAGCCCTTCAAATTGTTAAATCCAGTTCGTCAAGATGTTTAATCCAGCCCTTCAAATTGTTTAATCCAGTTCGTCAAGATGTTTAATCCAGCCCTTCAAATTGTTAAATCCAGTTCGTCAAGATGTTTAATCCAGTTCGTCAAGATGTTTAATCCAGCCCTTCAAATTGTTAAATCCAGTTCGTCAAGATGTTTAATCCAGCCCTTCAAATTGTTAAATCCAGTTCGTCAAGATGTTTAATCCAGCCCTTCAAATTGTTAAATCCAGTTCGTCAAGATGTTTAATCCAGCCCTTCAAATTGTTAAATCCAGTTCGTCAAGATGTTTAATCCAACCCTTCAAATTGTTAAATCCAGTTCGTCAAGATGTTTAATCCAGCCCTTCAAATTGTTAAATCCAGTTCGTCAAGATGTTTAATCCAGCCCTTCAAATTGTTAAATCCAGTTCGTCAAGATGTTTAATCCAGTTCGTCAAGATGTTTAATCCAGCCCTTCAAATTGTTAAATCCAGTTCGTCAAGATGTTTAATCCAGCCCTTCAAATTGTTAAATCCAGTTCGTCAAGATGTTTAATCCAGCCCTTCAAATTGTTAAATCCAGTTCGTCAAAATGTGTAATCCAACCCTTCAAATTGTTTAATCCAGTTCGTCAAGATGTTTAATCCAACCCTTCAAATTGTTAAATCCAGTTCGTCAAGATGTTTAATCCAGCCCTTCAAATTGTTAAATCCAGTTCGTCAAGATGTTTAATCCAACCCTTTAAATTGTTAAATCCAGTTCGTCAAGATGTTTAATCCAACCCTTCAAATTGTTAAATCCAGTTCGTCAAGATGTTTAATCCAGCCCTTCAAATTGTTAAATCCAGTTCGTCAAGATGTTTAATCCAACCCTTCAAATTGTTTAATACAGTTCGTCAAGATGTTTAATCCAGCCCTTCAAATTGTTAAATCCAGTTCGTCAAGATGTTTAATCCAGCCCTTCAAATTGTTAAATCCAGTTCGTCAAGATGTTTAATCCAGCCCTTCAAATTGTTAAATCCAGTTCGTCAAGATGTTTAATCCAGCCCTTCAAATTGTTAAATCCAGTTTGTCAAGATGTTTAAACCAGCCCTTCAAATTGTTAAATCCAGTTCGTCAAGATGTTTAATCCAACCCTTCAAATTGTTAAATCCAGTTCGTCAAGATGTTTAATCCAACCCTTCAAATTGTTAAATCCAGTTCGTCAAGATGTTTAATCCATCCCTTCAAATTGTTTAATACAGTTCGTCAAGATGTTTAATCCAGCCCTTCAAATTGTTTAATACAGTTCGTCAAGATGTTTAATCCAGCCCTTCAAATTGTTTAATCCAGTTCGTCAAGATGTTTAATCCAGCCCTTCAAATTGTTAAATCCAGTTCGTCAAGATGTTTAATCCAACCCTTCAAATTGTTTAATCCAGTTCGTCAAGATGTTTAATCCAGCCCTTCAAATTGTTTAATCCAGTTCGTCAAGATGTATAATCCAGCCCTTCAAATTGTTTAATCCAGTTCGTCAAGATGTTTAATCCAGCCCTTCAAAGTGTTTAATCCAGTTCGTCAAGATGTTTAATCCAGCCCTTCAAATTGTTTAATCCAGTTCGTCAAGATGTTTAATCCAACCATTCAAATTGTTTAATACAGTTCGTCAAGATGTTTAATCCAGCCCTTCAAATTGTTAAATCCAGTTCGTCAAGATGTTTAATCTAGCCCTTCAAATTGTTAAATCCAGTTCGTCAAGATGTTTAATCCAGCCCTTCAAATTGTTAAATCCAGTTCGTCAAGATGTTTAATCCAGCCCTTCAAATTGTCAAATCCAGTTCGTCAAGATGTTTAAACCAGCCCTTCAAATTGTTAAATCCAGTTCGTCAAGATGTTTAATCCAACCCTTCAAATTGTTAAATCCAGTTCGTCAAGATGTTTAATACAACCCTTCAAATTGTTAAATCCAGTTCGTCAAGATGTTTAATCCAGCCCTTCAAATTGTTTAATACAGTTCGTCAAGATGTTTAATCCAGCCCTTCAAATTGTTTAATACAGTTCGTCAAGATGTTTAATCCAACCCTTCAAATTGTTAAATCCAGTTCGTCAAGATGTTTAATCCAGCCCTTCAAATTTTTTAATACAGTTCGTCAAGATGTTTAATCCAATTCTTCAAATTGTTAAATCCAGTTCGTCAAGATGTTTAATCTAGCCCTTCAAATTGTTTAATACAGTTCGTCAAGATGTTTAATCCAACCCTTCAAATTTTTTAATACAGTTCGTCAAGATGTTTAAACCAGCCCGTCAAAGTGTTTAATCCAGCCCTTCCAAGTGTGCCCAGATCTTTAACATTTATAGTACATCCATTCAAAGTGTTTAATACAGCCCTTCAAAGAGTTGAATCCAGCCCTTCAATTTATTTTAATCCAGCTCGTCAAAATGTGTAATCTAGCCTTTCAATGTGTTTAATCCAGCCCTTCAAAGTGTTTAGTCCAGCATTTCATAGTGTTTAATCCAGGTGTTTAACCCAGTCCTTCAGTCTTTAATCTAGCCCTTCAGAATGTTTAATCCAGCCTTCAAAGTGTTTAATCCAGCTCGTTAAAATGTTTAATCTAGCCAATCAAAGTGTCTATTACAGCTCGTCAAAACGTGTAATCCAGCCCTTCAAAGTTTTTAAACAAGCCCTTCAAAGTGTTTAATCCATGCCAGTCACAATGTTTAATTTGGCTCGCCAATCACTCCACAAAGCTTCAATCCAAGCAGATAACTGCTACAAATTCCACCAGTCTCATCAATGTAGGTTCTGTGTAATCTGTTAACCTTAGAATCCCATCGAATATAACACAAGTATGATGTCCTTTAATCAAACTCGAAGACATACCCAGTTCAAAAGTTATGCAATGCTGAAACTGGCTTTGTCGAATGAAAGGTGCAGATATCGTGGCGTCGCTGTAAACGACAACATAAGAAAACGTCCTTTTCAGAACGAATGACCAAGTAGAAACAGAATTCAGTTTTACACTTTCAAGTACCATGTTGGACCAAGCACAATGCTGTTACTCACGTTATCGTTTGTTCTCATCTTGTATTTAAAAAATAGAGCTGCCCCTAGTTCTAAAGGAACTGTAACAGCTAAAGCATGTCGTTAAAGGCGAATAAAGAGAACTGCATCTCCGCCATGGTGAGTTCTAAGCCCGGATGAGAAAGGAGGAAGATTGAGCGTGGGGCCAGCTACCCCACCTATCAAAAAAAAATTGCTTCAAATACGACAACCAAAACAAACCAAAAGCTGTCCTTGAAGGGAAAGGTCCACTCAGCAACGCTTATATGACGCGGCTCAGCCAAATCCGAAAGGAACCTGGTCTGCCGACTACATTTCTTTCGACACCTGGAATGTTATAACCATGTGGAACATGGATACGAGATCTGGAGGCGGAAGTAAAGAAAACTGGAAAAAGCTAGAAGGAAGTGGAAAAGATTGCATAAGACAGAGCTGCTTGGTGAGAGTATCTTGGTGTACTATGCACCAGTGAGTGATAGAAGACGAAAGAGGGAAAGAGCTGAGCATAGAGCTTGTTAGTTACCTCATAATCGATATTGTCAGCAACCACAGTACAAGCTTAACAGCTCGAATACATGCGTCCAATAGAAAGTGCCCTGCTGCACTTGAAACCTATACCTCGTGTAAAAATGTGTTGAACAAATATGAAAACAACTAAATTCAGAGATTTGTTATTTGTAATTATTATTGCACTAGAATAGAAAGTATACTAGATGAATGGTCATCTTCTTCTTCTTTTGCATTCGCTCTCAATCTCCCGCTACCAAGCTCTGAACAGGGCTTTGAAAGTAGCATGATATAGTCCGGAGAACGTAATGCGTTGTGTCGCTAGTTTACAGCTTGACTGCGATATTTGTCACCTTTCGATCCAACATATCCGTTTTCTTCAGAGAATGGTAGTCAAAACTGGGTCGAGAATACACAGAGAAAAACACAGATTATGAGAACAAAAGTACTTAACGGCAATAAGTTTGTTTGGGGAGAGACAGTATCAGAAAAGAACGAAAGATTCATTTATGGCTGTTGCAATATAGACAAAGTCAGAGATACGGACATATATCTTCATTTATAAATACAAAACCTGAGAGAAGTTTTCATTGCGTTGAGGATTTTATGTAGATCGAAAGAGATTAAAGTCAACAACAACAAAATACAAATCTTGAATTTCAATGTAAAGTCCGTTCTATCGTATGGCGCTGTAACATGGGAAACTACAAACCAAAAATGTTCAGATTTTTGTCAATGGGTTTCTGTGACGAATAGAGGAATTACAATGTTATGATAAGTCACCAATTTGGAGCTGTGGGGTAGGATTGTACATATGTCAGCAGGACTTGTAAGCAGAAGGCACCACCGTTGAATAGGACACATATTACAGAAGACAGTTGAAATAATTACAAGATAATCTCTATTCTGGAATTCCGGAGCAAGAACCAGTGATGTAGATCAAGACACACATGGAAAAGAGAGGTTGAGGCATATACAAAGGAAACAGGTAAGAAGTAGTTTGACATGATGGCACAGGACAGAAGAACTTGGCGTGTATTTGTTGAAGATCGATGCACCGTAGAGAAGCAAATCAACTGCAAGAGTAATTGCTGGATTGAGTGATTCCCTCTGCTGTCCTCCATTGATGTGATCCGCACGCAAGATTTGGTCGAACTGAGGAATATGGCCGCTTGCTTCTGTTTCTCGCCAAGAAGTATAAAAAGATCAGTTTAAAAAAAAAAGTTTCCTCTGATGACAAAAATAATCCTAGATCTAACTAGGGGTTTGAACTCTGGTGGTCAGGACCACGCTAGACTGCCCTATCTTCTTTCTTCTTATAATATTACTCTCCAAGTTTCTAATATCCTCAACAGATGAATATTTAGCTAAGACGTGTAATACGTTCTCTTGTGTAATAAGTTTTCTTGTGTAATACGTTCTCTTGTGTAACACGCTCTCTTGTATAATAAGTTCTTTTGTGTAATACGATCTCTTGTGTAATACGTTCTCTTGTGTAATACGTTCTCTTGTGTAATAAGTTCTCTTGTGTAATACGTTCACTTGTGTAATAAGTTCTCTTGCATAATACGTGCTCTTGTGTAATACGTTTTCTTGTGTGATATGTTCTCTTGTGTAATGCGTTCTCTTGTGTAATACGTTCTCTTATGTAATACGTTCTCTTGTGTAATAAGTTCTCTTGTGTAATAAGTTCTCTTGTGTGATAAGTTCTCTTGTGTAATACGTTCTCTTATGTAATACGTTCTCTTGTACAATACGTTCTCTTGTGTAATACGTTCTCTTATGTAATAAGTGCTCTTGTGTAATACGTTCACTTATGCAATACATCTCTTGCGTAATACGTTATCTTATGTAATACGTTCTCTTGTGTAATATGTTCTCTTGTGTAATAGTTCTCTTGTGAAATAGTTCTCTTTGCACGTGGGCTTCCTTAAGTACACCCTCGTGGATTTATTTGTTGTTAATGAAATTTTGAACATTCTTTTATGCATGTCGAAAAGGGCCACCAAGTTGAGTTTTGCAAGAGGCTAGCTCCATCATTATATAAAACAAAATGCTAAATAAACCACGTCTCGTTCATTGTGAATAAAAATAAATATTGCAAGAAAAATAGAAGAACATAATAGAACAATATGAAACAAGATAGAAATAAAGTAAGAAGAAAGATGTTATTTTTTTTTAATGTTAGAAAATTGATGTCAAGGACATCACATTTTCATTCACTGTCCAAAGTGAATCACGAAATGCTTTGCTAAACTAACAATAACTAACGATACTTCGGAAAGTGGACATGAGTGCTCCTGACTGCAGTGCAGCGAGAAGGTCCTAAGTAAGCATACCACTATCGCGATAACAGCATGGATCGCCACCTTGCTGGTCAGGCTGCTTTGACATAGCCTGTTGTCTCTATGAGCACGAATAGGGACGTGAGGTGGAGTTATGATCAATATATTTCATGAGACACTGATCACTCTTCGTATCAGACCTCACACCACCAGGCCTCACACCACCAGGCCTCACACCACCAGGCTTCACACCACCAGGCCTCACACCACCAGGCTTCACACCCCCAGGCCTCAGACCACCAGGCCTCACACCACCAGTTTTCACACCACTAGGTCTAACACCACCAGGCCTCACACCACCAGTTTTAACACCACTAGGTCTAACACCACCAGGCCTCACACCACCAGTTTTTACACCACTAGGTCTCACACCACCAGGCTTCACACAGCAGTATGCCTTACACTACCAGACCTCACACCACCAGGCTTAACATCACTAGGCCTCACACTACCAGTCTTCACACCACCAGGCCTCACACACCAGCATGCCTCACACCAGCATGCCTCACACCAGCAGGTCTCACACCACCAGACCTCACACCACCAGGCCTCACACCAGCAGGTCTCACACCACCAGGCCTCACAATAGCAGGTCTCACACCACCAGGCCTCACACCAGCATGCCTCACACCACCAGGCCTCATACACCAGCGGGCCTCACACCACCAGGCCTCACACACCAGCATGCCTCACACCAGCATGCCTCACACCACCAGACCTCACACCACCAGACCTCACACCACCAGGCCTCACACCAGCAGGTCTCACACCACCAGGCCTCACAATAGCAGGTCTCACACCACCAGGCCTCACACCAGCATGCCTCACACCACCAGGCCTCATACACCAGCGGGCCTCACACCACCAGGCATCCCACACCAGCGGGTCTCACACCACCAGGCCTCACACACCACCAATTCTCACACACCACCATGCCTCACACACCACCAGGCCTCAGATACCACCAGGCCTCACACCACCAGGCCTCACACCAGCAAGTATCAATTGAAGAAACATCGACAACGATGAATCATTGGTTGACTTGACATTGTCACTCCTCTACAATTATGGAACCGTGGTTGACTTGACATTGTCGCTCCTGCATAACAATGGGTCCGTGGTTGACTTGACATTGTCACTCCTCTACAACAATGGAACCATGACTTAATACTGTTACTCCTATACAACAATGGATATGTATTTGAAATGACGTTGTCACACCACTACAACTGTGGATCCGTAATTGAGTGGACATTGTCACTCCTCTACAACACAAGTTCAGTGATTTGATATTGTTATTCCCCTACAATAATGGATAGGTGTTTGACTTGACGTTACCGTTTCTATTCTACCAAAGAGTGTAGATTATGGCTTTAACAACTTGGAATAGTAGACCCTTCTGCTGAACACTCCATAGTTGTATGTTACAGCATTTATGGCAAGTTACAGTAATGCTTATCTTTGATACCTTTTCGGGCAGTTTCTTACTTTAATTCATTGCGCATTTTTCTAAGAATTGTAGTGCTACTATTTATTGCCTCCTCTTGTGCGTTCTTTGTGGAGACGAAAAACAGATTACCGAGACTTGTAGATCTTTGAAAACAGCCCCCTTAAGAATCGTAATGTTACTATTCATTGCGCCCTTTTCTAAGAATTGTAGTATCACTATTCATTGCGCCCTTTTCTAAGAATTGTAGTATTACTATTCAGTGCATCCTTTTCTAAGAATTGAAGTGTTACTTTTCATTGCGCTTTCTTGTAAGAAATGCCGTATTATTATGCATTGTGCCCTTCTCTTATATGTTGCCGCGTTGATATTGACTACGCGACCCCTTCTAAAAGTTGCCGTGTTAGTATTTATTGCGCCCATTTCTAAACAGGTTACAGTATTTTTATTCTTTGAACCTCTCTTTATATGTAGGTAACAGTGTTATATTGTCTAACTCCCCATTAGGCTTCGGTAACATAGGTATGTGTATGCTTCACAGGGAAACATGGGGAAGAGACAAACCTCTCTTGAACCTCAAACTCCTCCTTGCATGCTACCTGAAATAACTTGTGGACATGAATCCGTCAAGTTGTCAACTGCTGCAGCGATTAAGTAGGTGACCCAGATTTATCGAGTTACGTGACAGTGTTACAATGGTCTGGCCTTCCACCAGGTCTATGAACTGAAGCCTAAATCGGTTACGCTAGGCCAGGTGTTCTCCTTACCTTAGGCTTCACGGGAGGGGGGGGGGGGGGGGGAGGGGGAGGCCAATTTCATCTGCTGAAAAGAATTCAAGAGGTCCGTACTCTTTGGAATACATTACATCTTCATGTTCACAAACAGACAACGTCCGTCCGTTTATATTAATGTCTGTCCATCAATTCATCATAAATATATATGTCTGTCCGTCTATCACCGTGGAGCTTATTCCAACTGATTGCTCCCAAAATACGAATACAAGCCGCTCACTCGTGCAATCGTCACGTAGTGTGCAAGTTTGGTTTTATCTTACTTGTGATGCAAAAAAACAAATATGCCCTGTCTCGGCTCTGATACATGGAAATAAAGGAAGCAGATCAAGTAGCCAACAAGGCAAGGTTTAAAAAGTCTCATAGAAAAGTGCTATCAGCGACGAAGTGCTACAGGCTTCATTGAACTAGCCCTCTTTCTTTTGTATGAAATTATGTAGCCAGTTCCCTTCTTCGTTGCACTTCCTTCCCTAAAAGCTAATCAGGTAGCAATGTACAGCCGGGTTCACTGTATGGTGCCAAAAGAGGTGCCTTTTCATGCCGTGGGAAGGAAACGATCAAGAACTACGCCACCTGGATGCTGAGAAAAAGATTTGGGTATTAAAAGGGTGGAGAGGAAGAAGGGAGGAGTAGGAGAGGGAGGGGAGGGGAAGAAAACGAAACTGAAGAAAATGCAAAATGTGAAGAACTACAATAATGATTGAAAACAGCTTCAACAGATTGCAGAGACTTGTAGAGCTTCGAAAACAGCTTTGTGGAGACGAACAACAGGTTACAGAGACTTGTAGAGCTTTGAATACAGCTTTGTGGAGACGAACAACAGGTTACAGAGACTTGTAGAGCTTTGAAAACAGCTTTGTGGAGACGAACAACAGGTTACAGACACTTGTAGAGCTTTGAAAACAGCTTTGTGGAGACGAACAACAGGTTACAGAGACTTGTAGAGCTTTGAAAACAGCTTTGTGGAGACGAACAACAGGTTGCAGAGACTTGTAGAGCTTTGAAAACAGCTTTGTGGAGACGAACAACAGGTTACAGAGACTTGTAGAGCTTTGAAAACAGCTTTGTGGAGACGAACAACAGGTTACAGAGACTTGTAGAGCTTGGATCTGTAATATATATCTGGACGGTGGCTCAGGGGTCCACAATCTATTTCTGGATATGGCGTTCTACATTCTATTTTTTAATATGGTTGAGGATCGACAATCTATTTCTGGACAGGGTAGAGGGTGGTAGTAGAGAAGGGTGGGGGGATGGATGGATGGATGGATGGATATATGGACGGACAGACAGACAGACAGACAGACAGACAGACAGACAGATAGATAGATAGATAGATAGATAGATAGATAGATAGATAGATAGATAGATAGATAGATAGATAGATAGATATATAGATAGATAGATAGATAGATAGATAGATAGATAGATAGATAGATAGATATATAGATAGATAGATAGATAGATAGATAGATAGATAGATAGATAGATAGATAGATAGATATATGTGTGTACGGGCGCAGTAGACTCCACGTATACGAAGAGATATGGACCAGAGACACTTCCGTTAATGGATTTTTTTTTCTTGTAGAAGAATTTGATTTTTATGTCATTGTAAATTTATTTAATCGGACCGAAAAATGTAAATTACGCGAGGCAAGGCAAGGAAACCAGTTGTTATTTCCCGGCGCCATACCATCCATTAAGTCATGTATCCATTTACAACTTGATAGACTGCAATGTGTCGAGACTGGGAATTGAATCCCGTACTTTGGTCTAATAGGGAACGGGTGCTGGTATTAGACCCTCGGAAGACAGGTCAGTTTTACCCTACAAATGACAGGGCGTTGCTACGGTAATCCTGCTCAATTCGAGAGGATTCGCATGTTTCAGACACTTGGTCATTCAAATAGCTCTGTCTCGATTCGTAGGTCTAATATGGAACGGGTGCTGGTATTAGACCCTCGGAAGACAGGTCAGTTTTATCCTACTAATGACAGGGCGTTGCTACGGTAATGCTGCTCAATCCGAGAGGAATCGCAGGTCTCAGACACTTGGTCCACATGCATGGCTGATAAGCCAATGGTGCGCGGCTACCATCTGAGGGATTACGGCCGAACGACTCTAAGCCGGAATCCCGCCCAGAATCTCATCACTACTGCGACGGGAGGCAACGATATGGTTGGAACCTGGGGCTCGCGTCTCAGCCCGACTCGGTCGAGCCGCAGAAAGAGGTCTCTGCCGTCCCGCCGATCAAAGCGGGCGGAAAGCTGCTCGATATTCAACCCATACGGTGTTGAGGTGTGAAACCACTAGTAGAAGACTTAGTTTTCGGTCGGGGTGTCGAAAGCAGTAGAGCAGCCACCTCACTGCGAACTGTTGAGACTCAGCCCTTGATCATGAGATATGTCCGCACACCAGACGAATAACATCTCCGTGCCATGACCAACCTTGTCCCCTGGTTAAATGCACTCATGCTTCGTTCTTTACATCTGTCTGATATCAGTCATCCTAATGGACGCAGAAGAGATGCAGACCAGTGGACATTGCACCTCTGTCCTATTGTGACAACCTCCCAGGTGACGGGGAATGCTAGGCGTACCATCACTGCAGAGGAGCCGAGAAAATAAAGGGAGCAAGGAGATACCTCACTCACATGCATATGCTACGTTCATGGCAGGACGTGACGATCCTGGGACACAGACACACTGGACTGCCTCTCTTTCGAGATACATGAAACACTAGTACATACAGTCCATCACATCATATATCATCACCACACCCTATAGACACGCGTGGAGAGGACTGGATAGTCCTGCAAGACAACTTCCCTAAGAGAGACAACTCTGACCACAAACAACTGCTGCCTTGCAGATAGGCTGGGGACAGCCAAAGGCTAAGGAGGGCATCCCTACAGAAACGCCTGTTGAAATCGGATGCACTGGGCCGCAGGCTTATCAAAACAGTGCAACGTATATCGCTGTAACCAGCGTACGAAGAAGAAGAACCCCGTACTTTTGCCATCAGACGCAAGCACTCAAACCACGCAACTCCACAAATGCTGGCACTTTCATCTAGATGTTCTAATAATATTTAACAAGAAACGTATGTCGATAAACCACATGCGAACGTTCGCTAAATTAGTTTTATTGACAAAGAGCAGAGGCAGCCTGGCCTTCTCACTCGGCAAAATACAACAGTGACTGTGTGTATATCTACTTTGTTGCTTGCGTAATAAGCTTCATTTTCACGCTTGTGCCCTAAGCAAATTCTCATTAGCCCATTTTTATTTGTCTTATAATGTTTAAAATTATTCTTTGCGGTCTTCAGGAATCTCCATGCTTACTTCCGAAACGGATTATCAGTCCTTGGCGCATCATAATGACAGGATTGGCTTTGTAACGCAGAAGAGTCTAATGCATGCTTTCATTAAAAGTTATCTTTTTATATATCTTTTTCTCAGCTCACACTGGGTGTTTTAAGTATAGGCAATGTTGTGCAGCGTTTGACATGTAGGTTCTGATACCTACTTCTTTCGGTCCCGCATGTTTGACAGGCTGTGATATCAGTGCCTTTCGGTTCCACACATTTAACAGTTAGGCTGTGATATCAGAGCTTTTCAGTTCAGCACATTTAACAGTTAGGCTGTGATATCAGAGCTTTTCAGTTCAGCACATTTAACAGTTAGGCTGTGATATCAGAGCTTTTCAGTTCAGCACATTTAACAGTTAGGCTGTGATATCAGAGCTTTTCAGTTCAGCACATTTAACAGTTTGGCTGTGATATCAGAGCTTTTCAGTTCAGCACATTTAACAGTTAGGCTGTGATATCAGAGCTTTTCAGTTCAGCACATTTAACAGTTAGACTGTGATATTAGTGGCTTTCCGTCCAGAACCTTTGACAGTTAGACTGTGATATTAGTGGCTTTCCGTCCAGAACCTTTGACAGTTAGACTATTATATTAGTGGCTTTCCGTCCAGAACCTTTGACAGTTAGACTATGATATTAGTGGCTTTCCGTCCAGAACCTTTGACAGTTAGACTATGATATTAGTGGATTTCCGTCCAGAACCTTTGACAGTTAGACTATGATATTAGTGCCTTTCCGTCCAGAACCTTTGACAGTTAGACTATGATATTAGTGGATTTCCGTCCAGAACCTTTGACAGTTAGACTATGATATTAGTGCCTTTCCGTCCAGAACCTTTGACAGTTAGACTATGATATTAGTGCCTTTCCGTCCAGAACCTTTGACAGTTAGACTATGATATTAGTGCCTTTCCGTCCAGAACATTTGACAGTTAGACTATGATATTAGTGGCTTTCCGTCCAGAACCTTTGACAGTTAGACTATGATATTAGTGCCTTTCCGTCCTGAACCTTTGACAGTTAGACTGTGATATTAGTGGCTTTCCGTCCAGAACCTTTGACAGTTAGACTATTATATTAGTGCCTTTCCGTCCAGAACCTTTGACAGTTATACTATTATATTACTGCCTTTCCGTCCAGAACCTTTGACAGTTAGACTATTACATTAGTGCCTTTCCGTCCAGAACCTTTGACAGTTAGATTATGATATTAGTGCCTTTCCGTCCAGAACCTTTGACAGTTAGACTATGATATTAGTGCCTTTCCTTCCGTCCAGAACCTTTGACAGTTAGACTATGATATTAGTGCATTTCCGTCCAGAACCTTTGACAGTTAGACTATGATATTAGTGCCTTTCCGCCCAGAACCTTTGACAGTTAGACTATGATATTAGTGCCTTTCCGTCCAGAACCTTTGACAGTTAGACTGTGATATTAGTGCCTTTCCGTCCAGAACCTTTGACAGTTAGACTATTATATTAGTGCCTTTCCGTCCAGAACCTTTGACAGTTAGACTATGATATTAGTGCCTTTCCGTCCAGAACCTTTGACAGTTAGACTGTGATATTAGTGCCTTTCCGTCCAGAACCTTTGACAGTTAGACTATGATATTAGTGCCTTTCCGTCCAGAACCTTTGACAGTTAGACTATTATATTAGTGCCTTTCCGTCCAGAACCTTTGACAGTTAGACTATGATATTAGTGCCTTTCCGTCCAGAACCTTTGACAGTTAGACTATGATATTAGTGCCTTTCCGTCCAGAACCTTTGACAGTTAGACTATGATATTAGTGCCTTTCCGTCATGAACCTTTGACAGTTAGACTGTGATATTAGTGGCTTTCCGTCCAGAACCTTTGACAGTTAGACTATGATATTAGTGCCTTTCCGTCCAGAACCTTTGACAGTTAGACTATTATATTAGTGCCTTTCCGTCCAGAACCTTTGACAGTTAGACTATTATATTAGTGCCTTTCCTTCCGTCCAGAACCTTTGACAGTTAGACTATGATATTAGTGCCTTTCCGTCCAGAACCTTTGACAGTTAGACTATGATATTAGTGCCTTTTCGTCCAGAACCTTTGACAGTTAGACTATGATATTAGTGCCTTTCCGTCCAGAACATTTGACAGTTAGACTATGATATTAGTGCCTTTCCGTCCAGAACATTTGACAGTTAGACTATGATATTAGTGCCTTTCCGTCCAGAACCTTTGACAGTTAGACTATGATATTAGTGCCTTTCCGTCCTGAACCTTTGACAGTTAGACTGTGATATTAGTGGCTTTCCGTCCAGAACCTTTGACAGTTAGACTATTATATTAGTGCCTTTCCGTCCAGAACCTTTGACAGTTATACTATTATATTACTGCCTTTCCGTCCAGAACCTTTGACAGTTAGACTATTACATTAGTGCCTTTCCGTCCAGAACCTTTGACAGTTAGACTATGATATTAGTGCCTTTCCGTCCAGAACCTTTGACAGTTAGACTATTATATTAGTGCCTTTCCTTCCGTCCAGAACCTTTGACAGTTAGACTATGATATTAGTGCATTTCCGTCCAGAACCTTTGACAGTTAGACTATGATATTAGTGCCTTTCCGTCCAGAACCTTTGACAGTTAGACTATGATATTAGTGCCTTTCCGTCCAGAACCTTTGACAGTTAGACTATGATATTAGTGCCTTTCCGTCCAGAACCTTTGACAGTTAGACTATGATATTAGTGCCTTTCCGTCCAGAACCTTTGACAGTTAGACTATGATATTAGTGCCTTTCCGTCCAGAACCTTTGACAGTTAGACTGTGATATTAGTGCCTTTCCGTCCAGAACCTTTGACAGTTAGACTATGATATTAGTGCCTTTCCGTCCAGAACCTTTGACAGTTAGACTATGATATTAGTGCCTTTCCGTCCAGAACCTTTGACAGTTAGACTGTGATATTAGTGCCTTTCCGTCCAGAACCTTTGACAGTTAGACTATGATATTAGTGCCTTTCCGTCCAGAACCTTTGACAGTTAGACTGTGATATTAGTGCCTTTCCGTCCAGAACCTTTGACAGTTAGACTATGATATTAGTGCCTTTCCGTCCGTCCAGAACCTTTGACAGTTAGACTATTATATTAGTGCCTTTCCGTCCAGAACCTTTGACAGTTAGACTATTATATTAGTGCCTTTCCGTCCAGAACCTTTGACAGTTAGACTATGATATTAGTGCCTTTCCGTCCAGAACCTTTGACAGTTAGACTATGATATTAGTGCCTTTTCGTCCAGAACCTTTGAGAGTTAGACTATGATATTAGTGCCTTTTCGTCCAGAACCTTTGACAGTTAGGCTGTGATATCAGTGCTTGTGGTACAGCATAAATGAAAAATTCAAATAGCTGCGCTTTACGTTATTGCAGATTGTACATCTGGGATGCGATACCTGCGCCTTTTGGTCCTGCGTATTTGGCAACTGGGCTGATTTCCGCGCATGTGATAGTTAAACTGCAATACCTGCGCCTGTCCATTCTGCGCTCGTGACAGTTGGACATCGATATCTCTGCCTTTTGGTTCTTATACTAGTTTTCGCGATTTTTTTTCTTGGGATTAACTCTCTCTCGAGCATTTGTAGCAGAACGTTTTATTTTTTTCTAAATGAATTCCTAACTTCGGACAACTGGGTTAAAGAAGCCGGAGGCTTGCACCTCGCCTCTTTTTTCTGTTATTAGAAACTTTTATTCAGTCTGCTGAAAGGGCATGAGCCGTTTATTTGCTGCCTGAGACTGTGTATTGTGCATGCCTTTTTGTGTATTTAGTTAGAACTAAAAACCCTTTCTTCATTCTACACCTGGATTTGGCCGTGTTTAGCAGGTTATTTGAATATGATCCCACTTGTGTAGATAGTGTCCGAAGAGAGAGAGAGAGTAAAGAACAATTGCCTTGACACCTACAAGGAGTGTTATAAGAGTTGACTAAGGTCGGTTGGGAATGAGACAGGTTACTCATCTTCTAGAATTTATAAGGTACAATATAAATATAAGTTTACCTCTTGTGCGGAATGGTAGGAGAGGAATGATTAAGTGAAGGGTTTTTGAGAGAGAAAGACGAAGATGAAGAAACGGGAGATACAAGTAACGTCAAGGTCAAGGACAGTTGCAAAATACTGAAAAAGACTGTGTCGTGCTCCTGGAAACAAACTTGGCTACCACAGCCTGGCCAGCGAGGTGGAGATCATCACGGTGATCCTGAAAGTGGTGAGCCTGCTAAGAAGCCTTGCATTTCTCTACAACAAGGAGGATTCAGGTTTACGTTTATTAGTGCGCTCGGTATATATGAGGGGGATGTACGTGATTACTTCAATTGTTTTGGGATCAAGATGCTGAACAGTGCATGAGCTGCAGTGGTCAGCTACCCAAAGCTGACTGCTCGCGACAGGGCCAGCAATCCAGATCTGCAAGACCCTTCTACACCGGCAGGTGGTGATCCTGGATAACAAGCTGCAACAGAGCAGACTGGCAAAGCAGAATGATTCGAAGAGAGAATGCTAACTCGTACTAGTACCCACAAATGCATGCTGAAGTCGGATGTGTTTGATCGAAAGGTGCAAATATCACAGTCAAGCTGTAAACTACGACACAGTGGATCCGTTCTCCGGACAATATTCTGATACTTGCAAAGCCCTTTCCTGGTCGTGGTAGCAGGAGTTTGATAACGAATGAAGAAAAAGAAGACTTAAATTGTTTTTCTTCAAAATTTATTAATGAAAAGAGAAATACAACTGTATCCTTTTTCGAAACACATTTTTTTTTGCGTTCGACACAAGTTCCCCAGCGTCTACATATAAATTCCCCTAGTCCACAAAAAAGTATTTTGTTTCCATGGGAGCATATCACGGATGGTTGGACGGTACAGTGTGCTGAACCTTGACCGATGTCCAGAAGTGGGGATTATCTCGTTCAGTGAGTCCGCGATTTGTCATCATGATGCGTTCAACTGAAACAGTAGACTGGTGTCACGATTCCGTGTGCCTGCCCTAGTTAAAACAGGATGTCACAGAATGGAAGCAATTTGGGAAACTGCTACTCAACTCGTAGCTTACTGAAGTGACAGACATATATCTCTGTACCGACAAATTATTAGCCGATGAGCTTCGATAGGTTTCAGACTTCGCTGCCAACAGTCGAATAAGGAAACGTTGTACCTCGTTTGTGCATGTCAATAGTGGGACGGCATTCTTAAATACGGCTCCTATAACGTCATATGTTTCAACTGCACCGTTATACCACCTGCAGGATGCTCTTGAAGTCCTTAGTAACGATACTGTCAACTTGCATGACAACATCACGATAGTTTTATCGCAGTTTTCAGTTTTTCATATGAAGCTCCATCGTAAGAAGAAACCATTTGACACCAGTCACTAGAGAAACATTGCCAACACTGAAGAATTCAGCACGAGCAGTTCAAACAATAACAATACGAAGCTGACACAAAGACTAACAAACAATCAACACTCAAGCCTACCTGTCCAGAAAGTTGGGCTGCTGTTGTCTTTCACCTTGTCATTATTATCAGCATTGCTCTTCTTCTTACTCTTGCTAGTATTAACACTACGCCCAGTCCAGGATTGAGCTACAGTCGCTGTTGCGTTAGTCATCTTGTCGCTATTATCCGGAAATTTAGCGTTAACATTTGGACTGGCTTTGGCAGAATTTTTGGTCATGGTTGAATTTTCTCCGTGACTGCTCCCAAGTTTATTTCGATTTGGGCGTGAGTTTTTCGTGGCGTGAGGATGAATCCTATCAGATCCGCTTGGTACACCAGCTTCCGGTTTGGCTGAAGTTACAACGGTGAGAAAGGCTTCAAACGACAACACCACGATAAAGAAGGTCAAACGAGTACTACAAACCAGCATGACTGGTTGAATGGAAATAGAAACTGCCTTCCTCTGTAATATCGTTTCTGTCGTCTTCTTCATGAGACAGCAAACAAGATGACGTCGACAATTGTTTATTATAAATAGCTTGAATTGTGTATATGTCCTGCTGCAGATCTAAGTCATCTATAACTGCTTATAGTTGTGGTGGCGTCTGTCTGCCAATTATAAATCAGTTATTAGATCTTTATGTATTCCTAGAATTTAGCGATGTAGATCTTTCAATAACTCAACAACTAACACAATGTCTTCACAAGCTGTGCTGGTGGGTCCCGAACATATATTTTGAGTATTTAATCCGTTTTCTGCACATGGATCTGTCTATATTGTAGCACATATACAATTACTTGACTAATTGGAAAAAATATTTTTGCCTGCCCTACTCAGACATACATGCTAGTTAGGTATATTTATACACATATTTAAATATGTTTATAGATTTATAAGTACATTTACGAACGCAATAAAACGGCTGAATTTAGGTGTCAATATATGTCAACAGTTAAAAATGTCAAACCCTGCCCCAGCGAATTATTACTCTGATTGATATCGTACGCAAATTTGCTAAGCTTCAGACATAAATTGTATCACGAAAGGAAGGGCAAATAAATAACGTTATATTAATATTATTATTGTTTATATATTATTATGAGCACTATGAAACTAGACCACAGGTTTGTCAATAACTGAGCGTCATAAGGAGGGAGATCTGTGTTTTTACAAGGTTTCACATGATCAGATCAATCTCATACACATATCGATCACAGGTAGAAGTCCAGCGCCGAGAGCCACTGTAAGTCGAGACGAGGATAGGAATGTTGAGGATTTTATACAAGTCATACACTATGTATGTACACAGATGAGAACGATAATAATGATGATAGAAGGTCTAAGGAAGATTAGGTGTGTATTTGGAAATTAGCATATTCAAGAGTGTAACAGTTTAGAGTGTAGTATGTGTGTATGTATGTGTGTGTGTGTGTGTGTGTGTGTGTGTGTGATTGCTTTGAGATTGTAAGTGTTTGATTGAATGATGAGTGTATATGAAAAAATACATGTTTGTGCGTGTATGTAAATGCTGAGTCTGCATCTGAGTGTGAGCAACTGCGTGAATGTGTACGTGTGTGTGCGTTGAGTTTGTATGTGTGTGTGTGTTAAGTGTGTATGTGTGTGTGTGTGTTGAGTGTGTATGTGTGTGTGTGTGTGTGTTGAGTGTGTATGTAAGAGTGTATGTATTTTGGTGTGTGTGTGTGTGTGTGAGTGTCTGTAAGTGAGAAGTCTGCTGCTGAATGTGTGCAATTGTGTGTATGTGTGTGTGTATTAAGTGTGTATGTATGTGTGTGTTGAGTGTGTATGTAAGAGTGTATGTCTGTGGGTGTGTGTGAGTGTCTGTAAGTGAGAAGTCTGCTTCTGTATGTGTGCAAGTGTGTGTATGTGTGTGTGTTAACGTAGAAATACCACAGTGTGTGGGCAAGCGTATGTTTGATGTGTATGTATGCGCGTGTATAGCTCTGTGACTGTTGAGTCTGCAGCTGAGTGTATGCGCATGTGAATGTGTGTGTGTGTGTGCGCAATCAAGAGGTTTCTTCACGCTAGGTAGGCGCATGGCAATAGTGAAGTGTTCAATACAATGAGTTGGAAAGTCTTCTACTCTATAAGGGGTAATACTCAACTGTCAGTAATTTTATACTAGAATGACAATGGGGAGGTGTTCAATCCAATGAGTTGGAAAGGTTTCTACTCTTTAAGGGGAAGACCGCACTGTCAGTAATCTTAGACTAGAATGTCTCAGTGCTGCAGTGGGACTGTTATCGACAAACGTTAATTACTTTATTCTGGATATAATTGCCCGGTTAGTTGTCTAATGTGCGATGGTCTCAGTGGGGTAGTTATCCTATTCTCTAACACACACATACAGTCATAGCACACACACGCATTAGTCTACCCTAGATGTGTTAGCACTACACCTTTAGTCCCCTCATACAGACACGACTTATGTAGCCACCCCGTCCCATTTGACATATTTTCAGGGTGGCAGTGGCACTATTTTGTGTCTACAACACAGCGGCTTCTACCATACAGTGATTAGACCACATCATTATTCACCTCTAACTAAATGCTTTCAGTGTGGCAGTTATCCAATTTTTCTAGCATGTCACACACAAGCGCTCTTAGAAACAACATGGGCAATGACACATACCATCAAACGGTCTAAATTTAGCGGATGAACTTGTCCTCGGCGATCGTTGGTCAAACCACGCACTTCAATGTGAAGGAAAGCAGCGGTCAGCCGACAGTGGACACTGCTGTCGGGGATCAAATGTTTCATACTTCATTTTGTAATAGGTCACATCATTTTATGAAGTTAGGATGACCAATTCTTCTTCGCGGCTTCACCATCCATAAATATTACCACAATGAACCATTTACACTACTGTTGACTTTCACAGTGAGTAACTAACTTTTTAAACACTGTACTGCTCTCGAAGATGCAGACTGTTTCACACCGTGACAAAGCACAATGGCTTATTGACAACGAGTCGAGTTCTGGTGAGCTGGCCAGAGCCTTCGCCAGGGTAGAGCCAAGCAGGTTTCTCTTCGCAGATGTGGTACACACGGATGTCCATGTCGACTCCTGCAGAAGGAGGTGTAAATTGGCATTACTTGCAGTAAATTACATTTTACTTCAATATTATTCTACGTCTTCTCATATTGTCACTGCTACTACTACTGCTACTGCTACTACTACTACTACTATTACTACCACTACCACTATCACTACCACTACCACTACTACTACTACCACTACTACTACTACTATTACTACTACTACTACTATTACTACTACTACTACTGCTACTACTATTGCTACTACCACTACTACTACTAATATTGCTATTGCTGCTGCTACTGATGTTACTACTTTTACTACTATTACTACTGATATTACAATTACTACAACTACTGCTACAAATATTCCTACTATAAATACTACTACTATTGCTACAACTTCACTGCTATTGCGACAACTACTAGTATTGCTACTACATTTACAATTAATATGCCTTCTACTAATGTACACCTACCACTACCGCCACTACTATTACTCTTATATTAACACGTTATTATTAATTCACTACTACTACTATTACTACTACACTACTGAACTACTACAACTAGTACTACTACAACTACTACACTACGACTGCTACACTACAGCAGCTACACTACAACACGACTACTGCTACACTTTTACACGACTACTACTACCAATCTACTACACTACTACTACTACGCTACTACTACTACGCGTCTTTACTACTTCTACACTACCACTACTTGTAATATAATAATTCACTGCTTCGCTACTACTACTACTACTACTACTACTACTACTACTTCTTCTTCTTCTACTACTCCTACTATTACTACACTACTATTACTAAGACGGACAATAATTAAGTAAAAAACATTTTATGAATAACCTATTTACAAGAGCACTAAGCAGAAATCTTGTTGTTCAATTGTTTGACATTGTCTCCTTGCCTGGCAACACACTTGAGCCACCTGTCCACTAGCTCGTGGATGCTCTTTATTAAATGTTTGGTGTGACCTTTAATCAATTTTGCACGGCCTCAACTACCTCTAAGGTCAGCTGCATTTGAACCCACTAGATACAGACTTTCCTATAACCGATTTCATCATGCACAGTTGTATGTGCAGCTCCGTAACTTATGTTGAAATTTACGGCTATTTCATCAACAGTTTCATGTGGTTTTGCAAAAGAGACAGTTTGTGTTCTGAAATAAGATTTTCCGTTTTACATACTTTTTCATGCATTTTATAACACAACATCCCTACTACATAATGACTCTCAATCGTACTACTACTTCTACTACTACCACTATTACTACTACTACTACTACTACTACTACTACTAGTACTAATATTGCTACTACTACTACTAGGGGAGGAAGACTAATGTCTGGTCAGGCAAAATATACTGATCAGACATGATAGTCAGGGTCAGACAAAACATACTGGACAAGACCCTCACCTTGGCGTCCTCGTAGCCCTCCCTAGAATGGGCTGTTTCCATGGCAGCCCGACTAACGAGGTGAGGGATCGACGTGATCCCCGTAGTGGTGGTTAACACGCAAATGAAGCCAAACGTAGCACACTCGCCTGAAGGACCTAGGTCCACCATCAGCATGCTCGGGATGTGAGGAAAGCTACTGCAACCCGCCACTTAACGTCCTTTTCAGGACGCACGAAAGAGTAACCTTCTCCTTGAGGACATTCACAAACAACAACAACAACAACAACAACAACTACTACTACTACTACTACTACTACTACTACTACTACTACTACTACTACTACTACTACTACTAAAAATACTACTGCTACCACGACTACTACCACTACTACTATTCATCTACTACTACTACGACTAATACTACTACCGATGCTTCTACTAGTACATCTACTACTATTAATAATATTACTTCCACAACTACAACGACTACTACTACTACTCTAGCCCTACTACTACTCTTCTACTACTACTAATATTACTACTACTACAACAACAACTACTACTACTACTGGTACTGCTGTAACTACTTCTGTAACTAATACTACTACAACTACTACTGCAACTAATACTACTGCTGCTAATACTACTACTACTACACCTAATACTACTACTACTACAACTACTAATACTACTACTACGACTACTATTACTATTACAACGAGTTTTGCTTCTGCATGTTCATTTTCAATTTTTTTAACTTCTACTTTTACTACTTCTCATACTTTTAGTTCTCCTTCTTCTTTTGTCTTTTATGTCTTTTTATGCTACTTCTGTTCATCGTGTCGACCTCTCATTATCCATCTTCACTACTTCGTCTTTTTCGTATCTTTTTCTCATTTATTTCTCATCCACCAACGCACCGTGATAAATCCGGATAATCATTTTTCTATTTCTTCGTATTCTCATTCACAAATACCTTGATAAATCAGGAGAATCATGTTTCTTTTTATTCGTATTCTCAAATACCCTGATAAAACGGGATAATCAGTCGTATTTCCTGTAACATATAATAACTAATAAGTTATTTCTAGAGCGTTCATTCAAATCAACTAGAACTTTCTTGCTAACTAATGTGTGCAATACCAAGTCTTGGAAAGCCTCATTCACTGGAATGTTTATATTCGAGAATAGTTGACAATGCCGTCGTGGATGACTATCCCATATCGGAAAATGAGGTTGAGATGGTGATCACATACCTGACACACGATGATGGTGACGCCATACCTGACACACGAGGATGGCGACCCCATACCTGACACACGACGATGACGATTCCATAACTGCCAGGATAACGTCTTACAGACATCACTGTACTAGGTAGCAGCTTTGGTTTATAAGTGGATGTTCTTTCCCTTCTTTAACAATAAATCAGGTATTCATTTAAATCCGAGTAAACGGATATGTTTCTTGTTTGCAATTTAACCCTGTATCTTTGCAGTGAGAAGCAAGCGCAATTACCACTCTACCACTCAAACGCCATAACATTTTCGAGTACACGAAAATACACTAGAGAGAATTTTTGAAGACTGGCAGATTTTTGGCAACAGGAGCAATATATAAAAATAAAACAAGTCCTGTGTGAACGCTATGTGAACTTTCATACTAGTTTGAAGTTAGAAGTCAGTGTGCGACAGAGGTGTTTACAAACACTCTTATTGCTCATCATTTAAATTGACAGGGTAACATCAGAGGTAACACAATAAACCCACTTATTGAATTAACTCCATTTTTGGAAATCGTCGGAGTGTCATTCGTTTAAAGGAAAAGATTTCCTAGAATCATGTAAATGCCTTTTATGAAGCATGCGACAAGCATCTGTTGAAAAAGAAGAAAATAGAGGACACCTAAAACCACAGTACATAAAGGGTACTGTTATCTAGATCAAAGATACTCATCGTCGGCAAGCGCGTCAACAAGTTACTAGAACGCGTGTTGAAAGATGTAAATAAACAGAAAAAAATACGGGGATAGAAAGATAAGCCCGAAAGTTTATGTTAGGCCAGGTGAAATATCATGATGGAGATCCCACCTGAGGACCGCAGCTTGGTTTTCGGGTCGTATCCATTCGCCTACGACTCATCACAAATGATCACAGTGCTCAAGAAGTCGGAGTGACCGTTTTCGCAGTCCAGCATGCCCTGTGAGACTTCCAGACGGAGTTGCATCTGCTCTACCGTTAGTAGCTTCGGCATGAATTCCTCGGACATTCTCAAATCTAAATAGCCAAATCCTGAATCAAAAAGGAGTTTACCTAATCAGTGCTCATCTCTAGAGTAGTGACAAATTCTATATGGTGGTGACACGATGGTTCTGTAAGACCAAGGTCCTTAATTGGTCTGTGACTTCAACATTTCGTCTTTTTGAGGGCCTACGTGATCGGCCCTCTACCGATGTGCCACCATCGTTGAAGCGATTGTATCACTCCTTAATTTGTGCGATGCTCGTTGCATCGTCACCGAATGTCTGTTGAATCTTCCGAATGGTGTCCATTTGGGAATTGGGCAAAATGTGATGCAACACAGTTGCTAAATTCTTTCCGTTATTTCGTGGTGAATAGAAACCCAACGCGTGCTCACTACACTCAACACTGAAAGGCTGACTGACAGGTGCTCACTACACTCAACACTGAAAGGCTGACTGACAGGTGCTCACTACACTCAACACTGAAAGGCTGACAGACAGGTGCTCACTACACTCAACACTGAAAGGCTGACTGACAGGTGCTCACTACACTCAACACTGAAAGGCTGACTGACAGGTGCTCACTACACTCAACACTGAAAGGCTGACTGACAGGTGCTCACTACACTCAACACTGAAAGGCTGACTGACAGGTGCTCACTACACTCAACACTGAAAGGCTGACTGACAGGTGCTCACTACACTCAACACTGAAAGGCTGACTGACAGGTGCTCACTACACTCAACACTGAAAGGCTGACTGACAGGTGCTCACTACACTCAACACTGAAAGGCTGACTGACAGGTGCTCACTACACTCAACACTGAAAGGCTGACTGACAGGTGCTCACTACACTCAACACTGAAAGGCTGACTGACAGGTGCTCACTACACTCAACACTGAAAGGCTGACTGACAGGTGCTCACTACACTCAACACTGAAAGGCTGACTGACAGGTGCTCACTACACTCAACACTGAAAGGCTGACTTCCAGCAACTGGCGCAATCTGCGGGTGGTAAAAATATACGAATGCGCATGACGGTCCCCTATAGCTCTCTCCCTAAGATTTACATCCATGCTCCATTTGTTTTCGTGGAAGTAAAATAAGGTCGGATACTTCTTTAACACACCTCGTATACTTATTTATTGTTTTTAACCTGCTTTTACCAAGTGGTCCCCTGGGTCCTCGTGTATGACACGGACAAGAATAGTACCACTCCTCCACATAAAGCATGTAAAATGAGGCAACTAACTGTGCGGAGTGGCATAAAACCAGTCATGGTTATGTGGTTTGGTAAGAACATCACAAAAAGCGCCAAGCCGACTACTTGTCTACATTGCTCTGCTGTTTGACTCGCATATCAGTTAACGACCCTTCGCGGCACTTGCCCTAACGCTACAATGTAATAATCTGCTCGAGTATAAGCCCATTAAGCAGTCTAGCCCATCTACGCCTGCAGAACTACAGTCGACTAAGATTAAGCAAAAACCACGTTTATTGTTGTTTCATGACAAGGACTGCCTCTAAAATATAAAATCCATCTCAACATAAAATTGACTACCTTGTTTTTCAAATACGCATTTTCAGTAACATGAAATGAGAGTTTTCTATTCAATATGTAGTGACAAAACATGTACAGTTATACATTTCATTTGTACAT